>OZ022417.1:20499449-20943799 GCA_963989365.1 Rhimphoctona megacephalus
AGTTTTCAATGTAGTTTAATTATTAATCAGAATAAATATTGTTGAATCGAAAAATTTGTATCCGCCATAGTTAGGGCGTTTCATTTTTGCCTCATCATATTTCTTTTTTTTTAAACAAAATAAACAACCAAATAAAAACATTAATCTTTTTTTATTCTCCAACAGATTTTTTTATTCATAACATAATGCCACAAATATAATTTTTTTAAATAACCATTAAAATGTGAATGACTGATAAATTTAACATAATCTAAAAAAAAATGAAATACTCAAAGAACTGCCCGCGCAAAAAAATCAGTCTCGGCGGGACGTCTCGCCGGGAGTCTCGGCGAGCAGTCTCGCTGAGAACGGTTTGCGGTAATATTTTAAATTCTTCCCGAGAGTTTCGCCGAGACTGTTTCCAATATTTTCTGTAAATTTTTACGAGTCTCGCCAAGACTGTTTCCAATATTTGATAAAACTTTTTTTGGGAGTCTCGCCTAGACTGTTTCCAAGATTTTTGAAACTTTTTTTGAGAGTCTCTCAAGACTGTTTCCAAGATCCCACGCAAAGAAAAATAGTCTCACCGAGACGCTCGCCGAGAGTCTCGCCGAGACTCTTTCCAAGCCTTATTTAAAGCCTTTTTGGACAATCTCGCTGAGACTCTGCGAAATTTCCCGAAACTTTTTTTTCTCTTTACATTGATTGATGGTCATAATGAATGACATTGGATGTGAAATTTTTTAAAAATTCTTTTCAAGGTCTTAGGCTAGACAAAGTGCATTGGTTGCAACGTCTTTAGTCTTTGGGAGCAGATTATAGCCTATGATTTAATAATATTGAGTCAAAATCCCGATGAGACTGTATAGAAATTGGGCGGACTACCATGGACGCGAAAGAAGGCCACCTGTCGAGTAAAATTGGAAGCTCTGCAAACTTTTGTTTTTCCGGCCGGTAGGCGGCATCGAGCTGTTGTCGTTCATATCCTCGTATAGCCTACCCGATTCTTATATAGTCCAGTTAGAGTTTTATCTCGATATAAAAAATCGGGTCACTGATCGTGTCGTTTGATCTTATTCTGATCAATACTAACATTCTGTGTTGCCTGAAAGAATCAGGTGTTTACTCTATCTCTTAATCTTTAAACTGTGTATAGACTGTGCGATATATCGCAGCGATTTCTAAAAAATCGCGCCATGAATCTCCAATGGATTTTTCTATCCAAGATTCATAGCTAGATCGAAAGTATCGGAAAGAGGCTGGGCGAGACTATCGAAAAGAATTTGAAAAAGTCTCGGCGAGACTCGTTAATAATTCATAAAAGTCTTGGAAAAAGTGTCGGCGAGATTCGTTAATAATTCATAAGTCTTGGAAAGAGTCTCGGTGAGACCCTCGAAACCAATTCAAAAGAGTCCCGGAAAGCAGACCATGCGGAACTCTCGGCGAGCGTCTCGGCGAGACTACTTTTTTTTTTGCGGGGGATCTTGGAAACAGTCTCGGCGAGACTCTCAAAACAAAGTTTCAAAACATCTTGAAAACTGTCTCGGCGAGACTCCCACAAAAGTTTTAAAAAATATTGGAAACAGTCTTGGCGAGACTCTCATAAAAATTTGCAGAAAATCTTGGTAACAGTTTCGGCGAGACTCTCAGGATGAATTACAAAAAGTACCGCAAACTATTCTCAAAGAGACTTGCGAGACGGCTCGCCGAGACTCGCGGCGAGATCTCCCGTCAAGATTGATTTTTTTTTGTACGGGTGCGTAGGAAACTGCTCACGACAGATTTGACTGAAAAGAGCGCCGCGAAAATGAGGCATAATGCAAGCATTATTTATCTTAAAAAAAATACCATCGAGTTTTGACAACCCCCTTTTTCCGGAAAACTTAGCGGCACTGGTAAAAATAATGTTGAATTTACATCACATCACATCACATCACATTTTTGGCAATATAAAAACGATTGTTCCCCGAGAGCAATAAGATGGCAGCAATAAAGGAATGAACCACGATCATTTATCACATTATTCTCTTATTTCTCGAAGTTTCATGTATATGAATTTAAAAAAATGTATCAACGGAGAAAGAGCAGTTGGCCATTTGTCGACATTGTCACCAAAACTTTTTTTTACACTTATCACATTTTCAACATTGTTATTTTTATGTATTGAGTAAAAGCGTATTTTCTAAATTTTCTCAATATGATTTTAATGCGCGTGGCTTCCTTGTTCGCTTGTCTAAATGATCGTTCAGATAGAGAAATACGAAAAATACACTAATAAGATAAAACGATCGTTTCTTTTTGCTGGAATCTCTCATGGTCTAGCACTATACAAATTCATTCGTTATTTGCCAGCGCTTTATTAGTCCTTTAATATCATTATTCTCGATAGAAATATTCTTTTTGTTGCTGTCAATTTAACGGAAACGAGTCTAGTTACGAAGACAATGGGTATTTTTATCAGCGGGTTCGGCGGAATATTGAAGGTACCATTACAAAATAAATCTCAGAAACAATTTAAAATGAAAATAAGAATGAAACAAGGAAGAGCGATTGGTCTAGTGGATGAGGGTTCGAGCTCGCACGCCGCGGGTCTCGGATTCGAATCCCGGCCAAATCATCAATGAAAAATTCAGATTTTTTTCACGTGTTTCTACTGTAATCCCGGGTGGTTTGGCTCCACCGTAATAAAAATCATGTCCACACCTCGCTGTGATGCTTGAGCGGTCGGTGTACGGCTCCGGGTGCCTCCCGTGGACGGTTCTCATTATGCGGATGGTGGCCCCCTAGCCGTGTACTGCCTAGCTCATTGCATTACGGCTGAGGAGGTACCTTTCTTAAGCGCCGCTGGTAGCCGTGTTTGAGCGTGCTCGCATTGCTACCCGGGGAAATTTAGTAGGTACCGGCTGTATCGGCAAGGTTTTCTGCAGTTTCCCTTCACTCTCAGCAAATGCGATATAGTTTGGGATAAGTCGACTGCAGCCGCAAAGGGGCGTGTCATTGGAAAAGGGGGGGAGCAAGCTGAAAAGGGGAGAACCTGGGCAATGGTAGTACAATAAAAAAAAATAATAAGAATGAAACAAATTTTTTGAAAGAAATGTTATGGACTATAAGAGACAATAATAGAATCCTTGTTAATTGACAATTTGCTTAACGGACAACACCACTGTGACCCCCTATTTTTTTCACATTTTTCAAGAATTTTTTTTTGTGGGGAAAAAAGAAATATTCGAAAAATTTTTTTGGGTTTTGTTCCTTGTTTATTAATGTATCAAAAAACATTTTTTTCACATTTTTCACGCCGCATGGTGGCGCTGGGGAAGCTCTCGCGTCATCTCCGCAGTGGTTCGCGGCACGTAGCAGAACTCTCTTCAACGTCGATCTGAAAAAAAATACCGAGTGTTTTCGTTAATAATATGATATTTTGAAGAGAAGTACATAGGGATTTGGAAAAATATTGATTTTTAAAAAATAGGCACGCCTTTGAAATTAAAGAATGATTTTTGAGCAAAATTTCTCGTCGAAAATAGGCTATAACTTTTATAATTATTGAGATATCGAAAAAATCCTATGTACTTCTCTAGATAATCTACTTTTATTGATACAGTAAAAATTTGAAGTCGATCGGATAAAAATTGCTCGAGTTCTGCTGCGTGCCGCACTCAAAAAAGTGGTTTTGAGAAAAACGCGTTCAAAGTTTTAGGTTTGTTAATTTATGTTATAAATTGAAAAAAAAATTATTTACCTTCAATCAGCGATGCCGGCACTATATAGCTAGCCTTTAAGAAGCAAATCGTTGTCTCCTGATTCTTTCCTCAAACTTGTTAAGGCTTTTCTCGCTTCTTTTGCAGCGTCTGTGAGCGAGCGCTCCGCGAGCTGGATCCGCGCTGCGTCGGTCTCAACGCAAAAGTTGAAACAATTTGGGCCGATGGTTATCCCCAACGTCTCCAGTACTTTCATGAGACTTCTCAGGCCATCATTGAACACTAATACCGCGATATCAGTTGCAATATCAATGATTTTTTTGCTTCCGGACTGGCACTTGGGGGCTATTGCCCAAACTGATTTATTGTAGCTTTCGTTATTGTTTTGCGTATAGCCGCCCAAACAACGCTGCAGCAAATCGTCCCTGCTCAAATTTTCGAAGATTGGCTGAATTGCCTCCAATATTTCCTGAGGAAGAGGCGGTTTATGGCGATATTTAGAAATATCACCATTTGCGACCGCGCGCTGCCACGAACACCACGACTCGGCTCCTTCCGGGCAATCGTCATGTTGTGGCTCACTGTCTGTGGACATTTTATGTTTGATAGTTGCCCAAATTGCCTTCCTCATTTTGTCAACATCATCGCTGTTCCTCCGAATAGCCAAGCCGTAATATGTGCTCAACTCGTCAATCAATTTTCTGGTGAGCTTTCCTCTGCCAGACAATCCTTTTTTTTTCACGATTTCGCGGAGGCGCGTCCCCATACATTTTTGGACATGATCGATGCAATCTTTTTTTTTATCTCGAAACCGTCGTATGGATCGCTATTCGATATGCCCAGAAACGTTTTAGAATCGCCGTCACCAGCGCCCAGCTGCGCGGGACCCCGAGCGTCGCGGACCGCTGCACCGCTCCACAAAATATTCGATATCTACGAAAATAATTATTTTTTCGACCTGTGTCCAACGGCATTTCAATCTTAAAAGTATTTTAGATTTTTTTAAATGTTTTTCAAAAAATCGATTTTTTGAAGCCGTCACAGTGGTGTTGTCCCTTAAGACTCTATCCGAATCATTTCGAAAGTCTTTCCAATAGTCGCGGCGAGAGTCTTTCCGATACTTTCCATGACTCTTTCCGAGAATCTCGGCGAGACTATTCTGAAACTCTCTTAGAGAATCTTACAAAGTCTGTTTCCGAATGTTTCCAACAGCTTCGCTAAAACTCTTTCCGAAATGTTCCCAAACTATTTTTGAGATAATAATACAATTTTAAGATATATATTGATATATTTTTTTTTATTGGAGTTTATAACCAATCGTTCCGCGATTGTTACTTCCACAGCCCAGGGTCCTTCCCTTTTAGCCTCCCCACCCTCTTCGACTATTCCTCCACTGTTCCACCCATTCCCCCGTATGTACGGCTGTAGCCAACTTATTTTTCCACTGTATTGCAGTTTGCAAACCCAAACAAACCCAAACTGCAGAAAATCTTGCCAATACAGCCGGTGCCTGACTAATCTCCTCGGGTGGTAATGGGAGCACGCTCAAGCACGGCCACTAGAGGCACTCAGGCAGGCACCTCCTCAGCTGTGATGCAATGAGTCGGCCAGTGCACGGCTAAAGGGCCACCATCCGCACGATGAGAACCGTCCACGGGAGGCTGACAAAGCCGTACGCCGACTGCTCATGCATCATAGAGAGGTGTTTTGGGCATAGATTTATGAAGGTGGAATTCGAACCACTCGGGATTGCAGCAGAAACACTTGAAAAAAATTCAAATTATCATTGGTATTTTAGCCGGGATTCAAACCCGGGACCTGCGGCGTACGAGCCCGAGCTCCCGGGTTCCACCGGATAAAATCCACCGGACCAACCGCGCTCCAATATATTATTTATATTATATAATCATTAATATTAAATAATATTATGAAAAAAAATTGAAATTATTTTCCTATATTTTTTATACATGCACATAAAAAAATCACTACAAACCATTTTTACAATATGCAGTTAGTTATCGATTTTTCGAAATGATTTTTCTTAGGCGATCTTTCAAGTTGAAGAGCCTTGGGTGAGGTCAGTGCTGTGATGGGTATTAAAGGGATAAAAATAAATAAAATTATAGCTTCCTACATCAGCCAGGTTTTTGATATTTCCCTTTGCCCTCGTACAAATGCGGTAGAGTATAGTGCATTAAGAAATAATGACTGAGGGCAAAACTCTTAACAGTTCACTCTTCGTAAAAATTCATGAAAAATCATAAATTTTCTACGTGTTTTCCTACGAAAATACAACACAATTCAAAGAAATGCTTAAGGCATTTTTTATTTTCCAATGTCGTGCTCGTGTTTTCTTTGATTTTTTGTAAAGATGAATCGCACGTGTTTTTCAGCCAAACATTAAATACATATACTGTGACGTGGTAAATTTGTCCACGTCATTAAAAGTAAAACATTGGCACGGCACGGGAGGAGACGTCGGGTAGCGACGAAGAATTCCTCTCGAGAAAATGATTGTTGGTCAAATGCGATAGTATTTCCCGATATTAATTTTATTTTCGATTATTTTATTTTATACGAGCGAGCGACGGTCACGAGACATCGAGAGAAAGAGCGAGGAAAAAAGTCGAGAATATTCTGGTCATTGGTATCGTCGCATCGTTTGTGTGAGAAGGCATAGGCCGTGTCAAGGTCGTCTCTTATTGTCGTCGGTGGATCGCGAAAATCAAATCGAGAGTGGTCGCTAGCTCGAAGCCCTCACCCGGAGCTGTCCAATCTCAAGAGGTGCGTCTAACAGTATCGGGAGTCTTCGGAAAATCTCGGCTGGCAAGGGTCAACGTTCGCCAGCGTAGCGCTCAACCAAGATTCGAATTTGCGAGTTGGAAAAGAGTCGAAAAATCGAGAAGATTCTAGATTCCCGCGAGTAGGCGAAGGGTGGGGGGCTAGGACCCAAAACTATAAAATCGCGTTTCCATAATTTATCAAGGACTTTCGTTTTGGACAGCAACGAGACCTGACGTTTATTATCGAGCCGTAGCCAACCCCGTTCAAGAATACGACATCACCGGAATTATCGAGTCGAAAATCTGTGGTCCTTTTCCAGATTTCGCATCTCTGAAACCGTAGCGGTGAGCCGTCGTCTCGCTTTCATTTTTGTGTCGAAAAAGAGCTCTATTGTATTGGAATTAATGTGACGAATTATCGAATTAAAGAGCGATATTGTTTCGGGGTACGTTCGTGTTTGAAAAGAAATTCCTTTAACGTTCAGTCGCGGTATAAAATCTGCCGTATTTTTCCGTTGTTTAATATTTCGAATTGCCGAGAGGAATTCTATCTTTTCGTTCAGCGAGAGTCCTTAAGTTAAGAATTTTCGAGTTCTCGAATGTTATCGTGAGTCAATATTTTTGAGAAAAATAAATTCGTGGGGCGTGGCTTCCCGAATTTGTCATGAAAAATTGTGTAGTTGACTGACGATAATTTCGAGCATTTTATATTGAATGTATCAGACGGTTAACCATTAATTATATTAGAAATATTCCTATTATCAATTTTATTATTAAGTATCGTGTAAAAGATCAAAATCTTTCCGGAAATAATGTTCTAAAACTGTTTTCTTTAATAAATTAAATTTTGTGATTCCGGATTTGTTCTCGCATTTAATATGACTTATTTTGTACAACGTCTCGACCTCGCCCCTCTACCACCTTGGTTTGAATTTACAGCTACGCCCGGGACACCCTAAAAATCTTGTTCTCGATAAAGTCAAATAAAATTTGTTTAAGAAATATCTTAGACTGGCGTCCAGAGTTTATCGAGAGTGAGGCATTTTGTTCGGCTTACGGGAAAAGTCGTTACAATATATATATATATATATATATATATATATATATATATATATATATTGTAACGAAACACTTACGCGCAGTCCCGGCACTTCTTTATAAAAACATTATCCTGATTTTATCCCGATTTTTATCCGATATTCGACATTTTTGGGGGGGAAAAATGTGAAAACGACGCGACAACGTCTCGCGTGCGTTTGTTGACTGTTGTTGTCGGCGGCCATCTTGAACACTATGCGAACGGCGAAGCTACACTTACGAAAGCGTCTGGCCACCGCCTATCGTGAAAAACCGGAACTAAAAAATGCGTACGTGACTTTTTGCACGTTTCAATAATTAATTATTAAAGAGACATTACTGCAATTAAAATAATGCGTAAAATATGCAGAAAAATCCGACAAATCGAAGTGAATAACTCGCGCGGTAAATTTATGCGAAAATGACCGGTAATTTAAGAGTGAAAAGAACGAATGTTTGTGCGCATGCGCGTGGGACAAGCGACAAGGGAACGCACAAATGAGAGTGTGTTTTCCATTATTTCAAAATTTATTAAAAACTCTTTAATTACTGAAAAATCTTTGCGAAATGTTTAAATAAATTTAGGAAATGATCAAATGTGATAAATTTATTATAAAAATTGGTAAATTACGAAAATTGTTAATTCTTGCGCAGGCGATGCGTAAAGTGAGAGTAGCATCGAACAAATTAAAGTATGAGAATGCGAGAGTGGGGAAGCGTAGAACGAATCCGAAAAATAATGTAAATGAGCGTGCGCAGAACGGGTTCGAGACTACCCGGCGAGCGAATCGGAACTCGAGCGCGAGAACAAAGGATCTGCTGGGTATAAAAAGCCGTGCACAGCAGCAGTAAGGATGCATTCTGCTCATTCTGAAAACAGAGCTCGGAGAGACAACACGCTCTCAGCAGCAGAGATCCTTCCTAGTTCCAGCAGGATAATAACCTATCTTTCTTATCATATTTGATGCTTGGAGTATCGGAGCGGTTCGGCGACGTTCAACTCCCATAGTCCAAGGTCAATTCCTATTCCTTTAAGGCATCTTCTCACTTTAAGCGCCTCAAAAATAGGCTGTTTTTGCGATTTTTTTTCGAGGATTTTTGCTTAAAATTATGGGATAAAACGGATCCTATGTAATAAACACATCTTTCAAGTACATGAAAAAATTTTTATTTTATTTTTTTAAACAATTATTATAATACATCAGTAGCATTGAAAAACCCGTGTAAAAATGTTATGGTCGTGGCTTGTTGATGGTATCTCCGAGACGGGTCGTCTGAAACAAAAAAATAAAACTGTTTTAGATTCAGTATGTCAGTGGCTATAGCGCATATCATCAGATTTTTGATATTCGCGAAAATAACAAAATGGCGCACGTTTTTCGAAAAAGTAAAAAAAAACCACGATTTTTTTGCAGTTTTTTGTAAAAAAAAAATTCTTAAAATCAAAATTTAAAAAATCTGATGATATGCGCTATAGCCATAACTATGAAGCATATGTCATTCAAATTTCATGACAATCGGCCGGATAGTTTCCGAAATTTCATCAACAAAGCACCGAAAAACCTTGTTTTGAGATAACTGCGTTTAAAGTTTTGGTTGCAGAAAAATCATGAAAAAACCTTACCTCGGGTTAATCAGCGATGCCTGCTCCATACAATGGACCTTCCGATTCTTCGTAGAAGGTGTGTTCGTCCAAAGTAGCTTCCCTTCGTCTCGACCTAGTCTCTTTTGAAGCGTTAGAGCTGCGGCGGTTCCCTACGCGTACGCGATCACTGTCGCGTTTCTCGGCGTATTGAACGGCGATAGGGCCTAGTTTGACACCCATCACCTCCAAAATTTTTAAAACAGGTTGTAGCCCTTCGTTATAAATGCATGCCGCTGTTTGGCAAGCAATTTCCACGGTTTTTCTTCCCGTAAAAACGTGTTTCGGCGCCATTGCCCAGACACAGCTGTTGAAACACTCGTTGTTATTTTGGGTATTTCCTCCGAGGCATCGTTCCAGTAACTCGTCCTTCGTCAGTTCTTCATAGATCGGTTTCAAAACCTCTTGAACATCATCAGCTAGAGCAGGAGGATGTTTAAAAGTTTCTATCTGATTGTTTTTCACTGCTTTCTTGTACTTGCACCATGAGTCTGAACAATACGTATGCTGTGGGTTGCTGTCGGTTGAAATTTTATGATAGTATCCATTATAACAATCCTGAGCGCAGAGATGTTGCCGTTACGAAGTTTCAAATTAGACTGATGAAATAACAGTTTAGCATCGTTGCCGAGTGATTTTCTTTTGAAAAATGCACGTGTTAAGGTCTTATTACATGAGTATAGACCCGAAAACAGAATATACCTAAGCAAGGGGTACTACATTAACAAAAGAACACGGCTATTCAATTGTATAGAGTCAGATATACAGGGACCGTCCGAGCGGCGTGAAAGGGATCGCCGGGTACTCTCAGGTAGTCACCTAACGGTCGCCAAAAAATGTAGTTAGACTCGTCCGATCTTTATGAAATTTCGAGATGACATTTTTGAAGATATGTACTTTCAAAATTTAAAAAAAAAAAAAAATCGATTTTTTTAAATTTCCAAAGTGAGAAGACGCCTTAATTTTTTCCTATAATTCCTTGATGCTTGGAGTATCGGAGCGGTTCGGTGACGTTCAACTCCCATAGTCCAAGGTCATTCTTTAATTTTTTTACATTTTTCCTTTTTCCTGTGGGTGCTCGGGGTATCGGAGGTGTTCGGCGACGTTCACATCCCATAGCTCGGGGTCTGCATCCTTACCTGTGGTGTGTGGGGTATCGGCGTCGTTCGGTGACGTTCGGGGCCCATAGTTTGCATACTACGTTTCCTCTAATTAATTTTATCTCTTGAATTTATGCCTGCTGGAAGTGGGAAGCCTGCTTGCTCTCTTTTAATTAAAATTTGCTAATTAAATTTATGTTTTGAATTATTTTATTCAAAATTATTTTCAATAAAATATAATCAGTCTGCTTCACTCATTATGCTCAGCAATCCTCGTCTATCTCAAAAATCATCAATAATCCTGAATTCGATAATCCAAAAGGTCGCGGTAAGATTATCTATTATATAGAATCAATTAAAAACATAAAATTATCATTATTATTATATCGAGTCAATCCACTTTTGGATTATTAAAATTTTGAATTATTTTTATTATTCACTATGAAATAAAAGTGAATTTCGCGGCAACGTAAAGCCGTATTAATTGTTATTTCATATTAAATAATTCAATTATTGTTTGAATTATTATTATTATTATTCTGTCGACAAAGCTTCACCGAGTATTTCAATTATTATTGTTAATTAGCCTCGAAGACATCGTTTTTTATTATTTGACCATTATTATTGTTATTTTTCTCAGATAAACGATAATTCTGACGCAAAAAGGGAATTAAAATAAATATCATCGTTTGAATAATTACCGACAGAGAAACAGAATTGATACCGTTTTTTTTTGTTCTGATCCGGATTAATAAATAAATTCAGGCAAATAAATAACCTGAACGCGAAATAAAACAAATATTCATTTATTGTAACAAAAATCGGAAAATTTACATTGTTTAAATGAATAAATTAATTTTGTTATTATTTTGAACACAAAATCCGCGTTTCTCACGTTTCTTTCATACCTGCTCCAAAATTATTTAAAATTATTTAGGAAGCTCGGACCTGCGCGTAGCGACGTTTAGCGTATGGCAAAAGCGTTCCATTACAATATATATATATATATATATATATATATATATATATATGGGCAGATCCATTACTTTTCGACCGCAGCCTGCGCGCTTGGGTCAGCGATTTGGCTGCCGATTTTTTCTCGAAAAGTAGGTTATAAAAAAAGACGATCCCCCAAATTTGAACTCAATTTAGCAAATTTTGACGGCTGTAGAATTTTTTGAAATTCTTGCAAAGTCAATTTATTAGCCATTTTCACGATTTTTTCATGCGAACTCTATGAAGCTCAAAGACTCGTATGAAGCGGCATTTTTCTTCGTCAATCTTCCACTTTTGAGAAAAAAATAGTATTTCACTCCAAACGAAAATCTGGTTAAGTTAGCACCCTTTTTTTTAATTACTTTTTTTACCAAATTTCCCGTATTTTTTAAAAGCTGCCGGAGCGATAATTTTTAAAGTAGACGACTTTAAGACGGCTTAAATTTTTCATCTAGGTATATTCTATCACTACATATACTAATTTTTATATATTGCTACGTTCCATCTTATACACGGCCTCTCAAAGCTACTTGATTTCTGAAAAATCGCTGTTTTCTAACAGCTGTAACTTTTTTCTACCTCAACGAAATTGCTTGAAATTTTCAGGGAATATGCCTTATTCTATACCCAAACAACACTGAAATTTTTTAGAATGTATTTTAGCTGGTTAGTGAGCTGTGAATTTTCGAAATGTCCCAGTTTCCCGCTTTTTTCATATTTATGGCACTATCGATGACTTTTTAAATTGCACGGAATAAATTTACTCTCATCTTTTATTAAGATGAGATAAAAACATAAAAAATGTAGACTTCCAAACCACAGTTTATACTAGGGATAAGGATAACAGCGAAAGGTTCTCATCTGGATGACATCATGAGACGGTTAATGTCAGATCTAAGATGTAGAGAGTGCCACTACTATATCGGTCAGGTAGGAACTGCACGGCGCTTACACCGCCAAGGAGTTGCCAATCTCTGCTTGGAATCGGTGACGTGACAAGTCAGGAAAAAGCTTCAATAATTTATTAAACAAAATAATTAGTAAAAGAGAATACAGAAACAGTTTTTAAACACTGTCTTATTGATATTTTCAACATAATTGTTAAATATAAAATATAGAAAAAAAATTCATGTTCAATTCAGAGTTGATTATTTTATGAGTGAACTTTTTATTGAAAATTGATATTGTTTATTGATCCCTGTCAATATGATTATCATCATTTCAATGCTTATGATTTCGTCAACAAAAATAATGTACGAATCGGTTTTAAGTGATGACACATCTTATTGGGGAAAAAATGGATTGAGACAATGTAAATTTGACATATAATTTTGTACATCTTTTATGTTTTTATCTCATCTTAATAAAAGATGAGAGTAAATTTATTCCGTGCAATTTAAAAAGTCATCGATAGTGCCATAAATATGAAAAAAAGCGGGAAACTGGGACATTTCGAAAATTCACAGCTCACTAACCAGCTAAAATACATTCTAAAAAATTTCAGTGTTGTTTGGGTATAGAATAAGGCATATTCCCTGAAAATTTCAAGCAATTTCGTTGAGGTAGAAAAAAGTTACAGCTGTTAGAAAACAGCGATTTTTCAGAAATCAAGTAGCTTTGAGAGGCCGTGTATACGATGGAACGTGGCAATATATAAAAATTAGTATATGTAGTGATAGAATATACTTAGATGAAAAATTTAAACCGTCTTAAAGTCGTCTACTTGAAAAATTATCGCTCCGGCAGCTTTTAAAAAATACGGGAAATTTGGTAAAAAAAAGTAATTAAAAAAAAGGGTGCTAACTTAACCAGATTTTCGTTTGGAGTGAAATACTATTTTTTTCTCAAAAGTGGAAGATTGACGAAGAAAAATGCCGCTTCATACGAGTCTTTGAGCTTCATAGAGTTCGCATGAAAAAATCGTGAAAATGGCTAATAAATTGACTTTGCAAGAATTTCAAAAAATTCTACAGCCGTCAAAATTTGCTAAATTGAGTTCAAATTTGGGGGATCGTCTTTTTTTATAACCTACTTTTCGAGAAAAAATCGGCAGCCAAATCGCTGACCCAAGCGCGCAGGCTGCGGTCGAAAAGTAATGGATCTGCCCATATATATATATATATATATATATATATATATATATATATATATATATATATATATTGTAACGCTTTTTACTTATAAAACGTTCAAATATAATTTGATTCTCGATAATTTATGGGCGCCAGTCTAAGAATTATTCTTAGACAAATTTTTATTCATTTCTCAAGAACAAAAGGAGGTGTTACCTGGCGATAGCTAACATTTTCCCAAATGGTTGGTAGAGGGGCAAGGTCAGACGATTGCACAAAATAAATCACATCAATTCTTACAAAAGTCCGGAATTACAAAATTGTTTTATTAGAACAATAAATTATGAAAATGAAATGAATAAGTTTAAACAATAAAATGATTGACAAGTTATTTCCGGAAAAATAATTAAATGACAAATTATAATTTAATATTCAATAATCCGCTATAACAATTTATTTTATACTATTTTTAAGTCAAAGTTTTGTTAACCGTCACAGGAAATTCGAACGAACGTTTTTCATTATTTTCCAAATTAATTCATTCAGGCTACGCCTTACCGAATTTTACACGATATCTAAAACGTTCGTTCATTCAATTCTCATTAAAATCAGGACTCGTATGAACCATATAAAAGTAGAATTCCTCTCGGCAATTCAATAATTTATACAACGAAATTTTAAACGTAAGATTTTATCACGTGACAAGACTTTATCGAAAACTTCCCGAACGCGAACGTACTCCGAAACAATATCGCTTTTTAACGCTAAATTTTAACAACCAAATCAAGATCTCTAAATCACAAAATTACACAAAATTAAAGCGAGACGACAGCTCACCGCTGCAGTTTCAGTAGGTGGAATTCCGGATAAAGACCACGGAAAAGTTCCCCTCGAATATCCGGTAACGTCGTATTTTTGATCGGGTTGGCGACGGCTCGAAAGAAGACGCTTGTCTTCGTTGTTGTTCAAAACGAAAGTCCTCGATACTCATCGAGGGTGCGTATTTATTGTCGACGCGAATTAGGGTCCTAACCCCCCACCCTTTGCCTACTCGCGGGATCTGGATCTTTCTCGAAGTTTCGCTCATTACATTTCGAATTTAAATCTCGACTTAGCGACATTGCTGACCGACGATGGATCTCGGTACAGCCGAGACTTGCCGAAGAATCCCGATGCTGATAGACGCATCCTGTTGAGTTCGACAGCTCCAGGTGAGGGCTTCGAGCTAGCGACCCATGCTCGATATTATTTTTCTCTCGATGGTGACCTTGATGCCTATGCCTTCCCTTACAACGAACCAACGATGTTGATAACTGCGATGTTTTTGTCTCTCTCTCTCTCTCTCTCTCTCTCTCTCTCTCTCTCTCTCTCTCTCTCTCTCATAGTTGTTGCCGAATGAAACCGTCGCTCATAATAATAATAAAATAATTGAAAATAAAATTAATAATAAGGAAATTCGCTCGCATTTGGCTTTTCTGGATTTTGCTCAAGAGAAATTCTTCAACGAGAAGAATTGTTCTCTCCCGAGCCGTGCCAATTTTATACTTTACGTGACGTGGACAAAATTACCACGTCACAATATATATATATATATATATATATATATATATATATATATATTGTTCCTGCGTATACCCTTGCGGGTTTTCACGAACCCATCCCATCACTTTAATCCCACTTTTTCTCCACTTCACTAAGTTTCAATTTCCAATGTTCCTAAGTTCCATGTTCCCGAGAGACCCCCCAAGAGTATTGCCCACAATCACTCTTTCCTAATGCACTGCTGTATCGCATTTTCATGAGGACCAAGGAAAAGTGTGGAAAACCCGGCAAATACAGGCGGCTATATTTTTACTGAGTTTCAATTGACTAGCACCATCAGAAACTCAGAAAAACTGCCTTCCGCTCAGCGATTGATACGCGAGCCGGTGCATGACTAAGTGGTCACCCAACAAAATATTGGTCTCACCTGAAACTGCTTAACTTTGGAGATCGCCAGACACACACCGACCGTGCATCTATCGCTGTCGGTTTTTATATTTATATATTTATTGTGACGGTTTCGCCACAAAATAGAGAGGGGGAAAAAGAGAGAAATAAAAGGAAACACGACCAAGTTGGTGGAAGAATCAAAATAACAAAATAATTTATTCAGTTTAATAAAAACAATGAGGCAATTCAATGATTTGGGCGCCAGTTAATTTTAATGAAATTAACAAAAGAAAAACGTTTTTAATTTTTCTTTTAATGATAATAATGGGACTTAATTCTAGAGTTTTCAAAATTACAAGAATTACTAAAAAGGGAAGCTAGTTCTGAGCACGAAATAAATTACAATAAAAAGAAATAATATCTCAAGGACGGAGGGTCCCTGATAGCTCGGTGTCTTATTTTTATACTCGTGAACGCTCGAACAATCTATTCGACGGGGGAAACAAAAGACAACCATATAAGGACTTGATATTTTTCGAAGTCCGACCAAGAATATTTTTCGTATCAAAAATGGTCGATTTTTGATTGGATTTATTTGCAGTACGAAAAATAATCCTGGTAAACGCGCAAAATAATACTAAAAAGGATCACGCGCTTTAATGGCGACGCAAAAGAAAATCGAAAAGATAATGTTCGGTCCTGTGGTCGTACGTAACCACATGCCGACGAACAATGGCGCTCGAAAAGTAGGTCAAACGAAAAAGTAGGATTCGAAATTTCGAAGTCCGAAAAATACGGAAACTGGGGAATTAATCAAATATCCCTCACAATATTTCGATAATAGTCGATACTACAATTTCTTCGATCACTTTATTGCGAAAGATTTACAAAATGAGAAAGATTTACTATGATAAGATCGCAAAGTTTTTCGTTCGTTTCGGTCGACGTGTGGCCGAACGATGGGGCTTAGCTACAAAAGGGAAGGAAGGAAATGACACTACTTTTCTATTCTTAACATTGCACTTAATCTAACACCACAGCATTCGTCGCGTACTCGATCAATCGCCAAAAATAATTAATTACTAAAGGGAGTTGAAATAATAGGCCAGAAGGTTTCAAAAACTGACCAAAAGGGAGATGGGAAACTTTTCAGGGTCGATCGACGTACAATGAATAATGGCCTCCCTGGCCGACGAGAGCTTTTTCGTCGTCGCGAATATAAGGAATGGAAAACGACTTACTTTTAATCTGGGAATGGTAATAGAACTGTCTCCGTCGTTCGCCAAGGTCCAATAATCCTTGTTCAGGTATTTCGAAGCCGGGTCGTTGTCGTTTTTAACAATTAAATATCAATTTTTCTCCAAAAAGGTACGGGAGCTACGGTACGCACGCCGAGTCGGGATGGAAGTGAGGAGAATCGGCCCTCTCGCAATCTTCTTGCCGTTGCTGCGGTGGTGAGGGAAATTCTCTTTGCTCGTGCAAACCCGCCACCCAATCACATTCTCGTATTTTTCAAACGTGGGCTCGTACGTAAGTAAGGGGAGTGGAGAGAGGTAAAGAGATCTTGGTTTCAAGCTTGGCGTTCCACTCGAAGAGGGCGCTGTTACTTGTTCGTCCCGATTTATCACGCCGTCGTGTCGTTGGCTCGAACTCATGCGCGGACTTCGGAAATTTTCGATGTTTCGATGTTCATTGTTGGTAGTGCACGAGTGTTGACATCTCGGGATTCGAAGTAGGCTCAATTGAGTTTCGTGTAATTCGTCGAAATTTCTAAGGAGTCGACGATGGTGAATTTGTAGAGATTAGGAACCTTGACACTATGGGACTCGATGTGACATTCTCCGCGGAACTGTTCCATATTTCATGTAATGAAGAATTCCAATTTTGAGGTTAGATCCCTTCGACTCGGCTCCTGTCAACCGGTTTCCGTGGGCTTCGGTATTTTCTTCTTTGGTAAGGGAAGATTTCCCTTACCACCAGTCAATTGTTTCTTTCTTCTTTTCTTGATTTTATTGCTCGAAACAAATGGGGACTGTCGAAGAGGGGAACAATTCTTTAAGCGGGAACGGAAGATTGTAGGGAAAGATTAGCTTGTTTGTGGGGAAGGAAATGATTGTTTTCAAATTCTCGTTGTCTTATCGCTTCAGAATGTGATTGGTTTTGGATTCGTCGTATCCCTTGTCGTGTGCGTGGTCTCATTTCCTCTTCGATATCTTCCAGGTTGTTGTTTTCGAGGTCAACCGGGGTGTGCAGGATATAAAAAACGCTTAAGACTAAGTTTGACGGAGACCAAAAATCTTAAGCGGAAGGATTAACGCAAAATTGAAGGCTACATTAGTCTGGATCGGAGGACAAAAATGATAATGAGGCGCGGAATTCCTAAAATAATAATATTTCCCTATATTTTTGGGGGCGACGAGTGCTGTGGTGGATTCCACCACGAATCGAGGTACGTATCAATTTTTACAACGTTACATTATATATACTACCGATGAAAAGTTTTTGGACAAAAGTTCGAAAAAGTTTCGATACTGTTTTTGATGCTAATTCACCGGCAATGAACGTGAATAAATTTAGTAAACGGCATTTTGAAGGGGAAAAATTCAGCTTCATTTCGATTCTTTTAAAAATTCTCTACGATTTTTTTCACGACTAGTACGTTATTTTGAAAATGATTATTTTTCGCGATTTTTCTTTTCCTTTACACTTGGACCACGATTTTAGAAGAAATTTTTTTAATACATTTCTTTAACCGGAGTCTTAAAGGGGATAGCTCAAGCTTCAATTTTATTTTTTAAAAAGTTTTGTGCGATTTTTTTTTGCAAAGCTATTCTGATTTGTATGAAAAAAGAAAGAATTTGGAAAATGCCACGGAACACGAAAACTATTAGGTTTAAAAGAAAATCTCAAGAGAATGAAAAGTTGCATCGGATTTTGCTAATTTCACTAGAATATTATCAGATTTTTTTTCCGAGATTTTTTTTTTTAACTTTTTTCGGTAGAAACTCAGATTAATTAATTGCCGCAATTTGAGAACTATAGAGTTTATGATAAAATTTCAGAAGGGAAAAGTTTTATTTTTTAATTTTGAACGCATTCGTGTTTTAGATTTTTTTCAAATTTTTTTTTCAAATTATTTCTGACTAAAACTCTGATTAATTGATTCATGTATTTCGAGGCAACTAAACGAATAGATGGATGGACGGATGAGGGATGATGGGATAGAAAGAACAGTAAAAATGAGTGGGTACTTGAATTGGCTCCAGATACAGATGGATGGGGAGTTCCTTCGCCGACATTATATTTGAAAACCATGCACGCCAAGTTTTTGTGTAAACTTTGCAGTGAATTTGTGCGATAAGTATGTGTAGATACGTGTATACGTGTAAACTGTGTTGGACGTTCATCATTCTTTTGTTAGTTAGAATAAAATCATAATAACTATTTCATATTTGCAGGGTTTTCTTCAGAAGACCTTGCAGCGACAAAACCCTTCAGTGGGTACTGTTTAGGAAATGCATGATTTCCTGTGGAATTCCGTAATTCATTTCCCGGTCTTGGCTATGTTAACGCCTTACATACGTCCAGCAGCGCCTAAAACGCGCTAAAAGAAAAACTGTTTTTAGAAGAGATAGCAATAGAAATTAATAAAAATAATTTTTACACATTGTTTATTAGTATTTAAACTTTATACAAAAATTTATTTCATTTTTTTTTTTTTCAAAGATTACAACATAAAAAATCACGTTTCTCGAAGCACTATGAAAAAAAAGTTGCTCCACGGTCTGCATAATTTCTTCTTGAAATGCTGATGGATCTGCAAAACGTAAAAAAATTCTTGTAAAATAAAGTTGTAGTTATAGTCTGTCGAGCCGGATTTTTGCAATTCGAAAAATTTTGGCAATTTACGGCAGTTTAAAAAAAGTGTGCATTTTGTGTCATAAATGTCACACTTTAATTATGTTTATAAAAATTTTTAATCACAACATCAGAAATCCGACTCGACAGACTATAGAGAAAACAATTTCGAATATTTAAAAAAAAAAGCATCAAAAAATATTAAAAACTGTATGAGTTATCATGCAGACCGTGCTAGAAAAAGTAGTTTTGAGAAAAATGCATTTAAAGTTTCAAGTGCGTTTCGCTCGAGACATTTACTTGCGCGCATCAGGCTCTCGTTGGGCAGTCACGTTTTCTATAATAACTTTCGATCTATGGGGAATTTGTACAATCGACTTACACAGAAATACGCCTAAAACTATAGAGAATAATAATCTGTAAAAAATAAAAAATCGATTTTTTGAAAATTCTGGACGTATGTAAGGCCTTAAAGTGATTTCATTAATTTTTTTTTGCAAATCATAGGCAACAATTTTTAAGTAGATTTTTTTCTAGGTAAAGTAACCTTTCGCGTCTTACAGGAAAGAAACGAAAATTGATAATTTTTTTATTTTTGGCAAATCAAGCACACTCATTTTTTAATTAGTTTTTTTTTCGAAATTAAATAAATATTAAAATAATAACGAGAATGTAGAATGGTGATTTTACAATTAAGGTCGCAGATTTTTAATACTTGGCGTTCTTTTTTTACTTTGTTGAAGTATATTGCCATGGATAGGTTACACTTGGGATTTTCTGTAAAATCATAATAATTTTCGGAAAGCAACGGTTTGTACGTGACCCGTTATATAATTGAGGTTGGTGCAAGTTATGCGATCGGTTCTACGACAGCAGCTACCGATGCCCTTTTTGACTTCTATATCTTTCAAATAGTGAGCCAACTTCGCGTTCTCGCTTATCGAATGAACAACTTAACTGCGGCCAATGATTATCAAAGGACCATCAAAGAGTATGCCATACAACGCCAGATTCTTGCTCAGTGCCGTGACACACTTCAGAAGATTTATGGCCCGATTATCCTCTGGATGCTCGCTGCAAGCGCTATAATCATGTGCACCAGTATTTTCCAAGCTTCACATGTAAATTAACTATTTTTTTCATCCAACCAAGCTCCAGCATTAAAGGAACATTTTGGGTCCGGGTTTGCATCCAAGAGGATTGTGGACCTGTTTACCTAGTTCTGTAGACATAGTTACCTAGTTCTGTAGACATGTAGAATACAATTGTGTACAATTTTGAAAATTCATCAACCTCCCGGATTTCTAAATAAATTCTAAACTAGCGTGGGCAAGGCCCTTTTTATTTTTGTTTACATCACCATGAAGCTCATGCAAACTCTGCTTTATAAATGTTTCGGATTGTGTCCGTACACCGAACCAGCTACTAAACTTCCTGAGAATGCTGATAGATTACTACAACTCTATTTTTTTTCATTTTCCCAGTCAGAAGCTTTTCAAGATTGGATTTACTATTGTGGATGGCCAGGCTGTAGTAACAAAATATTTTTATCCAATATTAGATTAATGTTATTCTGCGGATTTTTAGTTCTGAAGGCCTGCCGGTGTTATGTGAAATCGGTAGACATGTTTACAGTAGTAGGCAATTTTGTGATATCGATAGACATGTTTAAAGTGGTAGGCACTTTTTATATATATTTTTTCATAAATAAATTCGATAATCGATACGAAATGCAATTGTAATTAATTTCAGATAATGAACAGCACTTTATCATACTTTTTCTTGCTGCGGACACTGGAGGAAAAATAAAGCTGATACGGTGGAAAACTTGCGGATCATCTTATGGTTTGATCTTATAAAAAAGTGTAATAATTAATCAAATAAAAGAATTCCTACATTGCAAAATCCGACTCATATTACGAGTTCTTACATTCCCAGGGGTCGAAAAAAATAACCATACCATGAGTAAGAGAAATATCACATTAAATTGGTAAAATCGTATAAGATTTCCAATTAGTGAACACATTTTCGCGTAGCGTTGAATTAGAATTTAGTTTTTTTCTTTTTTTTCTTACGAAACAAATAACAAAACGTAGATATTATGTTTTTTTTAGAATTCATCATTGAATTTTTTAAACCATAACTTAAGCGACAAAAAAATAACATATGTGACCATAAATGAGACATAATGCAAATATTATTTATCTGAATGAGTTCACAATAGATTCTAACCAACTATGGCTCAGAACACAATCTCTTACACAAAAATTGGTCCAGACATGTTTCACCGTTTCGGAGAGAAGTTACTAAACAGAATTATTTCTCATCACCTGCGGCCAAGTGGTGATCAAAAAAGTTTGCAAACAGTGACTTAGGAGTTCACTACGCTTCAGTTGTTGCAACTACACGGAAATAATTAATGGGTAATTTTTACCGTGAAATTTATGGTAAACATTACCGTGATGCATTTGAACATGGGGATAAGCTGGCAAAACGTATTTATTCATAAGCGATAAGTTTTATTAACTAGCGAAACGTAAAATTTCAAATACTACGCGTAATTTTTATAGTTCCTGCACAGTAAACATTATGGATAGTAAAATTCACGGTACGTGTTCTAAAATTTATGGAGTGCGCGGTAAAATTTACGGTGCTACACGGTAAAGTTTACCTGCGACATTATAAGAAAAATTCCCTAGATGTCCAGTAAAATTGAAGTTTCCTGTGATTGAAAAAATCTTTTTTAGAATATATTTTTCCTTCAAAAATTAGTGTAATAATAGTAATAATAAAATTAACAAAAAATAAAAACAAAAAAAATTCTAATGAATAATAATAATTAATAGTAATATTTATCAATTTATTAATAAATAATAATATTTATGATTATCGATTGATTTTTTTTTTCATTTCAATAGATTTGTTAACTTAAGGGAGGAATAAGGAGTGAAAAAAAATCATTATAATTATGGATTTATAATCTTTTTTTAATTTATTATTGGCAATTTTTAATAACACATTTCGTCTCATCGTGGGATGGAGCGATGTGAGTGATTTAAGCACATGTTATTTCATCGTCATATAGGACTTAACTAAACCAGTGATTCACACAGTTTGGGAAAAGGCCATACAAAACAATATGAACAACAATATTTTATACAAAAACAATATGAAATAGGTCAATGGTACGACGGCGTAACCCTACCATGTCCACGCCATCCTAGTGTAAACGCTTGTAGGGAAATTTTGACTGTGCAGCACGGTAAAATTTACCGTAATGTTCATGTAATATTTCAAAATAAATATTGAAATAATCGTTATAAGTACGGCACTTTTTATAGATATTTCTTGAAGATATAAAATGATGAAATATTCAGTAAAATTCCACTTGTATCACACAATTTTTTAATTTATGTTCTGCATATTTTACTAGACATCAAAATTTACTAGACACTCCGGTAAAATTTCCTACATTAAACAAGAAATATTGTTTAATTTTCATGAAAATTAATGTTTTGTTCAGTAATAATCTTAGAAATTGCAGGTTGTCACCTCAGTGCTGCACGGAGAAAACAAGGACAAAAATTCAAATAAATAGTGCTAAAAATCCAGACGATTAATGCTAACATAACATAGTATTTTGAGGACAGTACCGAATTTTAGTATTTATTAAAACGTCGGAATAAAAAAAAGCTCTACCCGGCATAGTAATAATGCTGTAGTTCATATAGGCTTATTTGGTATTTGGCATACTGGTTTTTAAATTCTACACATGCATTTCTCACAATGGGCATAGTAAAAATTCGATATACTCGAGGCAAATTTTATAATTATAGCGTTAGAATGTATACAGTGACATAGGAAATTTTGTCATTGTGGCATCAGAATGTATATTTTGTGACATAGTAAATTTTATCATTGTAGCATCAGAATGTATACTGTGACACAGTAAAAATCCCGAACTTCATAATACTGTTAAATATCTGCATTGGTAACTTATTCTACAATGTGCATAGTAAAAAATGCGTTGGGGGATTATATGCATTAGATAATTCAACATGCAGTTGAAACAAATAATATCTTTTGCTTGGTATAGTTCGTGCGATATTTATATGACATATTTATCCTCTGTGTATAGAGAAGAAATACGAGTCATATATGTTTTAGGTGAAAATAAATATTCGTTACCAAATTCTTGGATAGAATCGGTTCGAATAATTGAACTCATTTGCTTCGCGGAATTTATGCTCACCCCAGAGTGATACCTTATGCGAGAAAAGTCTCGGCGCTCTGTGTCACGCAGCGGCGAAAACGAGAATCGAGCAGCCAATACATCTCATAGGAGTAACAGTTACGTTAGTCATCAAGCAACATAAAAAATACGGAAACGAAAAATTCCTATGTCAGACAATAAGTTCTGCTATTATGAAACACTATACAATGCCTGAACTGAAAAATGACACGCATTTAGTTTTTATTCTCTTATTGAAGGTGGATTTTTACTATACTGTTTTTCAAAATTTCTCACTTTCAAGGCATGTTTACTCATCAGTTATAGTTCCTAAAAAGCATTGTAAATATTTCGTGAAAGCACATTGAAATATTATTTTGCGTACAGTATAATTTCTTGTTTACGCAGAACTATTTACATCGTACTCAAAGGAAAAGTGCGAGCTGCAAAAATCACAATACCTCATTGTGACTGTTACCTAAATTCTCATATTCTGTACAAAGTATAAAGGATATTTTAAAATAATATTTTAAATATCACTTGATGAAACAGATCCATTTTCTCCGTGTGTTACTGCACGGTAATTTTTCAAGTTTGATTATAGCTGCAATTAATCGTTGCTGTCTACGGTTTTCTTCCCCTTTCTCAAGGAAGTTTCAAGATTTCACTCTTATGGGATATCTATTGACTCAGTTGAGCTTAGCTCGTAAATGCTCGTCGATAACTCTCGACAACTCTCGGTATAATGGAGAAACAATTACAGAGATACGAGTCACAGGCTTGTGGCATTAAACGATTTTTGTTGCTTGCTCGTTTATGACCGGGTTACGTATCATCGAAATTGTTGCAATTAGTAGCTGTTGCACATTTTATGGTGAGCGTTATTACGGCTTGCGGTATTACGAATTTACGAATACATTACGAATCTCGATCTTGTAACAAAAGGTATTGGGATAGCTGTGGGTTTCTGCACAATTGTATTCAAGGTAAGCTCACATTAAATCTCATTACGGAATATGCCAACAAATATATTAAGGTTTATAGGATACGTAGATCGTAACATTCTGATAAGAAAATTTTGAATGTATTTCTCTGCTTAATGAACGATTGATAAGGTATTAACGTAATTTTTTTTTTCGATTTCACAGTCGGAAGCTTTGCGAGATTTAATTTACTTTTGTGGATGTCCTGGCTGCGATAATAAATTATTCGTATCCAATATCAATACAATGTTATTGTGCAGGTCTTTGCTTTTGTCGGCCTGTCGGTGTTATGAGATATCGACAGACATGTTCATCGCGGTTGGTGGTAATTTGTAGATATATATTATTTGATTCATAAATAAATTTGATAATCAGTACAAATGCCATTGTAATTGATTTCAGATAATAAATACCACTTTATTCTACTTCTTCTTGCTGCGGACACTCGATTAACAATGAGGCTTAAATAGAAACCTTTCGAGTGGAATTCATGATGGTTAGATCATTTAATGAAGTTTAATTATAAATTAAATAAAAAATCACTGATCTAAAAAATTGGAAGTCACCGCAATTCAGACGTTTTTTTGGCCTCATCTTGTTATTTTTTACCAACAGATGGTTGAGTAACGATATAGACAGAGTTCACTGTGCCTCAGTTGTTGCAGCATGACTAACTGGCTGGTATCGGTCTCACAGAGTGTTGTGACCATTTGTCCGGGCAGTATCGATTTGACGCTAAATGCCACTCCAATTAGTGATTATCTTACTCTACGGCGATTAGACAATTATTTTAATGGAACAGAGCTTTTTCCACAAATTATCTGTCCATTATCCATTTGTAGAAGCCTTTAACCCCTTCACTGGTGGAGAGGATTGGAAAGCCATGTTTTCTGCAACCATATGGCGGGCCTACCAGTGAAAGGGTTAAGAGAATGCATGATGAAAGCTTGACTTGTCTATAGACGCCAATTTTACGGCAATATCTGCTATTACAGTCGTAGTTAAGTGTCGTTGTCCACGATTACCTTCCGCTTCCTCAAGAAAGTTTCGAGCTCTTGCTCTTATGGGATATTATTAACTCGGTTCAGCTTAGCTCGTAAAAATACTTCTCGATAACTTACGGTACAATGGAGAAACAATTGCAGAGATACGAGTCATATGCGCGTGGCGTTAATCGGCTTTTGCTGCTTGCTGGATTATGGCCAGACCGCGTATCATCGAAATTGTTTCAATTAATAGTTGTTACTCATTTTATATCGAGCGGTATTACGGCTTGCGGTATTATGCATTTCGTATTCAGTCACATTACAAATCTCGATCTTGTTACGGAAAGTCTTGGGACAGCGGTGAGCTTCTATACAGTTTTATTGAAGGTAAATTGCTATTGAATACCATGATAGAATAATATTCTAAAGAGCACCTCAAGATTTAAGGTACGTAGATCTCAAGATTCTTTAGAGAATTTTTGTCAGTTTTTTGTCCAACCAACGATTAATTTGAACTAAATTAGCAATGACCAATTTGAAATCTTCCTACCAATACGATCTACTTATGCTGGAGCTCTTTGAGGTGATATTTGGAATTCCCTGTAAAATAATGTGTTGCCTGCTGACCTGTGGGAATCTAAACAGATCCAATTGCATTCATTCACTTTACCCAAAAGGTGATAGTGTTTACGACATATCGAAGCAGCCTCGTTGAACTACACGAGACTCTGGAAAAGAATTTTCGGAAAGATCTAGAAAATCCGGAATATCAATCAGTGCTATTATCCGCGGTCGCACACTTCGATCATCCAACTTTGTACTTGTCACTATCAACGCTAGGTGTTCTCACAATGTACAATCTAAACCCAATCATAGGGATTGTCATTCAATTATCACACGGGAATGGAATTATTAAGCATCGAACACCCTTTCCGTCGAAATACCCATTTCCGGAAAGCAACGGTTTATACGTAACCCATTACCTAATTGAGGTATGGGCAAGTTACGCGATTTTTTCGATAACGGCAGCTACAGATGCCCTCTTCGGTTTCTGCATCTTCCAAATGACAGGCCAGCTTCGTGTTCTTTCCTATCGTATGAACAAGTTAAGCTCGGCCGATGATCATCAAAGGGTCATCAAGGAGTGCGTTATGCGACGACAGTTTTTGGCTCACTGCCGCGATCAACTTCAAACGATTTATGGACCAATCATCCTTTGGATGCTCATGACAAGCGCTGTGACCATGTGCGCTAACATCTTTCAAGCTTCGCAGGTAAATCAAGTGCACTTCCCATCCAGCCAAGTTCCAGCATTAAAAGAACATTTTGTATTCCCATTTAATTCCGAGAGGCTATAATCCCGTTCTCCCAGCTCTGCAGGTGCTTGTGTAGAATTTTGAAATTCCTCAAACTCCCGAATTCCTAAATAAATTCTAGATCAGCATGGACAAGGCTGTGTTGGTGTTCATTTACATTACCATGAAGCTCATGCAAACTCTGCTTTATGGTTGGTTTGGATCGTTTTTGACCACCGAGGTATGTTTACGCGCAACGAAATTTCCTAAGATACTTGGACATTGTTACAACTCTAGCTTTTTTCTCTTATTTCTCAGTCAGAAGCTTTTCGAGATTCGATTTACGGTTGCGATTGGGCTGGCTGTGGTGATAAATTATTCATATCCAATATCAAAATAATGTTACTATGCAGGCCTTTAGTCCTGAAGGCTTGGCAATTTTATGTGATATCGGTAGACATGTTTATGGCGGTAGGAAATTCTTATACATATTTTTCCATAAATAAACTCGATAACCGATACGAAATGCAATTGTAATTAATTCCAGATAATGAATACCACTTTATCGTACTTCTTCTTGCTGCAGACACTTGATGAAAGATAAGGTTGATCAGGTGGCAACCTTCCGGATGTTTTATGCTTTGATTTTTCAATGAAGTTTAATTATTAATCAGAATAAAAATTCTGATTCGAAAAATTTATATCCGCCATAGGGCGTTTAATTTTAGTCTCGTCGTATTTCTTTTTTTTTTAACGAAATAAACAACCAAATAAAAATATTAATATTTTTTTATTCTCCAACAGATTTTTTTATTCATAATATAACACCACAAATACAATGTTTTAAAATAATCGTTAAAATGGGAATGACTGATACATTTAACATAATCCAAAAAAATGAAATACTCAAAGAACTGCCCGCGCAAAAAAATCAGTCTCGGCGGGACGTCTCGCCGGGAGTCTTGGCGATCCGTCTCGCTGAGAATGGTTTGCGGTACTTTTTTTAATTCTTCCTGAGAGTCTCGCCAAGACTGTTTCCAATATTTTTTAAAACTTTTTTTGGGAGCCTCGCCTAGATTGTTTCCAAGATTTTTTGAACTTTTTTTGAGTGTTTCGCCGAGACCCTTTCCAAGCCTTTTCTAAAGTCTTTTTCGACAATCTCGCCGAGACTCTATGCAAGATTTCCCGAAACTTTTTTTTCTCTTTACATTAATTGATGGTGATAATGAATGACATTGGATGTGAAGTTTCGTTTAAAATCATTTCAAAGTCTTAAATAAGACAAAGTGCATTGGTTGCAACGTCTTTGGTCCTTGGGAGCAGACCATAGCCTGTAATTTGATAATATTGAGTCGAAATCCCGACGAGACGATATAGAAATCGGGCGGACTATCCGTGAAAGTGAAAGAAGGCCACCTGTCCAGTAAAATTGGAAGCTCTGCGAACTTTTTTTTCCGGCCGGTAGACGGCATCGAGCTGTTGTCGTTCGCGTCCTCGTATAGCCTCCTCGATTCTTATATAGTCCAGTTGGAGTTTTATCTCGATATAAAAAATCGCGTCATTGATCGCGTTGTTTGATCTTATTCCGATCAATACCAACATTTTGTCTTGCCTGAAAGAATCGGACGGTTTTTCTATCTCTTTGTTCGAATCGCAGGAAGGGAACCAAGTAAAAAACACACCTGCGTATGACGTAACAAAACGAGTTTTACTTTTATTTATAAAAGAAAGATAATAGACGAAAGATCCGACGTAATATAAAGGTAACAAGACGTTACGGGCGGGAGCGAAGCTTCTAGAAAAAAAACATCCTCGTAACGCATGCGCGTTGTAGCTGTCGCCGACCGCCGTCGCAGCGCTCCGAGCCGAGCGCCCAGTGCATGGCGCTTCTGTTCGAACACTCTTAATCTTTAAACTGTGTATACACTGTGCGGTATATCGCCGTGATTCCTAAAAAAATCGCGCCATGAATCTCGGATAGATGGTTCTATCCAAGATTCATGACTAGATATAAAGTATCGGAAAGGGGCTCGGCGAGACTATCGAAAAGAATTTAGAAGAGTCTCGGAAAGAGTCCCGGCGAGCCTGTCAAAAAAGAGTTTGAAAAAGTCTCGGTGAAACTCGGTAATAATTCATAAAAGTCTTGGAAAGAGTCTCGGCGAGATACATTAATAATTCATAAGTCTTGAAAAGAGTCTCGGCGAGACTCTCGAAACCAATTCAAAAGCGTCCCGGAAAGCAGACCATGCGGAACTCTCGACGAGCGTCTCGGCGAGATTACTTCTTTTTTGCGGGGGATCTTGGAAACAGTCTCGGCGAGATCTCAAAAAAAAGTTTCAAAAAATCTTGGAAACAGTCTCGGCGAGACTCCCAAAACAGAAGAATATAAAAAAGTACCGCAAACCATTCTCAGCGAGACTTGCGAGACGGTTCGCCGAGACTCGCGACGAGACCTCCCGTCAAGATTGATTTTTTTTTGCGCGGGTGTGTAGGTAACTGCTAGCGGCAGATTTGAGTGAAAAGAACGACGCGAAAATGATGCATAATGTAAGCATTATTTATCTTAAAAAAAATACCATCGAGTTTTGACAACGCCCTTTTTCTGGAAAACTTAGCAGCACTGGTAAAAATAATGTTGAATTTACATCACATCACCTTTTTCATTTAACAGCAGAAAAAGTTGTGAAAACCGTTTTTGCAATATAAAAACGATTGTTCTCCGAGAATGATAAAATGGCAGCAATAAAGGAATGAACCACGATCAATTGTCACATTATCCTCTTATTTCTCGAAGTTGCACGCATATGAATTTAAGAAAAAATATATCAACGGAGAAAAAGCGGTTGGCAATTTGTCACGGTGATATGTTTATGTATTGAATAAAAGCGTGTTTTCTTCATTTTCCTAATATGATTTTAATGCGCGTGGCTTCCTTGTTTGATTGTCAAAATGATCATTCAGGCAGAGAAATACGAAAAATAGGCTAATAAGATAAAACGATCGTTTCTTTTGCTGGAATCTTTCATGGTCTAGCACTATACAAATTCATTCATTATTTGCCAGCTCTTTACTTGTCCTTTAATATCATAATCCTCGGCATAAATGTTCTTTTTATTGCTGACGGTTTAACGGGAGAAACCAGTTTAGGAGGCCGAAATTTTGGTGTTTTTCGTGAATTTTTTTAACAGAAAAGGAATAATCAGAATTTGTTTAAACTTGGAGGATATTTTATTCATGTTTTGAAGTACACTTTGAAATTTTTTCAAGTCATTTCCGCTGGAAATAGTGGAGTTAGAAGCTGCTGTCCATGAACGATCGCCATCCGAGTTTTTTGCTGGTGGGTATTCCTGAAGTCACAATTTTTATCTGTAATCATTACAATTTTCTTTTTTCGTTAACAACACATTTCCTAAGAACATGAACCTAATTGTGATCAAAAAAGTTGAAAATTGCATGTTTTTGAGGTGTTTGAACATAATGTCATGTTTTTTCACCTTTTTTGCATTTAAAAAACATATTTTTAATAATAATATCATCCCAGAGTTAGGTTCATATAGATTGCAATTGAATAAAGAATATTCACACAAATTTTCAGAACGATTGGTCAATAACTTTTTGAATTAGAATGCCCACCAGTTGAAAAAAGTCGTCCATGGACAGCAGCTTCTAACTTCACTATTTCCAGCGAAAATGACTTGAAAAAATTACAAAGTGTACCTCAAAATATGAATAAAATATCCTCCAAGTTTAAACAAATTCTGATTATTCCTTCCCTGTTAAAAAAAATTCACGAAAAACACCAAAATTTCGGCCTCCTAAACTGGTTTCTCCCGTTAACGGAAATGGGTCTAGTTACGAAGACAATGGGTATTTTTATCAGTGGGTTCGGCGGAGCATTGAAGGTACAATTACAAAATAAACCTCAGAAATAATTTAAAATGAAAATGAGAATGAAACAAATTTTTTCAAAGAAATTTTATGAATTATAAGAGACAATAATAGAATCCCTGTTAATTGACAATTTGCTTAATTGGTCGAATTCACCGTTGATACAATAATTAATTTTACAATCATGTTTTAACGTAACAGCAATCAATTTTTGTTTTTCTTATAATTGAATGATAAATAATTTTCATTTAAGGTGGCTTTGTATATATTGAGCCAGGACGAATTTACGAGGATACGTGAAATTGTGTATATATTGAGCCATATATACATGTATATATTGAGCCAGGACGAATTTACGAGGATACATGGAAACGTCGTTCCGTAATGATTTTTGGAATGCAAACATTCGCAAAGTTTTACTTTCCCCGTTTAATGTTTTTATCGCTTAACGATAATAACGTCACGAACGTTCATTGCAGTTCGGCGAGACTCGTCAAAAGAATTTAGGAGAGTTTCAGAAAGAGCCTCAGCGAGACGGTTGAAAAAGTATCGGAAAGAGTCTCGGCGAGACTTTGGAACGCTGACCTAAGAGTCCCGGAAACGTGCCTATGCGGAATTCTTCCGGGACTCTTACCGGGATAGCTTGCCAGGATTCTTGCCGGGCGTACTGCCAACACTAATTTTTTCATACCTATGTATAATTATGCGGTGAAATTTTCTCTAACGTCATTTACCGCATTATAATTTTCGACGCCACATTGTTGATTTGTTATTCGTCCCCCACGTAGAAAAATTTAGTCTCGGCGAGATGCCTCGCCGAGAGTCTCGACAAAGTCTCGCATGGGCACGTTTCCGTGACTTTTTGAAACTCATTCGTAGAGTCTTTTTCGAAATTTCTCGAAAGAGTCTTATCGAGACTCTTTGAAGTTTTTCCTAGAGTCTCACCGAGATCCTTTCCGAGATTCTTTGAAATTCTTTTTAAGGCTGTTGCTAAAAAATTTCGTGGTAAATAGATCTTCGTAAAAATTTTACTATTTGTTAAAGTATACTTCCTGAATATGCTGGCGAAAGGAAAACGCGGGTTACCGCATTCATTTTAGAGAAATTAATTGTTGAAGTTCAAGAAAATGTTACTCCATTGCATTAGTTGTATGGTGTAAGGCCACTACCCTCATACTTTTTTGCGAATATCGTCCGTAAAAATAAAGAAAATTACTAAAAAAACGAGTACCGTATCGAGTAAAGCATATATATCAATGTAAACGAAAAAAACAGATAGGTAACCGAATTAATTAACAAGAAATTATCAAGAATAACAACGATTTTCCGAAAAAGTGAGGCTAGTTGAGAAATCTCTATTGGAATGTGGCAACGTCGCAGCTACGGCCATAGCACAAACAGTCAAAGAATCACCGCGGTAATTTGAATTTTGTTACAATCAAATGCAAGTAATGAGAACTTTTTTCATTTCATTTTATTTTTCTCAACGTTGGTGCGAAGCTTGTTGCAATGAGCACGGGCGAATCATTCTTTCTATCGACAATTTAGTGACGTACTAATATTTTTTTGCAATTTATCGTCATTTTTCGTTGACGCCGACATAACCTATAAAAAGACGCGCCAGTACACATAAAAAAGCTGTCACAGGCCTCACTGAATCCAACCTAACGACCGCGCGACATTAAATTATCGAAATTTAATTTTCTAATAATCCTAACTAATTAAAATGAACATATATGTAAATAATAATCAAGATTATTGCTATATAGTTGGACATTTTTGCATTATTCGTTCGTACACATCGTTAATATTCAGCTTTTATATGTTGGCATTGTTGACATCACCCAATGCATAAGCATAGGAGCTTCGTCTCTTCCCTCCACTCTGCAAAAAAATTTAGCAACAACCTTAGGAGTCTCGCCGAGACTCTTTTCGATATTCTTCGAAATTCTTTTCAAGACTCATTTTGAAGATTTTTCCGATAGTCACGCCAAGACTCTTTCCGATACTTTCTGAAACTCTTTCCAAGAGTCTTGCCGACACTCTTTTTGAAGTTTTTTCCCAGAGTTCTGCCGAGACTCTTTCCGAGATTTTTTGAAATTATTCCTGAGAGTCTCTTCGAGACTTTTTCTGATACTTTCTGAATCTCTTTTCGAGAGTCCCGTCAAAGCTGTTTCCGAGACTTTCCGAAACTCTTTTCGAGAGTCTCGCCGAGACTCTATCCGATAGTTTCTGAAATTCTTTCCGAGAGTCCCACCAAGACTCTTTCTGAAATTTTTCGAAATTCTTTTTGAGAGTCTCGCCAAGACTCTTTTCGACACTTACTGAAGTTCTTTCCGAGAATTCCGTTAAGACTATCCGAATTGTTTCGGAAGTCTTTCTAATAGTCGTGGCGAGAGTCTTTCCGATACTTTCCATGACTCTTTCCGAGAGTCTCAGCGAGGCTGTTTCGAAACTCTCTTAGAGAATCTTGCAAAGTCTATTTCCGAATGTTTCCAACAGCTTCGCTAAAACTCTTTCCGAAATGTTCCCAAACTATTTTTGAGATAATAATACAATTTTAAGATATATATTGATATATTTTTTCTTTTTTATTGGAGTTTATAACCAATCGTTCCGCGATTGTTACTTCCACAGCCCAGGGTCCTTCCCTTTTAGCCTCCCCACCCTCTCCGACAATTCCTCCACTGTTCCACCCATTCCCCCGTATGTGCGGCTGCAGCCGTCTTATATTCTTCCACTGTATCGCATTTACCGAGGGTGAAGAGAAACTGCAGAAAACCTTGCCAATACAGCCGGTATCTGACTAATCTCCTCGGGTGGCAATGGGAGCATGCTTAAGCACCACCACCAGAGGCGCTCAGGCAGGCACCTCCTCAGCTGTGATGCAATGAGCCGACCAGGGCACGGCTAGAGGGCCACCATCCGCATGATGAGAACCGTCTACGAGAGGCCACTAAAGCCGTACACCGACCACTCATGCATCATAGAGAGTTATTTTGGGCATAGATTTATGAAGGTGGAATCTGAACCACACGGGATTGCATCAGAAACACTCGAAGAAATTTTCAAATTATCATTGGTATTTTAACCGGGATTCGAATCCGGGACCCGCGGCGAGCCCGAGCCCTTATTCACCGGACCAACCGCTCTCCAATATCAAGAGACGCGGTAGCGGCTCGACGCCAAGTATTAAAGGAAAAAGCCAGCACGAGCCCTGCCGCTCTCTTATATACGCGAATATGACGTTTTTCGGGCTTTTCTTGTTTTTCAAATTGCTCTCACGGCGGAACGGTTTGAGTAAAAAATGTGAATGTAGAGGACGATTTTTGTCGATCTTTCTCTTTCCATTGGTGTTTGTTGCAAGTCGATCCGTCCACCCAATCTCGAGATATGATAATTTTATGCATTAAAATCGAATGTTTCGGCCCAATGTATTTCTTGGAGACGAAGAGGCGTAAATATTTACATTGTTTATATTAGACATATGCCCTTTTAATAATAATCTACATTTCTCTACATACCGTCACCCAGTCCGCTGAACGAGACTATCCCTTCTTATCGCGCGCCGCTGAATGAGAGAGACAGCGCGCGAAGCTTTGTCCCCTCTCTCTCGCTAGTAACGCGCTCACTCTCTTTCTCGTTCTTGTTATTTCTGTTATTTTAGTCAGTTTTGTATTTTAGTTTTTGTTATTTTTTTATAAAAAAAATATTATTTTTTTGAGGAATGTTAAGTCTAGTGTGATCATAGGGAAAATATAGATTTTTTTTACAATCAATTATCTATAAATTAATTGCCGCAATTTGGGAACTAGAGAATTTGTGATAAAATGTCAGGAGGGAAAAAAGTTTTATGTTTCCATTTTGAATGCATTCGGATGTTTTTAGATTTTTTTCAAAATTTTTTTTCAAACTATTTTTGATTAAAACTTTGATCAATTGATTCGTGTATATCGAGAACTATGTGGTAAGTGATAAAATATCTAGAGGGGAAAAAAGTTCTATACTTTCACTATCGAAAATGCCACGGGTATATAGTGTTGTTTTGAATATGTGAAAATTCTTTTGAAAAGTTTTTTATGATTATTTTCAGTTGATCAAAAATAAATAAAAAAAAAAAATCCATAGAAATTTCAAATCGTTCAAAATTAGAAAATACGACTTTTTTTCTTCCCAGATATTTTATCACAAACCTCATAGTTCTCGAGATACACGAATCAATTGATCAGAGTTTAAATCAGAAATAGTTTAAAGAAAAATTTCGAAAAACATCTAAAAAAATTCCACTGCGTTCAAAACAAAAAAATAAAACTGTTTTCCCTCTTGACATTATATCATAAACCGTATAGTTCTCAAATTGCGGCAATTAATTTATCTGAGTTTCTACCGAAAGTAGTAAAAAAAAAAAAAATCGGAAAAAAATCTGATAAAATTCTAATGAACTTAAAAAAACCCGATGCATCTTTCTATCCTCTTGAGATTTTCTTTTAAACCTAATAGTTTTCGTGTTCCGTGGTATTTTTCAAATTCTTTCTTTTTTTATAAAAATCCAAATAGCTTTGCGAAAAAAATCGCACAAAACTTAAAAAAAAAAAAATTGAAGCTTGAGCTGCTCACTTAAAGAAAGTTATGAAAAAAAATTCTTTTTAAAACGCGTTTCAACTGTAAAGGAAAAGAAGAAAGGCGAAAAATAATCATTTTCAAAATAACGTATTAATCATGAAAAAAATCGTAGAGGATTTTCAAAAAAAACAGAAATGGAGTTGAATTTCTCGCCTTCAAAATTATTTTTCGTTTATTAAATTTGTTTATATTCACTGCTGGCGAAATGGCATCAAAAATAATCCCGAAACTTTTTCGTACTATTGTACGGAAACTTTTCATCGGTAGTGTATATATTGAAATGAAAATATTCCTTTAAAGTAATAATTATTTGTTTAAAAAAGATTTTGGCAAAAACTCTTTTAAAATTTATAGAAAAGAAAACGTTCGAAAATATCCAAAAGTATTACAGAACATCAACAAATTCATTTCATACGACGAAAAAAAAATCAAATTATTTGTTAAATAATTTTTTATTTAATTTGTTATCAAGTTTACGATAATTTTGTTATTGCATACCAGTGATCGCAATGCAAAGAGTAACGAGAACACACAATTATCGTTCATGACAGATCCGTCAATGATCAAAGACAAAAAAAAATCTATACGCGTGTATACGAGAGTTGAAATTTTTTAAAATTAATTAACGGAATAAAATTATTTTCTTCGTATTTTCTTTATTAAAAAGATATTGTTACATACGAGGCTGCTCCATACAGTATTTTGACCTCGAGAAGATAAACCATTTGCGAAATATTCTTCTTTCCCCGAGAACACTGTCCATGCCCCATGAAAGAGCAAGAAACAAACGAAATGGATTATATGACTGGTTCGTCAACGGTATTTTCTGCTTCTGCGATATTTGAAACATGTCCTGAGTCGCATAATTTTTTTTCTTTTTATATAATTGCAATACCAACACAATAATTAATTACTGGTCGGAAACCTTACTTAATATTTTTTTACATTTTTTATTGTAATATTTGTCTTTATTCATATCTTTCAAAACACTAATTGCACATTTAGACACAAGAGAGTGGGCACATCGGCGGTAGTACTGCTCTCTATAGCTCATGCACGGTCCCTATTGGCGTTGACCAATTGAACATTTTTCAAACGGTACGATCTACTAATTGTGGAACACTTATAGGTTACACTTGGGATTTTCTGTAAAATAATAATAATTTTCGAAAAGCAACGGTTTGTACGTGACCCGTTATATAATTAAGGTTGGTGCAAGTTATGCGATCGGGTCTATAACATCAGCTACCGATGCCCTTTTTGACTTCTATATCTTTCAAATAGTGAGCCAACTTCGCGCTCTCGCTTATCGAATGAGCAACTTAACTGCGGCCAATGATTATTTATCAAAGGACCATCAAAGAGTATGCCATACAACACCAGATTCTTGCTCAGTGCCGTGACAAACTTCAGAAGATTTATGGCCCAATTATCCTCTGGATGCTCGCTGCAAGCATTATGATCATGTGCACCAGTATTTTTCAAGCTTCACATGTAAATTAACTATTCTTTTCATCCAACCAAGCTCCAGCATTAAAGGAACATTTTGGGTCCGAGTTTGCATTCAAGAGGATTGTGGACCTGTTTGCCCAGTTCTGTAGGCATTTGTGTACAATTTTGAAAATTCATCAACCTCCCGGATTCCTAAATAAATTCTAAACTCGCGTGGACAAGGCCCTTTTGGTTTTCGTTTACATCACCATGAAGCTCATGCAAACTCTGCTTTATGGATGGTTCGGATTGTGTCCGACTACCTAACCAACTACCAAACTTCCTAATAACGTTCATAGATTACTACAACTCTATTTTTTTTTTTCATTTTCCCAGTCAGAAGCTTTTCGAGATTCGATTTACTGTTGTGGATGGCCAGGCTGTGGTAACAAAATATTCTTATCCAATATTAGATCAATGTTATTGTGCGGATCTTTAGTCCTGAAGGCCTGCCGATGTTGTGTGATATCGGTAGACATGTTTACAGTGATAAGCAATTTTTATATATATTTTTTCATAAATAAATTCGATAGTCGATACGAAATGCAATTGTAATTAATTTTAGATAATGAACACCACTTTATCATATTTATTCTTGCTGCGGACACTGGAGGAAAAATAAGGCTGATGCGGTGGAAAACTTGCGGGTCATTTTATGGTTTGATCTTATAAAAAAGTATAATAATTAATGAAATAAAATAATTGCTACATTGCAAAATCCGACTCATATTACGAGTTCTTACATTCCCAGGGGTCGAAAAAAAATAGCCATACCATGAGTAAGAGAAATATCACATTAGATTGGTAAAATCGCATAAGATATCCGATTAGTGGACACGTTTTCGCGTGACGTTGAATTAAGATTTATTTATTTTTTTATTTTTTTTTCTTACGAAGTAAATAACAAAATGTAGATATTATGTTTTTTTTTAGAATTCATCATTGAATTTTTTTAATTCATAAAATAACCGACAAAAAAACAACATAAGTGACCATAAATGAGACATAATGCAAATATTATTTATTTGAATGAGTTCACAATAGATTCTAACCAACTATAGCTCAGAACACAATCTCTTGCATATAGAAAGCAAACAAAAATTGGTCAAGACATTTTTCACCGTTTCGGAGAGAAGTTACCAAACAGAATTATTTTTCATCGGCTGCAGCCAAGTGGTGATCAGAAAAGTTTGCAAACAGCGACTTAGGAGTTCACTACGCTTCAGTTGTTGCAACTACACGGAAAGAATTAAACGGTAATTTTTATCGTGAAATTCATGGTAAACATTACCGTGATACATTTGAACGTGGGGATAAGCTGGCAAAACGTACTTATTCATAAGCGATAAGTTTTTTTTTAACTTGTGAAACGTAAAATTTTAAATACTATGCGTAATTGTTATAGTTCTTGCACAGTCAAAATTATGGATAGTAAAATTCACGGTACGTGTTCTAAAATTTACGAAGCGCGCGGTAAAATTACGGTGCTGTACGGTAAAGTTTACTTGTGACATCGTAAGAAAATTCCCTATATGTCCAGTAAAATTGAAATTCCCTGTGATTGAAAAAATCTTTTTTAGAATATATTTTTTCTTCAAAAATTAGTGTAATAATAGTAATCATAAAATTAACAAAAAATAAAAACGAAAAAAATAGATTTGTTAACTTAAGGGAGGAATAAGGAGTGAAAAAAATCATCATAATTATGGATTTATAATCTTTTTTCATTTATTATTGGCATTTTTTAATAACACATTTCGTCCCATCGTGGGCTGGAGCGATGTGACTGATTTAAGCACATGTTATTTCATCGTCATATAGTACTTAACTGAACCGGTGATTCATGCAGTTTAGGAAAAGGTCATTCAAAACAATATGAACAAGAATATTTTACACAAAAACAATAGGAAATAGGCCAATGAAATGACGGCATATCCGTACCATGTCTACGCCATCCTAGTGTAAACACTCGTAAGGAAATTTTGACCGTGCAGTACGGTAAAATTTACCGTGACGCTTATGTAATATTTCAAAATAAATATTGTAATAATCGTCATAAGTACGGCACTTTTTGAAAAATATTTCTTGTAGACATAAAATGATGAAATACTCGGTAAAATTCCACTTGTATCACACAATTTTTTAACTGATGTTCTGCACATTTTACTAGACATCAAAATTTATTAGACACTCCGGTAAAACTTCCTACATTAAACAAGAAATTTAATTTTCATGAAAATTAATGTTTTGTTCAGTAATAATCTTAGAAATAGCAGGTTGTCATCTCAGTGCTGTTACTGTACGGTAATTTTTCAAGTTTGATTATAGCTGCAGTTAATCGTTGCTGTCTACGGTTTTCTTCCCCTTTCTAAAGGAAGTTTTAAGTTTTCACTCTTATGGGATATCATTGACTCAGTTGAGCTTAGCTCGTAAATGCTCGTCGATAACTCTCGACAACTCTCGGTATAATGAAGAAACAATTATAGAGATACGAGTCACATCCTCGTGGCATTAAACGATTTTTGTTGCTTGCCGGTTTATGGCCGGGTTACGCATCATCGAAATTGTTGCAATTAGTAGCTGCTGCACAGTTTATGGTGAGCGTTATTACGGCTTGCGGTATTACGAATTTACGAATACATTACGAATCTCGATCTTGTAACAAAAGGTCTTTGGATAGCTGTGGATTTCTGCACAATTGTATTCAAGGTAAGCTCACATTAAATCTCATTATACGGAATATGCCAACAAATACATTAAGATTTATAGGATACGTAGATCCTAACATTCTGATACGAAAATTTTTAGTGTATTTCTCTGCTTAATGAACGATTGATAATGTATTAACGCAATTATTTTTTTTTTCGATTTCACAGTCTGAAGCTTTGCGAGAAATAATTTACTGTGGTGAATGTCCTGGCTGGGGTGATAAATTATTCGTAACCAATATCAATACAATATTATTGTACAGGACTTTGGTTTTGAAGGTCTGCCAGTGTTATGAGATATCGATAGACACGTTCATGGCGGTTGGTGGTAATTTGTAGATATATATTATTTTTTTCATAAATAAATTCGCTTATCAGTACAAATGTAATTGTGATTGATTTCAGATAATAAATACCACATTATTCTACTTTTTTTCGCTGCGGACACTCGATGAACAATGAGCCTGAGGTAGGAACCTTTCGACTGGAATTCATGATGATCAGATCATTTAATGATGTTTAATTATAAATTAAATAAAAAATCACTGATCTAAAAAATTGGAATTCACCGCAATTCAGACGTTTTTTGGCCTCGTCTTGTTATTTTTTACCAATGAATGGTCGAGTAACGATATAGACAGGGTTCATTGTGCCTCAGTTGTTGCAGCATGACTAACTGGCTGGTATCGGCCTCACAGTGTGTTGCGACCATTTGTCCGAGCAGTATCGATTTGACACTAAATGCCACTCCAATTAGTGATTATCTTACTCCACGATGATTAGACAATTATTTTAATGGGACAGAGCTTTTTCCACAAATTATTTGCCCATTATCCATTTGTAGAAGCCTTTAACCCCTTCACTGGTGGAGGGGATTGGAAAGCCATGTTTTCTGCAACCATATGGCGGGCCTATCAGTGAAAGAGTTAAGAGAATGCATGATGAAAGCTTGACTTGTCTATAGACGCTAATTTTACGGCAATATCTGCTATTACAGTCGTAGTTAAGTGTCGTTGTCTACGATTTCCTTCCGCTTCCTCAAGAAAGTTTCGAGCTCTTGCTCTTATGGGATATTATTAATTCGATTCAGCTTAGGTCGTAAAAATACTTCTCGATAACTCACGGTATAATGGAGAAACAATTGCAGAGATACGAGTCATATGCTCGTGGCGTTAAATGGCTTTTGCTGCTTGCTGGATTATGGCCAGGACGCGTATCATCGAAATTATTTCAATTAGTAGTTGTTACCCATTTCACATTGAGCGTTATAACGGCTTGCAGTATTATGTACTTCGTAGTGAGTCACATTACAAATCTCGATCTTGTTACGAAAGGTCTTGGGATAGTGGTGAGCTTTTATACAATTTTATTGAAGGTAAGTTGCTATTGAATACCATGATAGAATAACATTCTGAAGAGCATCTCAAGATTTAAAGTACGTAGATCTCAAGATTCTCTAGAGAATTTTTTCAGTTTTTTGTCCAATGAACGATTAATTTGAAGTAAATTAGCGATGGCCAATTCGAAATTTTTCTATCAGTACGATCTACTTATGCTGGAGCTCTTGGAGGTGCTATTTAGAATTCCCTATAAAATAATGTGTTACCTGCTGACCTGAGTGAATCTAAACAGATCCAATTGCATTAATTCACTTTACCCAAAAGGTGATAGTATTTACGACGTATCGAAGCAGCCTTGTTGAGCTACACGAAACTCTGGAAAAGAATTTTCGGATAGATTTAGAAAATCCGGAATATCAATCAGTGCTATTATCCCCGATCTCATACTTCGATCGTCCAACTTTGTACCTGTCACTATCAACGCTAGGTCTTTTCATAATGTACAATCTAAATCCAATCATAGGGATTATCATTCAATTATCGCACGGGAATGAAATTATTAAGTATCGAACACTCTTTCCGGCCAAATATCCGTTTCCGGAAAGCAACGGTTTGTACGTAACTCGTTACCTAATTGAGGTATTGGCAAGTTGCGCAATTGGTTCTATAACGGCAGCTACAGATGCCCTCTTTGGTTTCTACATTTTTCAAATGGCGGGCCAACTTCGCGTTCTTTCTCATCGAATGAACAAATTAACCGCAGCCGATGATCATCAAAGGATCATCAAGGAGTGCGTTATGCGACGACAGTTTTTGGCTCAGTGCCGGGATAAACTTCAAGCGATTTACGGGCCGATCATCCTTTGGATGGTCACGACAAGCGCTATGACCATGTGCGCTAACATCTTCCAAGCTTCGCAGGTAAATCAAGTGCACTTCCCATCCAGCCAAGTTCCAGCATTAAAAGAACATTTTGTATTCCCATTTAATTCCGAGAGGCTATAATCCCGTTCTCCCAGCTCTGCAGGTGCTTGTGTAGAATTTTGAAATTCCTCAAACTCCCGGATTCCTAAATAAATTCTAGATCAGCATGGACAAGGCTGTGTTGGTGTTCATTTACATTACCATGAAGCTCATGCAAACTCTGCTTTATGGATGGTTCGGATTATTTCTAACCACCGAGGTATGATCATCAGCCACCAAACTTTCTTTAATACTTGGAGATTATTACAACACTAGTTTTTTCTTTTTCTTATTTCTCAGTCAGAAGCTTTTCAAGATTCGATTTACTGTTGCGGATGGCCTGGCTGCGGTGATAAATTATTCGTATCCAATTTCAAAACAATGTTATTCTGCAGACCTCTAGTCCTGAAGGCCTTGCAGTTTTATTCGATATCGATAGACATGTTTACAGCGGTCGGCAATTTTTATAATTTTTTTCATATATAAATCCGATAATCGATACGAAATGCAATCGTAATTAATTTCAGATAATGAATACCACTTTATCATACTTCTTCTTGCTGCGGACTCTCGATGAAAAATGAAGCTGAATGGGGAATCCGTTACCACAGGATGTTCTATGCTTTCATCGTTAAATAAAGTTCAATTATTTTTCAAATGGAAACAAAAATCAATTCTTGCACTTACACTTGACAGATGGTTTTTTTGATCATGCAAATAAGGCTGAGAAATAGTTTTACCATCAATCGTCGTTATTGTTAATAAAATATTTTTCAATAAAGTTATCATTTGTGTGTTATTTATTTACCAAGATTTAATTATCGTGTTATATGTGTAATGATCAAGCTACTAAGCAGCTGCCAATATGTATATGTTGGTATCTTCTTGAATAACATTAGTGCCAACAGTGCTTTCTTCCAAAAGCCATATAATCAAAGTGAAACCCTTCAAAACTTCGTAAAGTTAAACTCGCGCCCTCTTACACGAGCACGAGTGCAAGACAAAGCACAAATGCTTACTTTTACTGCATCCTTGTTCCCTTATTGCTGCATCCAAAGCTGTGTATTTCCACTTAAGACCTATTTTCAAGTACTTTAGTGTAGTTCAATTATGAGTATAGCAGGATCGATGTAGAGGAGCTTAAAATAAAATTTAAAGTAATAATATTTCAAAGATTTAATACGCGGTGTGAGTCTTGTGACGAAATTTTCGAGAAATTACATTAGAAACATTTTTCTGTATTCCTTACGTGATCCTACAGTGCTGTACTTCCCGGCCACATCACAGGGTGGCTCAAGCCACAATTTCTCTCGCAAGAGGACCGGTATGCCTGCACCTATAAGCAACTCTTCTCTTTGACGAAATTCAATTTTTTGCAATAAAACGTCCACGTCTCCGTTTACTAATTAAATGGGAATTAATATGTAGTTACTAACAAATTTTTCCTATCGCCTTTGCACAAAAAGGTTCGTATTTTATTTTTCATCATTGGTAGTCTGTAATCGACCTGAAAATCAAATTGGTGGCTGCATTCCAATTTAAAATCTCATTGTAAATGATTATTCAACCGGTGTATATGGAATGAGTGCGGAATGTATAGATGTTAAGTATTTCTTGACTCCGGAGGGAATGACAATTCTGATGGCTGCATTGAAACGGAAACATGTTAACGAGCGCACCGGTCATAGCCTGGCTAATAGAAATCCATTCTCGTGGCAAAACGTCGAAATACTGAATAAGTTCATGAAATTAAATCACGGTAACCCCAAAAATGCCACTGTGCTCTTCCACCATTTTTTTATTACATAATGATATTCTTAATATTTTTTATTATGCTATAAGTGCCTTTCCCATCAAGAATTGTCTACTAATTGGTGACTAACGAAAGTTCATTATGGAAAAAAAATTATGCGCTGATACAAAACAGTTTGAGTCAAATTAATTCGTGGTTTAGTTGGATTTTATTTGTTAACTGATTGTGACAAATCATTTGGTTACGCATATGGTGGTCAACCACCATTATATATACACACATACATACGTATGTGGGTGGACAAAACGACCAGATGTGCTTCATCAAAACTTTAATTTGCATTTCTGGTCTGGGGCACTCTCGACAGAATATAACGTTGCATTTGAGGTGTGTTCGCGGTTATTTCCGTTCAACAATCAGCACTCGAAGGTAATTGCAAAATGCCGATAGATAAAAGTGCCATCGATCAGTTTTGCGAAAGAGAACTTTCAACGATTTTTTTAACAACGACATTATAGGAGCTCTCAATAGCTTCTGAAAATCCATTAATTTTTTTCCACTGAATTGTTTGGGTCCATATTGAGTTTGTAGGTCCATATGGAATTTTTTGTTTCACGTAAAACTAATGGATTTGATATCGGAAACTGGTAGGTTTGCCTAGGGAGAAATTTGATGGACTTGAGTGAGGCTGCAATATCATCACATCGATCGTAATTGAAGGGGATGGAAATCCGAATTTGAAGCATTCTGAGAACCTTCCTCTCACTCAGTTTGCAATCAATTTGAGATTCGGAATTGGGGAATGTATGCGAAGTGCCATGACAGTGCTCTACTCCACTTTGCTCTTATACAGAAGTGTATTCACGAGTGGACTCCATTAGCTTGCTCATATAATTCACCGGAACCCTAATTCTCTTGGAAAGATTACACATACATTGACATTGAACAATATTTATTTTTTTTAACTTCAGAATTCTTTTCAGAAAAGATTGTTGAAAAAAAAATAAATAAGTTACAGTAAAAAAATAACAAACGGCGTTTCGTCTAAAAAAGAAAAGTTTAAGCTGCATCATTTTTATTGATTTCGTCGAAATAGATAATCTTCAGATCGAATGAAAAATTCCTTGCTTCGAAGTTGTTTGAAATTCAGTCCAAAAAGGAACAGAGTGGCTTAAATTATTTCCATCCAGCGATATCGAACTGAAAGTCAAAGTAAGAGAGCCGAGAGATTCCGTGACATGATCAACCGACCCTTTTTTACGCTCGATGTGATACGCACGCATTTGTGAACTCGACGTGCTGCATCTAGCCTGTCGCAAAAGGGAAAGAGGCCTTTGGCAATTTTTTATCTCGCTCTGTATCACGCCTTTGTGACGTTCTACAGATCCGAGGTCTCTTTCTAGTTCAAGATTCGTGGGGCCTTAATCTCGTCTTCGAGTAAACAAGAAAGGAGCTGGGTCGAATGTCATCGTTGAGAAACGCGACGTTTGAACTGTACACCCTCACTCTCGATCGAGCGCTTTTCAACCGTTCCTAGAGAGAATTTAAAAAAAAGGTGTCTACTGCAAAAAGGTCAATGGGTTCATTTTAGATGATTGAAATCCTAGGATTTTCGAGTGTGCAGCTGCGAACTTGTTTTCTTTTTTTTATTCCTACCTTTTGTATGGACAATGTCTAAAAGACAGACTTCTTGGGATCATGAAAGCATAAGAGTCGATAAACCATAAGAAAGATCTTTATCTAAACGAGCACACCATTGACCTATTAGCTGATGGTACTCTCGTCAGATTGGGCGATACATACAGATCCGTCGATCCCCTTACATATGGGTACAAGCTACATACTCACCAGACTTGGTAAACCGTCGTCATCGTAATGTATAGCATCACCGGCGTACTGCGGTCGTTAATCCGGTAATGTAGAATTAACGAGCTTGCTCCTACTGGACCTTATTGAGCTTACATGGGCCTTTACGAGCGTGAGATTCATGCTCTAGGCGTATGAACGATATGAAATATATCTTTGGTTGAGTAATACGAGACTGTTGAAAATTTTGATGGGGTGCTTCAAACATGGATGTATTTTTGCGATATTTTACGAGAGATTATCCCCAAAGCCAAAATTAAGATTTGAGTACAGAGTAGCTTTGGAATTTCTCATCAAAAAAGTCATTAGACATACTTCTCTTTGATTCATCGTTGACAAGATATTAAAGGAGTTAGAAATGTCCAATCAAGTACGAGAAAAAAGACCGTGAAGTATGGGAGAAGCGCATCACCTTCTTTTCTACCTGTAACGCTCGCCATTCTCACTTCTCCGTATCGACGCACAGGATTGCCTGTCCACGATTTCTATTAATATCTCATCAGCGGTGCATCAGAAAGAAAAATAGCTAAAACTTTTCTTCACTTGTTTGATCGGGGCTTGCCCGGTATCCTGTATTCATTGGCAAGCTTTAAGACCGATAAGAAAATATCTACGGTCTTCCGCAATATGCTACTGTTGATAAGATCATTCGAAGTAGATAAATTGCAAATTCGGTGAGAAACCACGACGAAAAGTTCTTCATTCTGTTTGAAATCTGACTTAATGAATATGGAGTTGGGTGAGCGGTGGCATAAGTGGCAAACAAGGGAGGTGGTGAAACATTTTGGTGGTGGCTCTAGGGGAAACCGCTGCTTCTTTCCAGGGGTAATGAAAAGTTCTTTAGTGGTGGCAGCCAACTCGTGGGCACATAGAGCATTGTTTCGCATAAATTAACATAAGTTCATTTCCGTGAGGCTTTTGTCGGAACACAGAGAGGAAGGAGAGGAAGGAGAAGAAGGAGTCAGCATATTATCCACGTTTCCGCTTGTGAGTAGACCGATTTCTCCTTAGCCTTTCATTCCTGCCCTACACTTGGCTATTGTTTTGGAAATAGGGTTTTGAGATATCGCCTCCAGAGAACGGTACAAGACAAACCGACAGAGGAAGAGAAACTTGGTGATAAATGAGCACACTTAAGCTACTGCGTATTGTTGATATTCAAATGTGCTCATCACGTGGCCTGAAGTTGAAATGACAGATGTTTAGTTAAAAGAAAAAATGAAACAAAGCTAAAACTGATTCAAAGTAGCTGAAAATATATTTTTTTTAATGTTCACCATCAATTGCTACAACCAAGGACGAGTATCGATCGCAGAGGGACAAGGAGAAACCAACATTGAAAATTCTGGTGTCGTGAGGAAATCATGGATTATACAGTTTAGTCATAGCCTCCACTGTATCGGGCGACGCTAAGGGTATTTTTAAGAACGGAGCCTCGAAACTTTTAAAATCCCATTGGAGTATGAAGTTCATGAAATTTTAAGTTCCTACGTGGAAAAGTTTTACCTGCATTACTGCCTTTATCTGTGTATAAAGGGGTCTCAACCAGATGTCTCTTATTCGTGGGTAGATCGGGACCATAGATGTGGGTCGTTGGTGGCCACGACATAACCGTGTTCTTCCTTAAGTACCGAGGGTATGTTTACTACAGGAGGGGACTGAAAACTGATACTCCAAAAGCTGCATTAACTTGCTTCTGTATATTTTTGCTTCCTTGCAAAGCAACGATTTATCACGAGGAAAAATACGAGAAAAGCGAGCTTAGAAAACTTTCAATAAATGTATACCGAAATCACTTAAATGAATAGAATTTTTGAAAAATCTGTAATACTCGTTGATTTTCTACAATTTTATTAAACAAAGTTGTATTTCATTCCTTTTTTTCTCATTTTCAATGTCCGATGGGTTACTAATTTCGCAAAAGAGAGAAAACCGATGACACGTACGCTCTAAAAGAAGTCGTTACATCGTAAAAGTTTGGGAATCGCTGGATGTATATATATATATATTGTAGAAAAGCTAGAGTTTCACAGAGTTTTGAATCTCTCGACCATTTCTCATTCTCAGTAATACCCAATTTGCTGGAAGAAGGGGCTATCGTGAAGTTGCAAACGGACGGTTCGTACTCAGTGACTGTGAACAAGGTATACGTTCTCTGTCTCATTTCCGCAGTGAAATGCTCCACGAGAAAGGGGATACCACAATATGAAAGGAAGAAGAAGAAAAAAAAGGGGGTGAATACAGCCGCGGGCTCTGCATGAAAATATTGAGCGCCCGCTAATTTTCTCAACCGAAGAATAAAATTGGAAACGTCGCTTCGGGTTCATGAGAACGAGGTTCTCAAATTAGTAAATTTTTCAGCACTATATTTTAAGAATCTCGGTACAGAAAGGTATTGAATTGATACAATTATTTGCCGGATGTATGGAGTATAATTAAAAGTGGGAAATTGAATTACGAGAATCACGAGAGTGACTTGTATTTTTGTGCTGCTACAGAGCTCCACAGAGATTTATTTTTGTAGGTGTGTGTAGGAGAAAAAAAGAAGAGAAAAAATATTGTACTCTTAAACCCCAAGTATATATGTTGTACTTTATATTTGGTGAGGTTGCAAAGTGAGTTCACAATGCATCGCACGCCCAGACGCTGTAGGAAAAGAAACTTTTCGCTGCTTATTATCACCTCTTTCCTCTCGCCTTATATACCACCGATAACTTTGATGGTACATGCTCTTCTTTTTATTTTATTTCATTCCTGCTTTTTTGCAACGTGTAAAAACAAAAATAAAACTCTTACGTCAGTCTACATATACACGAGCACATAGTAGGTATGAACAAAGCGATAAACCGCATTCCCTCCGGGCAGAGAAGAATAGAACTGCAGACCGCCACTCTGACGCATGCACAACCCAAATTTTTTCTTTATCTAAACAATGCGGAGTGATGAAATGTTTACCATTCAGAAAGCGAATGATGCAAGAAGCCTTAGGTCGCTCCACTCACGAAGAATGTAAGGTTATTGCCAAAAAATACAGAGATCTCCAAAAGTTGTAGTTTCATTGTAAAAGAAAAATATACTACAGAATTCTGAACAAAAAAGCTCTTTTGCATTTTTTCCTTCAATGTACCATTGATGAGTCATCAGTTGAATGGAAATAGGTAATCTGATGGACTGATGAGAGGAAGTGCGTGTGGTAAACATGCACCAAGGGCGGAGTGCGATTTCACCACTTCAAGTGCCTGTTGATCAATTCACCCCATTGGCTTTGAACTAAATCATAAATATCTCATCAATGGGATATCGTAAAGAAAATTGGATACGGACTTATATCTTCAGAATATTGCGATCTAGTTGGCAAGAAAAAAATCAACTTTTTTCATTGTTAGCCAAATTTTTATTTCTCGAGTAGCCGAAGCTTTTTAATTTATCGCTTCCGTTTTTCGCAACCCCGATACTACAGGGGTTTGTTTGATTCTGAACATCCGATGAACATTTTTCTTTGAAGCGATTTACAGTTCTAGTTCTAGTTCTCCCATACTTCTTTCACGTATATGTACTCCCTCAAGCCAGAGAGATAAACAGCCTCGATAAATAGCCCGGCGTATATGCAAATACACGTACACGCGGAGACAGAAACAGCGATGAATGGCGAGCATGACCCGTGCAGCAACGGCTTGTACTGTCGTACCCAGTGGGTAATATAGACCTCCGATGCTGATATAAATCTGGATACAGAGAGTGTATGGGAGTATTTCCACCCTGGAGGAAACAGCCCATCAACGTGATAGACTTTCAGGAGAAAAGGATAATCTGTAAATACGCTTGTCGTTTCCCCCTAACGTTACGGTGGTTCCTTATATTATTTCCTCACTTGTCCACCTGTCAATGTGTTCACTGCGGAGTCTGGAGGATTATTTAGTGATGAGGTTGTGCCGGACGTTATCGATCTTTTTAATTTCGTCGCGTCCGAACGCCGGCTAGTCTGGTTGAAGGTTATAAATATATTATTGGTAGATTACTCGAAACGCTGATGGCCAAATGCTTAAATAAAGACTGCTGAAAAATTCATAGAATACCTAAGACATATCTAAATCCGAAAACTCCGTACATTTCCGTTATCAAAAAAGCCTTTCGTTTGAAGAATTTGCTGCAGTTTACTAAACGTCTGTTAGGTGGTTACGAGCTAAGCGTCTCTCAAAGAGAATCTCGGGCTTCCATCAATTAAGAAGGCTTCGTACTGCTTCGATCTTTTTGGCTTCGTCAAACACATTCCAGTAGATAATAGTCAAATAAGCATGATCTCCATTCATGATTCATTCATGCTTCATTTATTCATAAGTTACGATTTATTAAATCGTTATTTTGTGTTTTAAAATAAAGTGCGAGGATTTTTTCGTAAAACGAAAGCATATGCCGGGTCAAAAAATTTGATGGAACATTTTGTAACCAGACAGTACTACAATATCATTGGATTGCAGAATTTTGGAGCACCGCGAAAAAAAAATCAGGTGGTTGAAATATTCTGGATTCGTGGTGTATACATGTGTATACCTCGTTCTGATAGACAGCAAGATTTCTTCATCACGACGAGCGCAATCTGGGCGTCCTTATTGTCAGTCGCAATAATCCTCACGCTGGTAGAACAATCGTCTACTCCACTCTCCGGGATTCGAGCTTCAGTCCCGCATTCGCTCGTATAAGCACAAGGTGTGCGCGAACGAGACATACCTTTTGCACAAGTGAAGCACACTTGTCTATATATCCGTCTGGTCTTTATGCACCGTTACGTCTCTTATTTTCTCTCAACTTTCAAGAGATAAAGGGAGGAAACGAGGAGAAACTGAGACAACAATTTTTAAACAAAAGGAATGCTCTGTGAACAAATGAACATTTTGGTCACAACGGTATCTCAGTAATACGTCAATTCTGCAGATGAATGGGACATTTTCCGAAACTGAAAAATTTATGGTTACTACAATTGCAATAGCATGGGATTATGCACATATTAAAATCGGCTTATCAGCAATAAACATATTAAAATCGGCTTATCAGCAAAAAACTGGGCGAATTTTCTGAGCATATTTCAAGTGCTCATGTAGAGATGGATTAACTCGCCCAACTGTATAAACCACACTTGTAACAAAAGTTGCAGATCTGCCCTGTTCTGGCTGATTTCCTCTTGCTTTATATGTTTCAAATGTATCAAAGTATTACTAAATCGTGTACTCGAGTTCTCTCATCCACGAAATCCCTCATTATATATGTTGACGGACTAACGAATAAAAATGTTAACGAGATATTGCCAGTCTCGAAGCAAAGCCGGAAACATTACATGAACGGTTTATATTTTTTTATCTACTTACATAATGGAAAACTTTTCTACTATGCTTTTCGAAATGTCTTAAATCGGCAACTCTATGTGTCTTTAATAAAAATGGATATTGAAGGGTCATGTTTTGTCAGGAAAAAAGTGTTTTTCAAAACTTTATGAACACTATATTCCGACGCGTACTTCATCCAATAATCAAGTTCGAAAAAATCTCAAAAAATTCACGTAGTTAGTTCGATCCATGGTCTAAAACGTTACGGTTAGAAATTTCTAAAATTAAGGTACATACTGACTAAGGTGGGGCGATAAGTTTCATAGCAATCATAAAAATTCAAATAAGCTTGAACTCGACTGACCCACGTTGACCGGGTGAGGGTCAAGTTGATAGACTTTGTAGAAGGTTGACTTTGGCTTTATGTTTATTTGTCAAACATATTCTCGTGTTTGATTACCTCATCACGAAATGGTGTTCTTACGAGAATTACGGTCCTGCCAGCACGTGTAAACTTGTTCTGTGAAACGATTTTCTCGATTTATAACAACCGATTAATAACGAAAAAAATGAATCAATAATAATATTTAAAAAAATAATAATTAAACAAAAGGAAACATTAAAAATACAATATTTCCATAGGTACCGCGCATATTTGCCTCGGTCTTCTCTATTATTTAATAAATTATTATTTTCCAAGAATAGAAAAAGCGATAAAAATAGTATTGTCGACTCCAGTTACTGGCATTTTCCAGCTTACAGAAGAGATTTATAAAAAATGTATATATATTTTACACTGTGGTATGGAAGCACCGGGATTTGAGGATTTTGAAACGGTGTCGTGTGCGGCATAAGATCCGTGTAAAGAGATACAAGGCAGAGAAAACTGAGAAAGAAAGGATAGACGATAGATCAGCGAGAGGTCGGCTCAGATTTCAGAATGTTAGAAACCAGTGTAGTGTGGTAGACTAGCACCTCGATTTGACAGTCTCCAATTTCATCCCCACTACTTTGCTATAAATCGATCGCGTTGACAAAAAGTGGAGGAGGAAGCGAAGGACCAATGAACGCTTCGGAAGTTTCTTTGTTACCTGCGCAGTGCATACTGCGCAGCTGCGATCTTTTGATGCAAACTGGCTGGACCTGCTGCGATTTCTTCAATCGAGTTTCTAGTGTATTCCAAGAACTTCCTCTGTATAAATATATGTGTATCATTGCAGAAAAGGCATTCATATATTGATATTTAATGCTTGAACCATCTTGAAGATTCATTTTTTACTATAAGACTGAGACAATGTCCACACCCCGAGGAAGTAAATCCCTCATGTTTGCTGAATACTGCTCATAGGTCTTCCTTTTGACCGCAACCGCAATGTAAACGTGAAGCTGCGTAGTCCACGGGGTTTTGCAATAAAGTGGAAGGCTCGATTACGCTTTGAATTCATGCGATTAAATCAGCGAATATTTGCAGATTGAACCTTGGTTCATGTTGTAAATATAATTACTAATTAATGTTTAATTTTTCATTGAACTTTTATATCTGAAAAGTTTGCAAATTTTGCTTCAGCGTGTGTCAACGCTCGTCAGAAAAGAATGAGCTATTTTCTTTCGTGCATGCCGCTTAAGGTTGAGGGAACAAAGCTACGGAATCAGGGAGGAAGATGAAGAGTGTACGGGAGTTTGCGTCGCCCGAAGACATCATCGTCGAGAGTAGACATCCCAGAGCGGAAAGCTTTTGGGTATTTCTCGTGTGCTCGCACCCGCGCCCGCAGCACGAGAAGAGGTCTTTCTCACGGAGATAATTAACCATCGCTGCCTTTCCATCGTCGACGGAGCGAAAAGCCCGCGGACGAGACCGACCGGGCCAATTAATGCCCTACCTCAAAACTCTTGCTGCAGCTGCGGAGAGAACCCAGTTTGCCACTAACTTTATAGCCTGACGAAGTTTTCTATAGCATATACGCCATAATGGAAAAGAGCTTGGAGGCTCCACACCCAATGGATCCGATTATCACCAACAATGAACCAAAACTTTTATCCTATACGCGTACTACTTTCTTACCTCCATAATGATACATTTTAGTATGAGTGTATATTTAAAAGAGCATTATTGACATTTTTGAAATTCAGTTTGGATCGAGGAAAATACATTCATAAAAAGTTTTTCTCGACCGCACCACTTTTTCTAGCTTCGGACGCTGCTACCATGGGTTTCTTTTATCTAGGCTCATAACTTTTGAAAGATTTAGTATTTTTTGGCATATTTTTTTACCAACAATCGACCAACTTCTGGCTAAGCGAATGGTAGAAGACTTAATATCGGGAAACGCTTTATTCCACTGCAGTCGAAGTTCAGAAAGAAGTGGATTTCAATTTAGTTGAAAATTACGGTTTTGGCCTGGGTCAAAACGACCCAATTGTAGTGATCGAGGATTTAGGGATCATCTGCATAGCCGAATAAGTTAATATATCGACTTTTGGCTTTTTACATTTTCTTGAAGAAAAAAATTATTTACATCGAATATTTTAATAAAGAATATAAACTTTTAACTATGATGTAATTGTTGAAGATTATTTGTTGATGTTTGTGGAATAGCCCTCGCAAAATTTGAGGACGTCCGATGAAAATTTGTTACATGAATAAATATTCCAAAATAAATATTTTTTAGCACTCTGACGAGGCGTGATGTCCCGTGAATAAATTTGTTTTTGGATTTTCAACAGTAGGTTCATTACAGGCATTTTCCCACTCTGCTTGGTTACAATCGTACAAACATTCATTGAGATACGTATTTCTCATCAAAATTATATGGTATCATGGGGCATAGAATTATACAGTGCATTTGTTTGTTACGTGGGCGTATCTCGTTTCTGGTCCCCATGTTACAGATACGCTATTATACCTTGTATTTACTGAGTAAAAGGCGCATAGCATTTCAAATAAATGAGGGAATTACCCGACCAATTACACGGTACGCTGTCATACCGCGCGTTAATGAAATTTTGTACAGATTTCGCTTTAAAGTTTACACGTTGTGTCGATCACGCGCGTGCACGTATTTTTCCACCTGACTTTTTGTGCGTATCGCAATTAACAACATAAGCCATAGCCATTGTAGAAATTGTTTGGATATATTAATTACAGTGTAATTTGCCAAACGCAATTTCGAATGAAAATGTTGCATTTTTCTCGAGCCATCATTGTGCATGGATTGTGAAAATTTCGTTAAATTCCGTGGATTCATTCAGGAGAAAAATACATTTACAATTTTAAGGTGGAAACCACGGCCATTTTGGACGCATTACATGTCTCTATGAACATCGCTATTCTCTCACGATCCAGATATTTCCGTCCGTTTCTTTTATACCTTTTGTACCTTTTTGATAAAATTTATGGCATTAGGAATAATTAGTAGGAGTCTTTGCGAGTGCTCTATTTCGAGCAAAACTAATGACGCTCTTCTCTTCCGTCAACCATAACGCAGTTAACCCGAATAGCCAATGCCTGCATTAGTTTTAAGTGGAAGTCTGGGGAGAAGCCTTCATAACCTGATGTTATACTTCAGTCTGTTGGTATGTGCTTTAAGGATTTTCACTCGGCAAAGGTTTTTGCGACGTACGAACGAGAAAGCAGGGAGCAAAGAGCAAAGAAGATTTAGCACCGTGTATATACACATAGAAACTGAAAATCATATCGCAGTAATACGAAGGTAGAAAATCCGTCATTCCATTTTGAAGTTTGGCTAAAAGTGCATTTCATCTTTCATTCCGATATTCGTTTAACTCCAATCTTTTCAGAGAAATCCTTCATAAACTTCCAATTGATTTTGTACTTTTTTGAGAATAAAAAATAATTTAAAAAATCTCTGTATCGGTTAATTCATCTTATTAAAAGTATTCTCATTCGCCGAAAAGTTTCAACCGAATCCGAATGCTTTTCCTAGCGTGATTACACGTGCTTTTTTCTTAAAAAGAAAACCAAAAAATAAACAATATCGTGGTATCGTTTAATTCGTGTAATTGAAAGTATTTTCATTGGCCTAAAACTTTCAACCGAATCTGTTTGAGGGGCTTGAACGTTGAATGAATCGCTGGACCCGAGTAGGATCGCCCCCTCTCTGCCATTTTGTTTCTCTTTCGGCTACGGCCCGCTCGTACGGGTAGTAATTACTAGACCACCGTATAATTGCATCTGGTGATATATACCGCTGGAGCCGTGCATATCGGCCTCGTACAAGCACCCGCTCGATATTCAATCATAGATATTGGACATTCCACGTTGTAGCGCAAATGAAAGGAATGGGGATCGAGGTATGACACCGGGCGAAGTGAACGTCGCAGCCCTGCATGTTCTGTACGTGTTAAAAAATTTATATTCCTAAATATATATGTCGCACGAGATTTCAATTGTTATTCTAACTAATCAAATTTTCTATACAACAAATCATTTTATTATTATTTCATTACCCAGCAATGCTTTAATTAATAATAAATTGCGTCGGAGAACTTACGTTTGAATTCATCGACTGCATCTACAAAAGGAAATCGAGGAGAGCGTTATTAGGTTTTCTGTTTACCTTTCCCGGAACTCTTTTAATGAAAATTCGGATGCAATTTGTGTTATTGCGTTTGAGGGGATATTCACATTCAACTGGATCGAAAAAGTTGATTTTTCAATATTTACATTTTTATAGATCTCAACAAATTCAATTACTTCGATAGTTTTCAGAGGATAAAGTACTTAATTACTCTTCTTTAAGGGCTTACATACATCTAGAGGTGCTAAAATTGGGGTCAATTTCAATAATTTTTTTCATACTGAAAAAATGTATCTATTGTAATAATTTTTCGTATATTTAAAAAGACATATTGTTGTGAATGAAAGTGAAAAATTTGATTTAAAAAAATCAATTAGATGAGCTGTGGTTGTAGTTTTTGTAAAACAGTTTTTTGCAAAGTACTATTTACGGTAACTACGATTCCGACTGTACGCTTTAACCCAAAAATAAAACAAAATTTTTTTCTTGACGTTGACAAAAAAAAACAGTCTTTGTCGAGGCCAAATTTTTTTAAATGCATTTTTCGCAAAATGGCAGAGGTTTGAAACGTAAAGTCGGGATTTTGCCAAAATTCTTTGATTTTTTTTTTCATGTGAAACAAAAACTATACTGTTTAAAAGAAAAATCGCTCGACAGAGACCACGCAATTGTGTGAAGGTCCTCTGTGCCAAATTTCATCCAAATCGGTCGTTCAGTTTCCAAGATAGAATGATTACAATTTTCAAAAACACCATTTTGAAAATAAGCATTTTGGTGTTTAAGCATCTCTCAAATGAAGATGGATTTTTTTTTCTCATAGCTGCAATATGTTATCGATTCTCCGAAAATTTTTAAAAAAGACATAAAAGGTGGGACCATCGAGAAACAATGTTTTTGAAAAATCGAGTTTTTTTACCTCTCTAGGTGTATGTAAGCCCTTAATGATTAAAAATATTTATGCTCTCCTCAAAAAGAATAATATTAACGATCTAATAATATACATATTTGTTTAACGACTGAAGAGAAAAATTCGCATTAATATTTAAATGCAGCGAGAGAGAAGAGTAGAAGTGAGAAAAAAGGGGAAAAATGTCTTCAAGACAAGTATGAAAAGAGCACACGAGGGAGAAGAGGATTGAGTGCAAAGACAGCAACGAGGTAAGAGTTATTCCTGAGTTGGGAAACCGGAGACCAGGAGAACAAGGCGACGCATAGAAATCTTTTTCTCTCTTCCCCTCTTTACTTCCAAGTTTTGTTTTTTTGCTTTCCTATTGATATTCGCCACCAGCACGACAGCGGGCGACGTTCTCATATTATATCCACATTGTGCTGGCCCAGGAAGTGACAGAGTCTCGGAATTTTAACGAGTTTGCTGCAACCTGATACAAACAATGAAAGAGGGAAAAGAAGAAAAGAAACGAATAAAGAGCCCCAACCTTAATAGTCCTATAAAAAGGGCTTGGACAAAGGTCTTTTATCGATTTTATGCCAGAACAACACCTCTCGACTTAAACCGCACTTGAATTTGTGAATATTAAAGTTATTGGGCATTAAGCTGTAAAATTGTAACAAAAAAAAACATACTCGGGTTCGAATCAAAGTAACAGGAAAATTGGTGCGATTTGATGAATATTCGGAGTGCAAGTGTTGTTCCAAAGGGAAAAAGGCTGCTTTAGTCAGCCACTCATTGCAGGAAATTTCTACTCACGCTCGAACCTTCATAACTTTCTCTACAAGACAGTTGCATGATCAATCATCATACAGGGCTCTGCACGATGATTAAGCCTAGGTTACTACCATTAGGTCATTTTAACCCAGACGAAAACCAGCCATTTAGATCTAGCGGAAATGCACTTGATTGTTTAAACTTCGACTGCAGTGGAACAAATCGGTTCTCGATATTGAGATTTGAATCATTCGCTTAACAAAGAATTGTTCTATTATTAAAAGAAAATATGTTGAAAAATATCCATACCTTCAAAAGAAGCACGTGAAATTGTTTGGGCCATAAATTTTCATGGTATCAACAACCGGGGCAAAAAAATGTCTGTCACATAAGGTTAAGTGTCATAAATTATGGTTCGCAAAATGGCCGTCATATCAGTTCATTCAACATTGACAAGCTTTTCTCCAAGTACCCAACGAATTGTGCATATTACAAGAAAAATGGAATAGCCATAAGTTTTGTGCTATTACGACGCATCGAATTTGAAATTTTTACTTAACTCCATTGAGTTATCATCGACCACGCCCAAAAAAAATATCTAGTCGATTCAACTAGGATCTAGTTAAATCAAATCAATTTTTTTCCTTGTCTCACGGCTAAATAGAGGTCTATTTAACTTTAGGAAATTATTTTTTTTCATCACAATATTTTTATATTTTTGATTAATGAAAAATTTAATATATGTTTTAAAATCGGACATATTTTTATCTTAAAAATTGAACGAATATGAAGTTGAAATAAAAATAATATTATTGGGGGTTTGTAACCAATCGCCCCCGCGATTGTTACTTCCACGGGGCCTAGGGTCCTTCCCTTTTAGCCTCCCCATCCTTTCCAACTATTCCTCCACTGTTATTCCATCCATTCCCCCGCATGTGCGACTGTAGCCCAGTTATTCCTCCACTGTATCGCATTTACTGAGGACGAAGGGAAACTGCAGAAAACCTTGTCGAAACAGCCGGTACCTGACTAATCTCCTCGGGTGGCAATGTGAGCATGCTCAAGCACGGCCACCACAGGCGCTCAGGCAGGCACCTCCTCAGCTATGATGCAATAAGCCAGCCAGTGCACGGTTAGAGGACCACCATCCGCACAATGAGAACTGTCCACGGCAGGCCATCAAAGCCGTACACCAACCGCTCATGCATCATAGAGAGGTTTTTTGGGCATGGATTTATGAAAGTGGAATCCGAACCATTCGGGATTGCAGCAAAAACAATTGAAAAATTTTCAAATTTTCATTGATGTTTTAGCCGGGATTCGAACCCGAAACCTGCGGCATGTGAGCCCGAGCCCTTATTCACCGGACCAACCACTCTCCATAAATAAAAATAATATTTACATTATTATTTATAATATTTATAATATTAATTATACCATATTTAATTATGATATTATTTAATAATATTTTCATGGGTCTGCGACCCTGGGTAGGTACAAAAATTCACGTTCGTCTTCTTAGACAGAGTCAGAATAATAATACTATTTTGGTTCCCGCAATTTATGCACATCTAGAGCGCAATTGGTATGTGAGAAATCCCTCGACCCTCTGCGCTAAATGATGGCCGGAGCAAGAAACTTTAACGTGGGTACTCGAATAAACGGATCCAAATAGCATTGTCTATTTGATTTAAATACCGCTTTCTAGCTGAAATGAATAGAAATTTGGTTGATCCAAATTTAAAAAATTCGAATAAACGATCCTAGTAGATCTAAATAGAACTTTTTTCTGCATGCAAAACGCGTTCAATTTCTCGAGACGAGTCTTTTATATTCTCGCTCGGTTGTCCGCTATTTTGATGCCGATTGTATCGCTACCGATCGCACTTATTCGTGTATGAATAGCGTAAAAGCTTAGCATATGACGCGAATACCCAGAATTTTGATATTCTCGAGTTGATCAAATTCCGTAAACGATTCGTGTTTAAATTTAGTAGTTGATTCGATATCTATAATATACGAACGAAAAGCGATCGCTCGCTGTGGATTGCTATGCCGCATGCCTACGTTCATTCGCCTCGTACATATAGAGCTTCAAACTAGCGTAGTAAAAACTCACCGGAGCATTCACTCCTGGTTTCGAGAATTTTCGTTGCGATCACATATATATATCGTAGAAAGAATAAACTACAAGGCTTTATCGTGAAATCGTCTCACGTTTTTCCGATACGATATGCGCCTTAAGCAACAACAGAGGGAGAAGAAAAAAGGGTGGGAACACGCGGAGTCTTGAATTTTCCAACATACATGACGTCGCCGAGAGATGGCGGAAAATTGAAAATTCCAATGCCATATTCATGCCTTTCGTAACGAGTACCTACGTCTTCTTGTCAAAACGTACACCCTGATATCTTTTAATCTCCTCCGCCATCTAGGACTCTCGAGAAGATTCTGCTATTAACAAAACCCAGCCTTAATATTCGAGCTATTCTATGAATAAATTCTGCCTGCACCATATTTCGCCTCATGAACTTTGTACGAAGACTATTTTCCATCTAAGTTTACTAAAAAATATCTATAAAAATTGCGTCTCTCATTTTCGTAGGGTCAGGTCCATTCCATTTCAATCTATAGATTAACACTTTAGAATTTGAAACTGCAAAATTTACCTAAATTTTAACGTTCCTGTGTTCCAGCATGTAACAAACACGAATAAAATTAGTAATCATTCAATACAATTCTCAAATAATTCCCCACACTGTTCAGTAAACATTGAAAATTTACCATCATATCTTTATTGTAACACAATGTAATATTTACTAGTTGTGAATTTTCCAGTTTCTATCATGAAAACTACCGTTGGCTGCCTTCAAAAGTATGAAATTACAAGATTTTTTCTCAGCTTGATTGACATAGTCTCACGAGAGTGCGGTAACACAGTAATCTACCGTGAAATATTTTCTGAGATTGAAGTCGCAGCATGATTTAAATTGTATTCCTCAATAACGAGATTTACAACACTAAAAGTTTCTTCATATTATCTACATTACTTCAAAGCCTGGCGTAATGCTTTTCATTTGTTTCCCAGATATCGCGATTCGATTGATTTTCAACATAGGTTTGCTATCGGATGGTCTTCACGCAGTAGAAGCTTTGGAATATACACTGATATACGAAGAAGTAAATCTGATTGGAAATGAGATATTGATGGTAGAGCGATGCGTGAGGGTGGGGTTGGCACTTGCACAACATTCGAGGAATATAATGCTAGTTCTCGAGCTGTCGTACATTACGGTTTCTTGCCCAGATCCACATAAGATACTACAGCAAAGCCATATATCGCTTTTATATTTTTTTGCGATCTTTGCGCTTCTCGTGCAGATGTAATATCAGCCTGTTCCATTGAGCCGTATCAGTTCGAGATAGAAAAGCGAGAGCTTTCCCTGCTTGCTTCATATGTCAATACGTCTCGGTTGTTTCTTCGAGATGGGCCTAAAGATTTGTCGAATTGTCCAAGAACCTCGTGCTAAATTCTGTAGATTTTGATTGAACGTTGTTGTTATGCTTAGAATCCTGCATGAATTTTGATGATAAGGACCTTTGTTGGCAGCATCTAAATAAATAGCTGTAAACGTGCAAATACTATGTACTACGTGAGACACGAGGATGTTTAAGCTCGTTGCAAATTCCATAGCGAAGAGATTCGCAAACCTCGTGCTCGGAAAGATAAACCTCTGTCTTGGTTTTCTCGATGTATAAACTTCAAGGAATCTCTGTTCTGGTTTTCTCCCCGTATTCACCATAAGAAAGGCGAAGAGAACCCGAAGAAGTTTGAGCCAAAAACAAACAGCCATATAATACAGAGTTGGCTTGATCGTGGCTCACTGCCAATACCGGGAATTCGATTACAAAGAAGGGCAATATATGTGCAAGGAAATGCTTTCGCCACGTCTCTCAGCAGGACTAACCTCTTCATCGTTATCTTTAAGTCTTGTTTCTCACGTATGCAACTGCCTGAGTCGCAAAGATTTCTCTTATCGTGAGCACACCAGAAAGGGAACATCGAGAAAAAAATTTGTCTCTCAGACGGCTAGCGAAGATACTGAACATTTTCACTGAAGCTATTTTGGTTCTTGGCTCTAACGAAAACCCAAGACTACCGGAAGTTGAAAAGAATTTGTGAAACCAGAGGGCGCACGAGTCTTTTCCTGTTTCACTGCAGTTTTCAAATCTCATGATATGAAATGGAAAATAAAAGGTCGAGAAAAACGCAATAATTTCCAATCAAAAAGAACTGCAAGTCAGAGATTATTTGAAAGAGTCGAATATTTTTTTCCAACAATGGAAAATTTTCCATTTACGTTTATTAAAAATATCTGAAAAAAATTACTGTCTTACACATTCTCGTGGGACATGTTGGGCGTTCCATTTTAGTTTGCAGAGTAACACAGTCAAAATTTAGAATTGAACAATTCAATAGACTTTAAACAGCTTATTACTGTGTTTTAGCGCGTCAATTTGCAGATTAATCATTCTGTACTCAATGAATTATATTCTACTAATGCTGACGAAAAATTACTGTGTATCTCTGCAAATTTTCATAAATACGAAATGGGATAGTAATCATGGAATACAGTTCTCGAAATGTTTCACCAAACTGTTCAGTAAAAATTAAAAATGCAGCAACGTATTTTCCCTTTAACACGCTGCAAAATTTGCTACTTGAAAATTTTCGTGTCTCCATCATAAAAAATTGCTGTGAATTACTTTAAAAAAAATAACAACACACTAATATTTCTCGTGTCGTTTGACATATGGTCTCACGAAAGTGTGTGGCAGCAAAGTAATCTGTTATGGAACATTTTCTCTGTGTAATGGATTAGGACCTTAACCCTAGCTACGCACCACGGGGTCCAATGGACCGACAGCATCACTACATTTTCACCTTTTTTTCACCACACACCTTTTCATAAACGTTATAACTTTTTATCAAACGACTTTTTGGCTTTACTGATTGCTTCTCCGGATTGGTCAGAGTCTAGCGTTTCGATTTCACTACAATTAAATCTCAATAGACGAATTTGTTACAATGTTATATAGCAATAAATGTCGTCCGTCCAATAGACTGATAGTGTGTAAGTAAGGTAATAAGTGTGTAAGTAAAAACTCAGCTTTTTTGGTCAAATTCAACTTTATCGAAAAGATACTTGGTACAAAGATTAATAATCGAAATATTCGCCATTACTATCTATGGTCTTTTGCCATTTATCGGGTTTTCATCCATTAAAACTTGAAGTTTTTCGTCTTCAAATTTTTTTACTGCACCTGGACGTGGATCGTCTTCAAGACTAAAATATCCATCACGATATCTTGCAAACTACTTTTTTACTGTTGAATGGTTCAGAGAACGTTCACCCAAAGTCGAATTGATCAATTCCATAGCTTCAGCAACATTTTTTTCATTTGAAAACAGAATAGAATGCAGTGGCGTAAATGTTGCTTATTGACATCCCTCTCTTATAAAATTGATACACACGGAATGACAGCTTGTAAATGACTGAAACTTATGTCATAAAAATAGCAATGACTAAGTTACATATATCCAAAATGGTGGGCGAATTGGATGCGTTCAAATATATATTTTAATGCAATCAACTTCAGAGCCGAGTTTCTACTTACACACCTATTACTAAAAGTTACAGTGTGTAACTAGAGTTAAGGATGATCGACTATGACTTCGGAGTCAAAAAGGAGCCCAAATTCATTTTACACACAGCGATTCTGATTTACGTTAACTGACGTTGAATATTCGTATTATCGATTTTAAGAAACATAATTACTGATATATGAGTATTTTATAGCATAATAATTCGGGAAAACTAAAAAAATTAGATCGTCAACGACTCTGTAGTATTCTCCATGTTAGATTCAATAGTCAACGACTCTATATAGTATTCTCAATATTAGAATTGTAAGCAGCCAAACTTGGCAACGTCGCGATTGCAATATCCTGTATTGGTATTTGTGACTCTTTTGTGGAATGTGCTCGTGACTTCATGGCTGAGAGTACAGAAAATAATAATCGAGCACGGTTTAAAGTCTATTCGAGCTATGGAACAAAAGACTTTTCGGAACATGCTTTTGTTATTAGTCATTTATTTGATATTTATAGTTTTGTTGACATTTTGAGGCGGCTGATATTTAAATCAATTTCGAAGTAAAGCTAGGTTATGGCTGCCGGCGGCATCATGTGTTAGTTGCGACGTTGCAACGCTTTTGAATACTACTTCGTCGTTCTCACCATTTTCAACCGGAAATTGAAACTTTTTTGTAATATTACTGTGTAAAAAACTTGATGAGGTATGATTTTTCTATTTTTTGCCAAATTCTTATTGTCTCATTTATCAGAATCCAGGTTTTTTATCGACTAATCTTGGATTTTGAGAGAGAAAAACCGTGTTCACGGCACTTCCGGTAGATTTTGTTCCATATACGACGTGTATTCGGTGCCTCAAAATGCTTGACTTTGCAATTTTATTGCGAAATAACCAGATGGTCAATCTAGCCCAAATTTTGCCAATAGCCGCGTAAAATGTTCATCTACGTCATATGAAAATTTCAAGTCAGAATCTTGGATTCGACCTGATGATCGATCATTCTTAATTCTTATATAACGCCTTGAAGCTTGTAAAGATTAGAAATACGGCGAATATTTTGTTTCAGGAATATCCAATTGGTAAAACAAAAGTTAGCAAAGCGGTTGCGGATAAAGAGAATGAAAGTTTGACAAACTCGCGTCAACATACTTAGATTCGCTGTTCGTATAGCAATGACGTTTCTGTTTCATGCAAATTCGTAAGTTTGTCGTATATATAATTATATATATTCGAATGAGTTGGTGTTCCCTATAGATCGGTGCATCTATATACAGTTAAGTTCTACTGTTGCCAAGGTTAGTTGTTAGTTTAGATGGGTTTAATTTGGTTTTAGTTTGGTCAATAGTTTAGGCGTTATTGTATCTCTAGCAAGCAGCTATACTGTAGGGAAGTTTGTCGGAGGATGCTGCGGGAGAGCAAAGCAAAACCGGCTGCTTTGGCAGCATCGTACGCTACCTATCTGATACAGTTTCCTGAAAATTAGCATCCCGAATGTTGAGCCCCACCTTACTCATCCCTGTTTGGTCGTTTCGCGCGTAAATACGATTCCGAAAGTCCGTTTCAACAACATCAAAGAGATCTACTTTCAACACGAATTAACCGGCACTACTTCAGACTCGACGGAAGCACCGATGGATCCGTACGGAAGCGAAATACACATTTATGTGTCTACGCTTCTCTCCAACGCTATTCAAAGAGTATGACGTATTTATTAATTATTAGCACTGTAAATATCTTTGAATTTGTAAGGGTCAGAGGGCAATATGTTCAAGGAAAGTGGCAGAATTCTCGAGGAGTCATTAATAACCCTTTGTAGTACGCGGGGTCTAAAAGACCCCAATTTTTTTCGGTGAGAATTAATTTTTTCCAAATATACAAGTTCGAGATGTTTTTTATTATATTATTATTAGATTATGTACTTTAAAACGGTTGTTCTATACTTTGAAATGTTCAATGTATAATCCCTATTTTTTTGGACTCAATTGGACCAATAATGCTAGTGCAACAACCGTTTAAAAGCGGCGAGGGTCCTTATGACCCCGAGTGTTCAGCGCGGAAGTTCGACTACGAGAACTTTTCATAAAATCTGTTTTTATTTGATATTTTGCTTCGGGTATGTCATATCCAGTGTATACTTTGAGGATTAAATCAGCTGGGTATATTTTTTCCTTATAATTCACAAATTCATGAAGGAAAAAATTCAGAATTCGTCGTAAGATCATCGATCAAGATGAGTGCGAGCTAAGATCGTAAAAGAAAATGATCATTTGATCTTAGCTCACTACCATTGGGTCAGTTTGACCCAGGCCAAAACTATACCTTTAGCTCAGTTAGTTGTTCTATTGTTCAACAATAAAATTTTGGAAAATACCAATTCCTTCGAGAGTTATGAGCCAGCAAAGTTGCCTGGGTCATAAAGCTGTAAATTTCGGAAGAGAAAATTTTCCACACCGTTCGAGCGATGGAAATAAAAAAAAGTGTAATCCATTTTTGCAATTTTTCTGCGTGAGCTAAAACTTTTTTTTATTCCAATCGGTCAAAGGGTATTGAAAAATTCCACTTTCGACAGCGTTTGACCGATTGGAATTTAAACAAATTCAGCCCACCCAGAAAAAAGGCAAGTATAGGCTGAAACTTTTTTATTCCGATCGGACGAACGGTGTGGAAAAATTTCATCTTCGAAATTTGCAACTATGTCTCTTACACTCATGGCCGCTCAGTCAACATGACGCATTGCCTCAAAACGCTTTATCAGCTGCGTGAATGCGAGAGAGATAGCTGAAAAGCAGGAACAGAAAAGAGCCAATCTCGAGTATAGATACGGGGCGGGATTTGCCTTCGCCGTTTAAACATTATCTTTTTAATACTTATTACGGTCAAGACGCTGCCGCCTCTTTAGATTCTCATTTTTCTCGGAGACGCTTGATATTTCGAGAAAAAGAAAAGTTACACCTTATTCTCTGATGAAAGGAAGACAACTTGTAATTTTTATATTTCTTGAAAATTATACTTTGTCAGAGAAAACTTCGTAGGGGGATTTTTACCGACTGAACGACTGATAGATCGCCTTGAAATGAATATACACCTCCATATTCAAAAATATTTGATAAACGGTAAGGAACACTGTATTAATAACTTTATTCATCTAATGTACAAGTGGTTGGTAATGAAGTATAACGTTGTTAGTAATCCCGGATCGAAACTTCCTCAGGATAACCAGCAGGATCGAAGGTCCTTGTTGAAACGACGACTTTCATTTTTTTTCCTTTTCAGAGCTTAAGAATTATGAAGAACTTTGTTGAACTCGTTGTAAGACGTCTCGAGTTCGAAAAGCAATTGTCTGACTTGGGCGTCCGATAATTCGTCGGAAGCGGACATACTACTGAGAGTTTGTAGCCACTCGGCAACCCTTTTTCGACCGTCAAAATCACTCGGCAAAATACTCAAACGATTCATCGTGTCTACAAGATCACGCAGATCCGGATGAAGCTCGTCCATCGCTTTTATATCCAGTCGAAGTTTGTCCATAAGCGTTATAAAAAGCGAAACAATATCGGCGATGCACTTCGATGTATTGCCCTTGTCGTCCTTTATCGTTATTGGTCTGTCCTCCTTAATTCTTTCCAGAGCTGCTGGACAATCCAGCCTGAACGCTCTCGCAAAAGCGTCTATGGTGGGAAATTGGTCGCTTTGAACCTGATAAGAAAAAAGGGATCAATAAAGAAACCATGGTATCAATTACATTGAAATATGAAATTTTAAATAACGTTTTGAAGGGTGAAAAATAATTATTTCATATTATTTTATATAATATAATAAAATAAATATTATTTTATGGAAAGGTGATTTATTGGAGCAATAATTTTTTTTGCAAATCGTTTAGTGTTCGTGTTTGTTTTTGATCTAATTGTAATTTGTAAGAATCCCATATGCAAAAATGTGTGCGAAATAATAAATCATTTGATGGAAAGTTGATTTATCGTGCATTTTTTTTTCCAAATCCTTTGTTGTTTGTGTATTTGATCGATTTTTATCTTTAGAGAATTCTATATGTAAAAATGTGTGTGAAAAAATAAATAATTTTATGGAAAATTAATAATTCTAGCATTCATTTTTTCCAATCGATTTTTTGTTCGTATTTTCGATCTGTAATTTATAAGAATTCCTTATGTATAATAATGTGTGGAAAAAATTAATTCTGTGATGAAAATTTGAGTATTTCTACATTTTTTTAAATTCGTTTCATTTTTTCTTAATGCATTTGTTTCTCAATCGTATTTTCAGTCTATTTAAAGTTTTTAAAAATTCCATGTATACAAATACAATGTGTAGAAAAAAAATGTATAATTAAATTTCTCCAACTTATTTGTTGCTTGTTTATGTTTTAGGTTTATTTGTAATTTGTAAGAATTCTAAACGCATTGTTGTGCATTAATTTTATTTCGAAATGAAATATACAGAGAAATAAAAATAAAAATAATTTATAACGATACTGTTATTCCATGATATTATGAGCGTCATGAGCAAAACGCCGCTTTTTTATTTCTTTCGCATGATGTCTTTCGTATGGTCTTTTGCAGAATGTACGCGCTTGTAATCATTTAATTCGCGGTATGATAAAAGCTCCTAAAGTTGATTATAAAATTTACAATTTTTTTGGCGCGTGTGACGGAGGGTTGTTCATTAAGAGAAAGAAAATGGATTATCCAATTATTGCACTAGCAAAAAATTGATTTCATTGTAAAAAATTAATTATCTCAATGAAAACTGTTGCAATGTGGCTAACCTGTTTGAACGCGGCTCTGTACTGAACCAGTAATTTGCTGCAAGCTGCAGTGTATTCTTTGGGAGTGACGCAATCTCTGATGTAAGCTTTCTCCAAGTGTTGGAGCGTATTAACAACTGCGTATAAATCTGCTTGATTGTCATGCTTTTCACGCTCTCTTGCATTTTTGAACAACTTTACTTCTTCGTAAAGCTCCGGGCGATCTTGAGCGATGGACATTATCGTCTACAATCGGTGAACAAGAAAAGGCTAACTCAGATGACAATAAGAAGTTCTCAACCGATTTCCTTTATCTTCTGTTCCATAGTTTCTTCGTGTTTTGGATTGTTTGTTTCGATTTTTTGGTTGTTTTGGTTAGTTCAAGTTTTTTAGGTTTTGGAAAAATTTCGATTTTGTAGGTTAGTTTCTGGTTTCTTAAAACCCATATCGATTTATTTTGTAGAATTTCAAGATTTTCCCGACGTTGGAAAAAAAAGACGACAAAGAAAAGAGTGGAATTGCATTTCTAGGTTAGGTACTACGGGATATGAGTTATAGTAGCAAGTCGACACTTTCATAAAAGTAACATAAAAATAAGTATATCATTTTTCCAGTATTTTGATCGTATTTGTGCTGAGATATTTCGAAAACGCACTTAATTGAGGATTTTTTTCTTTTAATGTTGCAATTATTTGACAGATGACACATCGAGAATCAGGTGCACGACATTGTTGGTATTGTTTTCGATTGTCTAAAACAGTTTGTGATTCACTTACCTAAAAGGTAGATCTTGAAACTCGTTTGAAAAATGACGAAGATTTATATGGATTGGAATGTTTAATAAGTTATTCCGATGAAATTACGATTAGTACTATTTTTTTTATTTTGATTCTTTGTTGCGAACGACACAGAACGGATACATACCGAATGACACGGGAACAACAGCTGATAATGGCGCTTGTGTGCGGGAGAGAGAGAGAGAGACAAAACCGGGACGTACCTGCAGAGCGCCGCGGTGGCCGACGCGTCAAGCAAGAGACGCGCACACGTTTTTATTCTCAAAGAATTCGTAAATTAAAAAATAATTCATTTTTCGTTTCACGTTTTTAAATCAATAAAACCGTGCCTTGTTTTTTTAAAAGATTTTCTAAAATGTGAAAAAAGCGTTCACATTCCTTTTCCATCATGACGATTCGACGAACCGTATAGTTTTTTTGTACTTTATTGAAAATACAATTTCATGCATCTTGGGACTATTATCGAAAGAAAAAAAATTCAAAAAAAATTGAGTGCAGCTTTATTTATAAAATTTATCGATAAAAACCAAAAACTATATCAAAAATTTGGAAATACATCGTGGAACTTTAAAGTGGGAATATCTCCTGCTTTTTTACAGAAAAAAATTTGATTTACTTTTTGGAAATTTGATAAGAATGGGAATATGAGGGGAAAAAATCCCCTCGAGGTCGAATTTTTCAGTTTGAAAAATTCGACAAAATAACGGTTACAAAAAAATATATTTATCAACACACGACCGATGTCAAATTCACAATTTATTTTATATTATAACTTTATTAGCAACTGTAGCCTGATACAGGAAGTGACTATTAACGATAAGTCATACTTAAGCACAGTTGTAAATATAAATCTGTATATACTACAACGTTGAACGTTACATATGTGATGATTGGCAGAAAAAAATAATTAATGATAAAAATCATACAAATATCACCACAGCAGTGTGAATTAACAAAAATAATCACAGTTTTTCATAATTTCTGGAAAACACATTATGTATCTCGTAGTAAACGAAGAAAATTATCCGAAAACTTATCAAATTCGACTTTCAACTAATGATTTTTAATTGTATTAGTCGATTCATTTATTAATTAAACAGACAAATGATGTTAGTTGATTAATTCAATTAACTAATTCATTGTCTATTAATTAATTTAATTAATAGATCATTAACAAATAATTAATACAAAATTAATAAATAATAAATTGTTTATTAATCATATAAAACTTTGTTTATTAATTTTGTTAATTCATTTTATTATCGATTTATTTTGACTCGGTAAACATTTCCCGTATCACATTTGGCTTGATATTGGTAAATTTAACAGTACACGAATGATCGATCGCCTGATTTTGAAAACAGGGACAGTCGAAAGTTTGCAAAATCCTCTCACCCTTGATTAATGGCGGTGGGTCAAACGAGGATTTTTCGTCCTGGGCAAGAACCTCGAAATAAACAATATTCAACAAATTTTTTCCTCGATCCATTACTTTCCAAGGTGGATAAATTTTCATAATACTGTTTTTGCTTATTTTCATCGTGCCGTTTATTTCCGGAACGATTATTAGCGTAACTGTTTCATTATCACTCGCTTTTTCGTCTCCACGTGCCCACAAATCGTCCAACAATTTGTGCTCGTCCTCGATCGGAGATGCGAGCAAAAAACACCGCGAATATCGCATCTCACCTTCTCGAATTCGTAATTTCACAAATTGAGCTCGAGCTTCTTGCCAATCGGCACGAGTTTTTCGGTATCGCCATATCTGGCGATCGGAAATCTGAAAATTCACGAGATACTGTAGCCTCGCCGCCAAACTGCCCCTGAAAAAACAGAAAACATATGAAATGTTAATTCACTTTCGGTAGAAAAAAAATCTTTAAAGGGAAATTTGCACTCAGAAGCAAAAAAATCATAATTTTTCTGTTTTTTTATTATTTGAGCAAACGTATAAGGTTTTTCGTAGTTAAACACGTATATTTTAAGAACTGTTTCCAATTCTTTTTGCTTCCAAAAAGTGTCATAAGGCCGTGAATTTCGAAAACCGATTTGCTTTAAATTGTTCATGGCCATTCTATACACAATTATCTATTGCGTATGATAGGATCTTTTGTTATGATTGTTAGTTCTTTTGTTTCTGGCAGATAAGCAAAAAAATGGTTTTCAGAATTCGTTATTTTCTTGTTCAAATGTTGGTCATTTTGTCATAAATTAATCTTATCAAATTCGCTTTGACACACGAAAGATTTTAGTATGGCGTTGAATATTGCACTCCATTTTTTATATCACAGTCGAGTTCGACTTAAAAAAAAAGAAAACGTTTTTCAAAATGTTTTTTTAACCACTAAAAACCTTGGTCCAATTGCTCTAATAGTTTTACAACAAAATTCTTTTTTGAAATACTCATTATTAACCCTTAGGATTCGAAACAAAATTTATATCGTTAGAACGCAAGAATATTCTTTTTTTTTCATAAATAGGATCCAAAATTTATTCACCACCACGTGAAACTTCAAAACTGTTTTGTGACTCAAAAAATCAGTATGTAATGAAAATTTGGAGAATTGTAGAAGTCAAGAAAAGTTAATCGTTACGTTTCAATGATGCGAAATAAAATTATATCAAATTTTTTAGTGGCTTTACTGTTTTGCTCTTTTCGTTCGTTTGCTCGTGTTCCTTGGCGGAGAAATGGTAGGAACGCTGATCATGATTCCTTCTTTATTCAGTCTCGGCGAACTCGCTTCGCTGATAAGTTCGCTTTTGTTTCTGGAGAAGGTAGAAAGATCTCTAGTGATTTGTAATTTTTCTGGCGTGATATAGGCTTGAGCTGCATTACGATCAGGTTCGGCGTCCGAAAAGTAAGTTGCATCGGAATCAGATTGTTCACGATCGTTATTTTGAGGCGAAAAGTTAATTTTTTCTTTTTCCCTAAAAGTCGAAGGTTTCCGTGACTTTGGAGAAACATTTTGGGTGAGAACGTCCTCGATATTGTTCCTGATCGCGCGGTCACTTCCGGTTTCGGATTCCATGTCGATTTTTGACTCTTCTTCCGGGACACTGGCACTCAACGATTCTACTTCGATTCTCTCGGTTTCTGGCAACGCTGTCGACACGGCTCGAGTTTCCGGTAAATCGGCACAACCAGGAGTCAAAATTTGTTCATTTTGTGGTCCAAAAATCGTTTCGAGCTTTACTGGGCGGGTTTTTCTTATTAGCCGGAAATTTCTCGATGATTCTTGATTATCGAGGTCGACGATTGTTTCCTCTTGGCTGGAAGTCGATTGGATTAGACTGGCAAGTTCCGGATCGTTAATTGGCAAAGAAACTTCCTGTAATTTGCAACATTCTGAAAATTTGTATCCTCTCCATCTCAGAGGAGTTTCCGCTTCGAAATTCCATTTTTTTCGTTTCCTTCGAAACTCCCTCGAGTTTTTTTCTCCAGGCGAATTTTCGTCCTCTACAAGTAAGATTTCGTCGGACTCGCTGGATGAGCTTGGATTTATAATGCGCTCGGCTTCGTTTATTGGTGAAGAAAGCGCTTGACTCGGGGCTAATTTTTCGATATCACGAATTTGAGGCTGGTAACCAACCCATCGAAGAGGAGACTCGGTTTCGGAATCGGCGACGATTTTATTGACATTTCTTATCGAATTTCTCGAAGAAATGGGACTGTAGATAATTTCTCTGGGACTGGAACAACTTTGACCTTGGTTTGACCTTAACACGATGGAAGAGGAAGGCGATGAGTCTTGAATTTCGTAGCCGTTCCATCTCAAAGGAGACTCCGGAGACAATTTCCTCCAATTGCTTTCTCTGAGCAGGCAAAAATTCCTGGAAAATGGTTTACCTTGGCCTTTCCGATGATTGTCGATTTCTAGGGTCAAAGGTGGGCTCTCATAGCCGGTCCATCCCAGCGGTGATTCTTCTCGAATCTCACTGGAACTTGGTTGACCTGAAACACCAGTCAGTATTAATATTCATAAATAAAATAAATAATTAAAAAATCAAATAAAATATACAAATGAAAATATAATAGAGTTAGTAAATATTAGAGTTTGTCAAAATTCTTGTTGAATACAAATAGTCTTTTCTAAAAAATTTTCAGAAGAATAATTACGTCCTATTATTTCTATATATTTGGTCTGTAAAAATTAATATTACACTTTTCTGATTGTTGTTGACTAATAAATTACAATTTTTACGGGAAATTAACTGAAAAACTAGTTTTCGGATTGTAACCCTTGTGACGAGACACGACGCCTTAAGGATGAATGGGATAGTTTTCCAGCCAAAGATTTTATTGGATCAGAATTTTGAAATTCAGCATTGAATAAAAATTTGTCGACAGAGAATCAGACAATTTTTTTTTTCGTTACGTGAAATGAGTTTGAGGATTTTTCTAAATACATTTGAATTTTCATAGAATATTCCTTTGTACACTTTTTTAAAACTTGAAAATTTGTACAAAATAAGAAATTTTGCACGATTTTTCAAAAATATTTAATATCATATTTACGAAATTTCTAAAGCATTGAACGAACAGTTTTTCAAATACTGCTTCCAAAAAAAGTGAAAAAAAAATACATTCCAAAAAAGGAAAAAAATTGCAAGAGTTCAAAAGTATTCTAGAAAACCAATAAATTTGTTTTACACGACAGAAAAAAAATAATCCAATTATATATTGAAAAATGTTTTTCTTAAACAATTTTTTATCAATATTTTGGTAATTTTGTTATTACATATCAATTTTTGCAACGTCTCAAAGGTGTCTAAATTTTATCAGTTTATTTAAAACGATTAGGTACTGAAATTTTATGGAATAATATTATGCTTAATTCCCATGTTGCTTACCTGAATTTTCTCTCCAGTTTCGTTTCGATTCCAGAAGTTTTCTGTCCGTATGATTTTTCTCGTTCCACGAAAATCGACCAATTTTTGAGTCGATAACAATTGGTGAAGATGGAGCTAGAATTTCCGAATTCCTGGCATTCCAAATAACACGTTTACGGTCTCTGGGACTTTTTTGCGGCCCAAAGATTTGTCGGGATCTATTGATAGAGTTCAAAGTTAAAGAATTCGACTCAAGGTCATTTTTACTGTTTTCCAATAGCGTTTCATCTACTCCGTAGTGATTTTTTCCAAATTTCAACCGCTCTTCAGTCTTCGACCTTGAATTATCCTTGAAATCCAAATTTTTGCTCATCCGACGTCTGCCTTTACAGCTTGAAATTGACGATGCTGCAAAATGCTTTTCTCGCTTGTTTGTCAACACAGGAGAGCCAGGACTAGATTTCTGAGGTGATTTTTTTAAAAAATTTGCTTCGTTCAAAAGAATCCAATTTTCTACATAATCTTTTTTCTCTACGAGAGGCAGCCGAAGAAATTTCTCGTCCATCGTCGTTTTTTCCATTTTTTCTTCCACATTTTTTGCTTTATTGCCATTTCTAAAGATTTCTGTACTTTTTGATTTATTGCAATTTTTTGAATTTTGAAAATTTCGTAATTTCTCATCGCTTTCTAGTATAAGCTTTCTCAAAATTTTCATATCCCTAGAATTCCTGGTGGAATTCGAAGAATTTTCAACATCCTGAGAAAGTTCTCCTTCTTGCATGTCCAATTTGGGAACGAACAATCTGATTTTTTGACATAACACGCTTAGAATCTGAGTAAATAAAGAAAAATGTCTCTATTTAAAATTCGAAATTCGATATTATATATAAATTTGAAAAAAAACGATGGAATACCATTGAAAACAAATTTTGAGGTTATGTACGATTTGTTTACAAGCGAAAACAAAAAAATTTCATCAAGGTTCTTCGAAAAATGTGAAAATTTGAATAAAGAATACAAGTAGAATTAAATCAAGCTTCATTTTCATTTGCTGTTAATTTTTGTTTACAAGAAAACGAGCTTTTCTGTTTATACGACTCCCATTGCCCTGAGTTTCTCTGAAAATAGAAAATTCGTAACTCACACATACGAGGATCGTCAAATTGCGTAGTAAATATCCCGTATTTTCCTCGCCACTGTTATATTGCCCAAGTTTCGTGTTACAATGTACAACAAAAACACGAAAAAAACAACAAAAACAAAAAACTACGAGACGCGACGTGTATCAAGTAGCGTTTTGATCGTGACACCCATATTTCATGTAATTTACACTTATTCAACGAAATAGGTCAACCAAATAAATAGTGGCAAAACACAACAATGCGATATAAATTTCGTCACACAATTCGCAATAATTTCGTTAACCTTTGCTGTACACTTTACGCTGAAAACTGGCGAGACTCAGTCAGTTCGACGCCATTGTGCGTTACCATAACAACTTACAACCGTGATGCTCCGAACCAAAGATGTAAAAAAAACGTTCCGATTTTTGAAAAATGTTTTATTATTAAAATTCAATTGAATAAGCATTACAGGCAAAATTAAGACAACAATTCAGCCAATATTTTTATTATTGATGTTTATCAATCATGTTCAATTTTTTGTATCATCCAAATAAAAGAATTCGCGGACAATTGGGACGCCCCTGGTGCGATTTTGAAACCAGGCGTAACATCGACAAATCTTTATACGCGTTAAGTAATCTTGATTAATCGCAACGAGTTAACGCATACGCGTTAAAACACGTCCTAACGTGACACCAACAATTATTCCAGAGTTTTACGGTTTTTTTCTGACCGGAGTTAATGCTTCAGTAGCTTATTTGAGCGACAATAAAAAGTTCGTCATGATAATAGAAAATTTATGTTCTTGTGACTTTTTTTTCAAATCGTGGAATATTCGAATGGTCATTGATTACTATTGTAAATAGCAATTCAAATATTATTTTCGGTACACTAAGAAAATAATGTCGATTTTACCCCAATATCTAAATGCGTTTCACCCACAAAGCTCTTGGGTAAAATCAGCGAAAAAAAGCAAAGAAAAAATTTGATAAAATCGATCGTAAAGATTAAAAATTCGCCAAAAATCGAAAAATGAAGATAAATAGATGAACCACGCGCCATTTTCGAGAGCGTTCAAATACAATCAGAATTCATACTGATTAAAGCTTTCAATAATACTGTAAATGGAATTGCAAGTACTTTAGAGAATTCTTGGAAGAATTCAACAAACATTTTTTTAGAAGCCATCATTATTCTATATTACCGGAGCTTAAGCCATTCCCTTTCATTCAAATTTGAACAATTTTTTTTCAATTACGAGACAGCTTATTAAGTGATTTTTCGATCTACTCCTTATAAAAATGGCTCAGAGGGTAAACAGAATCGAAACTTGTAAGAGGGCGTTGCAATTGAACATAGCGGGTGGAATATCGATCCCAAAAAACGAATTTTGATAATAAAAAACGCGTATTTCAGTGGTGTTGGGGGTAATGAGGGTCAATGACGAGAAACATACCCAGAATCGTGAGTACGGGACTAAAATGAGTGGTTTTTCTTTGTCTATACAGACACGAAATGAGTATCGGTAAAGGTTGTAGCGTGGGCAATTGATGTTCGCAGAGAGTGTCGAATAAGGAACCCCCTTTTATATTAATAGTCGAGTGAGTGTGACGATGATGAGAAGAGCTTTGGTCGTTTGGCGAGGAGGAGGCAGAGGAGATGAGGGGGTCGAAGCGCGGGAGAGTGTTCGCGGCGTAGCGAAGAGGAGGAGGGCGAAGGAGGAGGAGGAGGAGGAGGTGGAGGAGGAGGAATAGGAGAAAAAGGGGGGAAGGGTGGAGGTTAGTGCGACGACGTGCGTGGGGACCCCGGAGATCGGAGGGCCTCAAAATGATAGAATAGGAGAGTTGCGATAGAGAAGAGTCGCGCAGTCCCTTGCACGTTTGTTTCAGTTTCAGTTCGCGATAAAGGCTACTTACTCCGTCAACGATATATCATATTTATTAATACACAAATAAATACAAATATAATAATAAATAAATTAAAAAATATAGATATTTTTAAAAGGCAGCTTCCCTGAGGCATCGAAACATCGAAAAAGGCTCGTAAATAAATAATAAATGGCGGGAAATTTTAAACGAGAGAGAAAAATGAGAGACTGATATGAAAGAATCAATAAAATAGTATTTCCATATTTAATAAATACTATAAAAATATACAAATTGTAGTTGTTTCGACGAGTTCAAGTGCGAATTGAGAATCGGCTTCATGAGATTCAATATTCCCGGAACAACCGAGATGGAAGGCTAAAACGGAAGTAGCGCAAGCACGACGGATGTGTCAAGGAAGAGTCTCATTCTCTCGAGTGTGGTGTTTGTGGGTGTGTAATGCGCGCGTTTAGTGAAAGGGGACCGTTGAAGAGTCGTTTTCGTCGACAGAGGGAGACGAATCATCTGCTACGTTGTCACACACTCACATATACCTCCACAAATTCATACACAGATACACATTTTGCCTTCGTTTAAAATTATAACGATCGTATCGAACAGGGCAAACGACAATTCTCCGAATTCTTCGATTCTCAAGGTACTTCGGGCAAAAAAAATGGTCCCTTTTGTGAATGAGTGTTCATAAACAAACAAATAAAGCAACTGCTTTAAGAAAAATCGACAAAACGATTTTCCATGAATCGTTTGAGTTCCCCAAAGGAAAGTTGTTCCTCGATATTCAAACAAGTGCATATTTTTATATATACAGTGAGATATTGAAGCTTTAAAAAGAGCCTCTTAATCCTACACGCATGATGCGAATTAAGAACTCTCATAAATCCGTAATTTTTGTGCAAACAAATGATACGTATTTGGTATTACGGTTTATCAAATGTGAATCGCACGTTTCAACACGAGAAACTCATTAAACGTGTTTACCTACGATTTTAAGTGGTGCGATCAGTCTACGCTTCAACGCTCTTGAAACTACTATATTTTCACGTCGATTGTCGGTAAGTTGAGTAATTGATGCGTTGTTTCGATAAATATTTTAATTCCAATAGAAAAGTGCGATTAAAAGCTCAAATCGTGTTTTTTCTTTTTTTTTAACGGTTAAGACGTTGCGGAACTGATTTTTGAAATATCTCACAAAAAGCCTCGACGAATTTCATGAATAACATTTACATCGGAATTTCGTATCGCTACATATTTTTAAAAGTCAATATTGACAGGCTTGAAAAATTCAAGGGGACGTTAAACTCGGAGCAATGTCGTAAATTCGACGCTTCATTGTATTTGCTTTCCTGGGAATTTAGATCATACGCATTTGATAAAAAAGACCGTAGTATAATTTCAAATTCGCACATTTTTCGTATTCCTCGTTGTTGTGATAGATGAATAAAAGTACCGAAAGAGTAAATACGTAAATACTTTTTATAGTTTCGAAGTAAAAGAAGCTCGAATTAAAAAAATTGAAAAAAAGAGAATCTCATCACTAAAAAAGACGATGAAACGTACAGAAAATAAATTAAAAATCAATATATCGCAAGCTGCAATTGATGAAAAATAAGAAAATTCGATTGAAAAAATGAATCTTCCTGCTCAAAGTATCGTAAACAGAAAATAAATGAAAAATTAATGTATCCCAAGCTGTGGTTGATGAAAAATAAGGAAATTTGATTGAAAAAATGAATCTTCCCGCTCAGAGTATCGTAAAACTAAGTATCAAATGCTCGATAAACGAGAAGAATAGCGTGGCAGTTTCGCGCGCACTTGAATACGAAATAAATGAGAATGAAGTAAACAGCTCGAGGAGTGGGACACAGGCGTGCATCCCCAACGTGCAAGGGCACGGGGCAAATGGGGGCGAAGTGGGGGATAAAGTTCGAATGCACTAATAAGCCGTACTACGCTCGTTTTTCCGGCGGGTGGGGGTCAGTGGCACGAGAATGAAGAAGAGCTCTGGTTAAGGAGTAAAAGAGAGATGGACCGATTCGATTTCAGAGAGCGCGCGTCCCCTTTCGGGCAGGCCGTCAAGTCGTGGTGTATTGGCCGGATTTAAAACGTACATTGTTTGCACTAACGTGCGAGTATGACGTCATACGAAATTGTAGCCGACAAAAACGAGATCCACGTTGGGATACATGGGCACGCATTTATAACGAGCATCGGTACGAAAAGTGCCCAATAAAAGTGGAAAGGGAGGGGAGAGATTATGACTCGGAGAATTTTCAAGCTGTGCAGCAAAATACTGCGGTGATTAGTATCAATATGAGCCAGATGATCCTAACATTTTCATTGATCCAAATGAAATAATTGAACCAGACCAAATTTCCCTATAACATTTCGAATAAACTGAAAAGAATTGAAAAAAATGATATAACAAACAGAAATTACGAAATTACAAATATGTATTCGATTGTCGATGATAATTAGATATGGTTTAAATTAGCTGAGACCCACTTACGTACGTGGAGAATTGAACAACGTTTACCTGTCTGTAGAGTTCGGTCTGTGACCTTTTATCCGCGAGTTCATATGCTCATTATCGATATTAATCTTCTAATAGCTATTTCGCCAAAATGGGATACACTGAGAAAAAAATTTTGTTGACCGAAAGAAATTTCGTTTCTCTCAACCAAAATATTTAGTTCGATACGGGCAACAAAATATTTTTGAGATAAAACAAAATAATTTGTAAATTCTGAAACATGTTATTGGTTGAACCAACAAAAATTTGGTGCAGCCAAACAAATTAATGTTAATGCAACAAAATATCATCCAAATAAACTAATTCATTAATTCGTCCTAACGATTACCGTTTAGTCAATTTGGTAATTGAGATTCAAACAAATATTTTATTAAAACAACTAAAAAGTATGCGTAAACAAATAAATGGTACCAGTTGATCGAACAAAATCATTTGGCTCCGATGATTTAGTTCACTGAAAAGCCAATTTTGTTGAAGCAGTTAAATATTTTGTTGGATACGTTCAACAAAACTATTTCGTCTAGTCAACAAAATGTTTTATTGTTTCAATGAAGTTTCGTTTCAGTTGGACGAAGTTTTGTTGAAACATTGAAAATTTGGTTGTCTGGACGAAATAATTTTGTTGAATACGTCCAACAAAATATTTGAGTATTTCAACAAAATTGGGTTTTCAGTGTTGATGCACCTTCAAGAAATTGTCATCATTTAGTCGAATAAACTAAATTATTTGGCATTCAACAAAAAAATTGTTGGATCCACCAATTTTTCGTACAACTAAATGGAATTAGTTCGATGAACAAATTTTTTTTCTCAGTGTAGAATCATTGAAAGCGTGTCAGTCTTACAATGGAAATAATAATAAATATAATAATAAATTGTGTAAGTTAATAAATAATGATTAATGTGAATGTTTTGAACAACGTGCAATACAATAAACTATTCGTGCGTAACAACGTTTTCGAAAGTATTATATTTTTATAATAATTCATATAAAAATGACAAGAATGGCCGCAAATTTTATACGAGAATTCATTTTTTAGCGTAAAGTACCAATTGTCAGATTTATTTTCTCACTTGAGAATTGTCTCGTTACTATATTCGTTCTCCAGTTATCTCAGAATCACTATAAATATCCAAGAAATTTAGTCTTCGGGGCTTTAATCTTGCGATTTTATACATCATCGCTTCGTGTTTTTTTTTAAATGCAATTATTAATATTATTATTATTATTATTAATTTCATTTTTATTCGGTCTCCTCCAAACGAGAAGTTTTATACAACTAATTTTTTTTCAATCTGAATTAAACGTTAATTATTTTGAAAATGTATAAAAGTCGCCATAAAAAAGTTAATTTTTTTTGTCGGCAAGATAATATTTTATTATATTAAAGATTTAGAGCTAGCACTCACGATCGCTTCAAAATTCTTGGCTGTTGCCTCTCATTTCGTCATTAATTTAGAGAAAAAAATATTCTACTTTGTTTTTTATCATGTGCTGATAAGAGTAATTACTATGTTGGAATTCAAAAAATCGAAAACAAACTTGCACATTATGGTATACCCTACTTTTTCATAATCCTCGGAGTATAATAAATCAGTAACGTCAAGATTCTCGAAGATAGATGAGACAAATAAGTACAGAGATTTAGTCTCGATAGAAATATTTGACGACCAATTTTCGAAGAGAAAAACACAATGATTTGCTTTTTTTAATTGAAATTCATTTAAAATTGTGTATCCTCGAAATTGTTATGAAGAAATAATGCAATTTTTAATATTCGATAAAGCGATTGGTATTTTTTTACCCGTTGACAGGAATTTGGGTCGAAAAGAAGAAATTTACGAACAAGTGCATCGAGAGACTCGCCGCGGCCCTTAATTGCGGTGAGAGCGGCTCGACATTATTTTGTAATAAAAAAAAAATTTACCGTTTCATGTTTGTTTTACGATATTTTTTTATTGCACAAGAATCGTAAAAATAGCGAGCATTTGTTTCCAATCAAGTGATTTGTTTTTAATGTAAATGAGATTAAAAAAATACCCGGGACTTATCGATAACGGAGGAGAAGAAAGAACGATTCGAAGATGCTAGAGGCTAGCGTGAGAGTGGAAATCTCCGCTGGTAATGGCTGACGCTTTAGCGACGTGGAGGTGAAAAATCAACGGGAGGAACATGTGATCGCGTTAACTTCAACACCGGCGATATTGAACTGGTTTAACAAGCCACGTAAACAATTACAGCAGTAAATAACAAATTAAATTTCAAAATAGATTGCGAAATTAAGTATTGAAAAATTCGTAAGGTACAAAAACAACAATCTAATAAAATGGTCAAAGTTTGCTGTAGTGAATGATAATAATAAATAATAATAACAATAACAATAATAATAATATTAACACTAGGGAGTGAAAGAAAGTATTAATGTGATTGGAAATAATCGCGGTTTGTGATTAAAAACGATAGCGAGACGAAGAGAGGGGAGATACGAAAGAAAATGTTTTCAAGTTGAAAAGAGCAGTGAATAATCGGTGGACCGTGTATGTATACGGGGTTAAGTTCAAGAGAAGACGAGAATTAAAAAAAAATTCATTCACGAGTTTACTGGGAGATTTTTTGTTTGTTTTTGAAGTTGAATACAAAAAATGAACGATGATATGTAAAGATTATTTATAAATGAGATAATAGTGTTGGAAGAGATAAAAAGAAGGAGATAGAGAAAGAGAGAGAGAGAGAGGAGAGTGTAGAGTCGTTGACGAAAGAGCGCGAGTGTGCATTTATCAATTGAACCGTAAATCACACAGTACGTACGCAGAAGCGTGTACGACGCGTGCCTTAATCCGGAGAGAAAAAAAAAGATACTCGAAAGACGGAAGTTCCGCTTGATTTATTGGCCTGTTAAACCGGAAACAGTAATGAATAAATAAATTATAAATGTGTATAATACATATTTAAATAAAGTAAAGAGAAGGTATTGCAGGATTGAAGAAAAATTTATTAAAAAATAAATAATTAATAAACGCAGGCGGCGTGTTACCGTCGCAAAAAAAGGAAGAACAAATGATAAAGCTGTTGAAAAGGTCATCGTCGCCATTCCTCTTGTTCTTCTCATTTTTTTCTTCACATCGTGAAATAATATTGCGGCGAGTGAACAGGACAAGACGAACGATAAAATCGCAGTCGTCCCTACGCCTTTATTTTCAAAGTGTCGAATAATTAATACAACCGTAATAGATCGTTAATGTTAAAACGTAACACCGTTTAATTAAAATCGTGCAACCTCCGCGTTTACGGTGTGGACTTAGCGCAGTAAAGATTTATTTAAGAAAAAAAAATAATAATAAAAGCAAAGTATAAATCGAAGAAATCGGTGATCGACGATGAACGACGGCAATGCCCTGCTGTGATTTTGTTGACGATCGTAAAAGGGACTTGTCCATCGAACCAGCCCCGAATCGTTCAGAGGCGAGGGTTCACAGACCTCTCGTACTCGAACAACAATGAGCTCCATAGACTTTGACGAGGTGCTGGTACACGTGGGAGAGAAGGGCCGATATCAAAACATCATGTACTATCTACTTTGCATACCTGCAACATTGCCGGCTGCATTTCTCGCCTTTTCACAAGTAAGCAATTTTAAGGACTTTGTCTTCTTTTTTATTTAGATCGGATCTACAAAATTGGATCCTTATGACCATTTAATGCAGCTGAACCTTTCAATCCTAAGTTACTACCATTGGATCACGTTGACCCAGGCTAGAACTGCCATTTTTGACTAAATTGACATGTGCTTTTTTCAAACTTTGACTGCAAAAGAATTATCCGTTTCTTGAAATTGAATTCTGTACCATTGGCGTACTGAAGGGTTATATTATTTTATATTATTGTTTAAAAAATAAACATGTTTGAAAATGTAATTTCCTTCAAGAGTTATACACTCGCAAAGTCGCCTGAATCGTAAAGACCTGTGGTAGTAAGGACTGGGACTAAAAACATGGTAATAACCTAGGGCGCAATCGTTAAGGTACCCAAGAACCACAAACCCAAGAAAATCCCTTTGCGCGCCCCAAACAAGCCTAAAAAACCGCATTTTCTCCCGCAACATGATTCTGACAGATAAGTGGCAGAAATCGCTACCAAGTAACGTTCTAACGAGATTGAGTTTTCCACAGAACTCCTACCCAGTTACAAATCATTCTGATAATTTATTTAGAGTTACTTTGAAATCATTCCAACCATTTGTCAACTTCGATGGCAGATACCAGGCAGGTTAGTTGTTTCGTAGACTTTTCCAGCGACCTTGATTACTATCGAAATGATCATTAATCAATGAAGTTTTAAGAAGCCATCCAGACATCCTGATTGTCCATTTCCCACAGAAATTAACACCTACAATCGGCACTACCTCTAATGTTTCCTTTTCAATGAATAACAACAGGTGTTCGTAAGCGCGACACCAGAACACTGGTGCCGAATACCCGAATTGGAGAACATCACGGGTCTGATGAGCCTGGAGGAGAGAAAAGCTCTATCCCTGCCGTACACGACGAAGACTGATGGGAGGCGGCGTTATTCGAAATGTTACATGTACGATGTTAATTATACGGCGATACTGGAGAGTTGGTTTTCAAAGTCGTCAATGGTGCTGAGCGACAGTGACAGTTTGAGTGTCACATCGATATCAGACGGACGAATACCCGGGATCCAGTACATGACCTCGCCGCCTATCGAAGCATTCATCACCGGTTCAACAATCGACAGTGGTCCTTATTCCACCTACGCTGGACGACTTCCAGCACCCCCTGTTAGTAACCACGATTGGCCGACCACCAAATGCCGCTACGGTTGGGAATATGACAGGAGAGATTACGACAGTACCCTCGTGACCGAGGTAAAATTTATCTCTTTCTTTGCTCTTCATTTATTTAATTCTCATAGCTAAAACTGTGAACTGATAGTGGTACCTTTTGGCTGTAATCCTTGCCATATAAGGCTGAACTTGCCGAAAACACTGCCGATTTCAGTCCTTTTCGAGCAAATTGAACCAAAAATACAAGTTTGGTTATCCTAAAATGGCAGTTATTGACTGATTGGAACGTGACCGTAGATAAAGTAGTTCAGAGATTTACGGCTTTAACCACGCACCGAGAAGCTAGGAAAAATAAGAAGGAATAGCGGCGAGTGGGCCGTAGCTAGTCCACGTGTGGGTTGCTCGGGTGTCGCCCTCTCGGATGTCTCTTTTCTCTGGCTCTTGCAGTGCTCCGTTCTTCTTACTACTACGTTGTAGTATTCAACGCCGGCATTTGCATAATTCCATAAGAACCGTGACCGATTTAATTTCCTTTAAATTCGAGTTGACACATTTTATTCCAACTTTATCGTCATATTTTCATTTACGAGCGCGAGACATGCGTGTCAAATTTCACGCTGAATGTCGACGACGAAAGACGCATAAGTAACGCGTCTTTCGCGGAACGGGCATTTTGCCTTGGCCTTTCCCCGCTCGTATTTTCCAGTGTTCGCGGCGACGGCGGTACCCGCTCGCGCGACCCTACCTAACCTCTAATCCAATTCGTTTATAGCGATCTTTATGTACACGCAAGCCTCTTTGTTTTGCGATTCGTGGAAAATTCGCCTCGTGTTAAACACTATTGTAATCATCAATGATTCTTTGAAAAACTGATATACTGGCGGATGTAATAACAGATAATTGCTTTTGGTTGGATGACTCGTTAGATTCCAGCCTTTCCAAATTTTCAAGTTGCAGCTAATTGCGTAGCCCGTTTAAGCAAACAGCAGTTATTAACCATTTACTTCTTGGAAGATCCTAATTTTGTAAAACCCAGTAAACCGTATTAGCATTAAAAGGATGAAGACCTATTAGTTCTTTGTCGTATCCTATTCCGAATAAGGATTTCTTGAGCGATTTCTAAGATTAACGATTAGCCATCCACGTCCTTGGTCTGGAATAAAGAATAAGTATCATTTCCACCAAGGTTCCGGTTATTGATAGCCGTTCGGTCATCAATCAGAGATTCCAATGGCATCCTATTTGGTTTGGGCAACCCCAAAGGTTAGACTCTATTGTCTAATCAGCTTTCATCTGGAGGGTGAAGAAAAGTGGTTTGCTTCGTCATGAAGATGTGGAAATGCGTCACCAGGTGGCAAAAGCCGGCAAGATAATGATGATGTTCGTAAATGAGATGCGAGGCCAGGTTCGCGCGTTGCAATGCCGGCGCGTCGAGTGACTGGCCGATCGGTTGGAGTTCTCTCTCTCTCTCTCTCTCTCTCTCTCTCTCTCTCTTTCGGTGGCGTCAGCAATTGCCGACCAATTTACCTACCCCCGCATCCGGTCATGTGATATGTCACATCAAACACTCGGGCAAGAGACCAGCAGCAGCGGACTCCACACCTATACCACATATAGACGTGGTTAGTTCAGTCCGCTCTATGGTTATGCATAAATATATGTATATATTCTATATATAGACATATATTTATAGTGGAGTATCCCGCGTATTTACGCGGGTCCTATTATCGGTGTGACGTAGATGCGCGCTGTCGACAAACTTCGTTCTTCCGCTTTTGTGCATCCGGCGATCGATCTGGAGCTTGAGTCCTTTCTCAGGTGACACTTTCACCCCGTAGCGATCCAGTGATCCGCGGTCTCTTTCACCGTATTTCGAATGTCAAATATGGTCGAACGAAGAACAATTTTATAATTGTTGTGTCAGGTCGGAAGGGTCATAAGAGGTCACGGGGACTTAGATGACACCACGTAGGATCGCGGACTGCCTTATAAATTTTTAACCCATTACTGATTGAAGGACCAGCTTCAGTTTGGGGTTCCATGTTGAATTCGAGTTGGTACCGGTTTCTTAGTCTTTTGTAACAATGGTTTAGAATAAAAAAGCTACGGAAATGTCTTCAACCTGAATGGAGACTAGTAAGATCAGAGGCTTTTGCTTTCATAATCAGGATAATGATTCGAAAGCCGTTAAGATGATGCCGTGTATTGTATGCCGTGAATGCATGATATATGTTTCGTATGCGGGCAATGATTGATAATGGCAGAGTGTTGATACGAATGGCTCCTCTACGTGTAGTTTCGCTCTGCTGTCGTCTTTTGGGTGCTGGACCGTTATGCCAGTCTCGTTAAAGACGTACTCTGCTTAAATAAGATAGATGGGCTTACTATCAACCATATGTATTTTTAAGTACTCGAGTTTCCAAATTGAAAACGGAAAGAAATGGAGCCCACGCACTAGTAAATAAAAGATCCCACCTCGAGGACATCCAGCACCAGGCTCGAGAAGGTTTAAGGGTCCAGCCAACATTCACAGATCATTGGCTTGAATAATTAAATAACATTATTTGTTACGATTAAGCTCCGATTGAAGTGGATAAGTTTCTGGCAAACTTCATTGGGCTCGCTTACGGATGCCAGCCACTTTTTTATTAGGTCAGGAACCTTCACGGCTTCTTCCACAATCTTATCTCCCTTGAGAGAGCTTTAGTTAAGTTTATAGTTGAGAAAATCGACAATTACTTTAGTAGCGGCCTACCAAACAATTCGAAAGGATAGCGGCAAAGAGGATCGGTAAAAGGCGAAGGGGTCCACATCTAGCCTAGGGAGAGAGATCCGACATACGTGTTGAGTACGATTGAGGAGGGCCGCGCGTTTTTACTATATCGTGACACATTGGTTACCGCAGGGTGGGGGCAGAACACACGTTCCTCCTGTCAACGGAGGGTGATGGACACCTCTCGCTGTGGGAGCCACTTACACCCAGCCCGCTATACGGCCAAGCGTTTCGAGTGTCGACGAGCGAGATGAGAGGCTTTGCACGCTTTATATCCACACATAGTCCCCTGTTAGAAGATCCGTGTACGTTCAGAGTTGGCCCCATTACTCCACGGCATATTAGTCCACCACGAGAATATGTAATAAGCTCGTGATACGTTATGCGATATAAGAATACAACATTACAGGCTGGCTATTCCACTGTTAGTACTTTGTACTGCCGTTTAAATCGACTTACTTATTTGAGCAACAGGTAGCAAACGAATGACAGTACATTTGGATGTCAATATAAGTTCGCAGGGTAAGGTTCCAATTCAGGAACAAAACTTAAACCCATTTCTTAGCAAAGACATCCGAAAGGAATGACGATGTTAGAAACACGTGTAGCCAACTTGAGAGTGCAGGCTTCTCGACTAGCTTTCTGAACGGTAGGTTAATGGATAATTTCGGTGATGCCCGTTTATTATTTAACTTCTAACTGAGATCAAGCTACCCGGTAGTCAACGGAAGGAAATATTCAGCGAACATTAAAGGCGATAAATAAAGTCTTTATCATTTGTACCAACGCGTTTATTCCATTTATAATGGATCGGTTCCATAATATAGAGGTGGAAAAAACCGAGTAGAGCATCTTGGGCACGTTTCAATTGAACATGTGAATAATAGATTGTTCTACATGCCTGTTTAACATGAGGGTTTGAACCTGAAAGTTTGGAGAATTTTATGAAGTCTCTTTGGGGAGCAACAGTCAACTTGGAATAAAGCTTTTTAGACTCTTGAAGCGTATTCTCTGACTAAGCAATCATTTACTCAACACCGTCTTGCCCATGGAAAGGGAGTTTATTGAAAGCCTTCGGAGAAACTTAATTAGAACGTTTTTGTACATTTTATTACATTAAAATAGTAGATGGAATAAGAGTATCAACGAGACGATGATCGCGAGGGGCTTCGATCTTAATGGCATTTTGCATCCACGTAGCTAGACCTCGTATGCGACAACAGCTGGTTACCATCCACCTCGACGACTTTCTTCTACGTGGGAAGCCTCTTCGGTAACGTTGTGTTTGGATGGATAGCCGACAAATGGGGCAGAAGAACGGCCTTCTTTGCCATCTTATTTCTCGAGGTCATATTCTCCATTGCTACGAGCTTCAGTTCCGATTATGTCGTATACACGGCACTCAGGACAGTTAATGGCCTCTTCTTTCCCGCCATATATCAGATTCCCTTTATTCTAGGTACGTTCGAACTTTACTTCGAAAATTATAAAATTCAACATAAGCTGATCGTTAAATTTATGTAAAAATGATTCTCGACCCAGTTAGTAAATCGGTAACTGAAATGGGAGATAATTCATCGTACGATGGCACCTAGGCTAATTAATAATTGAGTTAATTAATTGATTAACGATCAGATGGAGAATATACTCATAATTTTGCACAAAAAATCTTGTGCAATGATTTTTTCTCAATTCACTTTCAATCAATAATTTAGATCGATTTGCTGACACCATATTTTATTTATTATGTTAACAATAACTCGCAGCCTTGGAACTAATGGGCCCAAGGTACAGAACGTTCGCCGGGATGGTGATCTGTATGTTCTTCGCCACGGCCATGTGTCTCCTTGCCTTACTGGTGAGTTAAAAGTTGTTTATTTAAAAGAAAAATTATTCTCCATCTCATGAGAGCAAATAGCACTTTTCGATACTTGACGATCGAACAAGAAAAATCCATTTGTATAAACATAATCTTAACGAACCTTTACGATCTTATTTACCAACGCCGCACCACTTTTATTGGTTAACAAAAACTATGATTTCATGCAAATTTTCTTTTATTGCAATGGATTAAGATGAGGATGGAAATATTGATTGGAGCGAAGTTCGAGTTGTGGAGGCAAAAGAACAATATTTGGTTTTTTTTCAGGGGTATTTGTTAAGGAATTGGTACTCTTTGTCCCTCGCAACGTCTGTGCCATTCGTACTTTTGTTCAGTTACTGGTGGATCATTCCCGAATCACCAAGATGGCTACTGAGCAAAAATCGAATCGACGAGGCCGAGGTCATCGTTCAGCACATGGCCCGGGTCAATGGTCGTACGGTTCCGACAAATTTTTTAAGAAAAATGGAAGTGAGTCTGCGATCAAATGTACGAGGTTTATCGATAAATGTCATCGAAATATTTTTGCAAGATCCTTTCAAAAAATATCATTGCGAAATCTCATTTCTATTGATTTTGAACTGTTTTTTTAAATAATTTTCGGGATAATTATTTAAGGACCTTTTATTGCTTCGAAATGAATTGTAACTATTTCAAAATTCACTCAATATATTCCATTACTTTTCGGTGACATTGTCGATGAACAGAAATTCTTTGGTAAATGTGAAAAGAAAGTATTTTTTTTCTTCCCACAAGTTTCTCGTGTCTCTCCGTATTTGTTTAAACAGATGGAGATACTGAAGAAACAAGGGATCTCCTGCAATTGCAGAAATTCGAGCGAGCTCTCGATTGACCTTGAGAACGAAGACAGGCCACCTCCGCCCTCGGCGACCCCGATGGACCTCATTAGAAATCCAAACATTAGAAAAAAGTTTTTCATACTTGCTTTCGACTGGGTCGCAAACGCAGTTGTTTATAATGGCCTCTCTTACAACACTACGAATTTAGGGGTTTCCGATTATCTCGCATTCTTCATTGGTAAGCAATCATTTTCCAAAATTTTTATCATTCATTTCCGTTTCTCTTTTTTGTAAATGAAAAAATCTCTTTTCCTTTTATTTTTCAAACAACATTACACAATGCAATAAACACCTAAAGTATGTCACGTATTTTTTATTACCTAATCGTAGAAATATACGTTGTACAACAAATCATACGATTTGTATTCCATGAACGTCTGCCACGAAGCGCGATGTTTAACTTTGCATACTTAGTGATTTTATAAAAAATAAACTAAGGCTTGTTGAGTTCGTGACAAAAAATTATAAGACTTATTCTGCGATCATCGATTTTTCTATTTTTATTGTAATTCATTTGAATTTATAAGGTGGAATAGTCGAGATACCGTCTTACGTTATCACGTGGTACGCGATGGACAGACTAGGCAGAAGATGGGTTCTCTGTTCGACGATGTTGCTCGGTGGAGTTGCTTGCGTTTCTTGCATGTTCGTTCCGGAAGGTAAGATTTATCCGGGAGTTAAATGAGAAACGGTAGGAAAATTGAATAATATTATAATTGATCGCAGACGCAGTTTGGGTGACGGTATTGTTGGCGATGATCGGAAAATTCGGAATCGCCGCATCGTTCGCCGTTTTTTACGTTTTCGTTGGTGAATTGCTGCCCACGGTGCTCAGATCCCAGGCAATGGGAATCGCCTCGTTCATCGCCGGCATAGGGCTTCTCACTTTTCCTTACATCGTCCATTTGGCCGTATACTCCAGAGTACTGCCTCTTATTGTAATGGGATCTTTGAGCGTCGCTGGTGCTCTAACTTCCGTATTTTTACCGGAAACCCTCAACATACATTTGCCACAGACGATCGAAGAGGGCGAACAGTTTGGCGCTGATTTCAAACTCTGGTCGTGCCCGATGAGACCCACGTTAGTTTTTTCACTTTTTTATTATTTTATTACTACTATTTATTTATAATTTCATTTATATCTTTATTTTTGATTTTATTGATTATTCATAATTCAATCACAATTGTTTTTTCTTCCGCTTGCACTTTCTTTATATTTTTGAGTTTAGATTGCTGCTCGGGTGTAATCAAAAAACATACAAAAAACATTAAACTGCATTTTTTTCGTCTGAAATGCATGGTAGCTTGATTTTTGATTAACTTGATTCGTATACTTATTTATTATCAAATACGAGACTAAATTTGGCGCTGGAGAAAAAGGGTTGACTCAAATTTTAAGACATTCTTTCTGCTGTTTGGACAAAAAACGTCTCTAGCGATAAAATCCGCAAGCTCCAATCAGAACTTTTCTATCTTGAATAATTTTAATTCGGCGATAAATTTGATTCGTGATTCCGTAACTGTTTGTCAACAGAAACATGAGAAAACGTCGAAAATGTGATTCCCTGCCCCTGAGATTCCTGCTTAACGGACGGCCGGGTAGCCGTGCAATCGTCGGTGAAGTAGGGAACGTAGAATCAACGTCGCAACAGCAGCAGCGACAGCGAGACACCGAGGAAGCTCGCCATCCCGAATCTTCCAACGATGAAGAGGAAACGGATAACTTAAATACCACGCAAAACGACTCTGACAACGGTCTCGAAGTCGACAGCACATCAGATTCCAAAATTTTCAAACTCCTGAAATGATCATTCGAAAAATGCAACAAACAAAACAAAACATTCTTATGATTAGCCGACAACCAAAACTTTGTATTATAATATCAGTATAGGCACGCATTGTATTTATTTTTTTCCATTCATTATAATTTACTTCCTTTCTAATTTTTTGCAGCCGGTGTACATTTATTCTTCCACAAATCAAACCCTGCTCAAAATTAGAATAATCATTTTTTTTTATTAAAAAAAAATAGAATTGTATCTTTTGCAGGGCCAATTCGGTAACCGTCGAATCCGAAAAATCAAAAAATTGATCCAACGTCCGATAATTATGAAAAGTTTGAAGGAATCCAATCACAGCAATTTTTCAACTTCCTTTGATTTTAATCTGATTTTCATGGTTCAATAAATCGTCGCTACGTGGTGCCGAGTCTCAAGTCACAATGTGACTCACGTAGTCGATGATCATTGAATTCGGGCTATCGTCCTTCTCTCGTCAACTGAGATTAATAAAATTGGGCCTTGAGAAAATATTGATGATTACGTATTATCTCATCTGGTACGAGGACAACACTCTATTGCGCATGTACTACACTTATTAATAAAGTACATATTCGATCCGTGTACGGTATCTATATGCACAGATGCACACGTGGCTTTTTTGAAAGAACATCTCAATGAATCGAATCAGGACTAATTTTTTTGATTAATTCAAGCTGCGAACTGCATTAATTAGAAATAATTCAAGATGGTTCTACCATAATTGAAAAATAAGATAAGAAAATCATAAAAGTAACCAAAAATTAGCTGTTAAACTCTAGTCTGATATTTTCAGAATAAAAATAATGCAAAACTTAATGTGATTTAAAATAGATGTGTCGAAATTAGACATTTTTTAAAAAAGGCTAGAACATTCGGAAATATCTTAAGAATTTTTCTAAATTACTTTGGACCGTTTCAGGAAGAAAAAGAAACATGGATTGAAAAATTCTCAATTATTTGTTTGGACTCGTCGTAGTCCAAACTTTTTAAATTACTTTGGATTCTTTCAGGAAGAAAATGAAACATCGATTGGAAAATTGTCAATTATTTGTGAATTTGACTCGTCGTAGTCGTGGGAATTTTTCTAGATTTCTTTAGAACTAAAAAAGCGTTCTCTGGAGAATTCCGATACTTTTTCGATTGATTGATTCTAGAAAATGCCACAAATGAATAAAAAATACTTAGTCAAATTCCAGAATGCGTAAGATAATTCCAGAAACAAGGAACTCTTTGATTGAGAATTTCCAGTTTACTTGAGGATGCTTCGTAAATTTAAGGAATTTTCCTAGATTTAATTTTTTTTTCGAAATTAAAGAATATTTTGTAAAATTAGAAAATTATGAAATGATAGAAAAAAAATTAGATCGAAGAAAGGGGAAACATTTTGGCAAAATTTTGAAAATAGAACCGGGGTGAGGCGGGTCAAATTACTAATAATTGCAAAGCTCATCATAATCTTTGAAAATATCAATAAACGAGTAATAAAAATATAAATGTCAAAATTGTAAATTTGTTTGAAAACTACGAGTCGGTGAAAAATAGACATTAAACGAAGATTTCTCAGTATTGTGATTCATAAGGTTGAGTGTTATAATGGGTGAAACATACAATTTAGTTTCATAATCGCTAGAATGAGAAGGTGTTCCTTTGCGAGATTTGTCCTTCTGACGTTCAGTGAATTGCGGCCGCATCCGGTTTGCACTTGAAAATCAATCAAGGGATTCGCATCAATGCGCTTGCGTATTGACCGTGTGAGAATAATAAAAAAAATGACGGTTTTAACAATAAAGTCAATTTCGAATTATTAGGAAAAAAAAACAAAAATCAAATGAATTCGGCAAACTTCATGTTTTTCGGCAACGTCACTACTCTCGATGCTTTTTTCGACCTCTAAATTAGGGATAAAACTTATTTTTTGGCAATTTAACAATTCAAATTAAAATTAAATCAAAAAGTAATCAATATGCGCGAAATCGTTCATATTCAAATCGGACAGTGCGGAAATGGAATCGGCGGCCGGGTATTTTTTACAACCGAAATATTGATACGGTTTTTTAAATTTTGAGGTTGTACTAATTTTTTTTCGCAGTTTTGGGAAGTAATTTGCGATGAGCATGGAATTGATCCAAGCGGAAAATATACTGGGGAATCCGATCTGCAACTGCAACGTATCAATGTTTATTTCACGGAGGCTCAAGGTTTGTTTCTGTCTGTCTTTATTTTTTTTAATTCGAATAATTATGCAGTAATCTCATAAATGGAAAAACGAAAGAATTATTAGTTATAAATTTAAGTTAATAAATTAAAAATAACTCGTAAATTAACTATTTTTGAATTCATCAAAACCAAATCAATTCCTGCGTGATTCGTTGAACCGTTATTATTCCATAATAATTTCCAAACGGTTCAAAAAGGAGGTGGGTACGTGCCAAGAGCAATCCTCGTTGATCTCGATCCGGCGAGTCTCACCAGCGCGACTTCGGGTCCTATAGGCAATATTTTTAAACCGGACAACGTCGTCGCCGGTAAAGCAGGAGCTGCTAATAATTGGGCAAAGGGTCACTATACAGAAGGCGCTGAGCTTACCGATCAGACATTGGAGACTATTCGGCTCGAAGCTGAATCTTGTGATCTTGTACAAGGTATTTCTACTGTTAATTTGTACAAAAGATAAAATAAAATTTCATTAATAATGAAATAATGCAGAATAAAAACAAAAATGTAATGAGTAAAAATAAACATAAATTCAAAATTTCTCAATTTTTTTTTTAATTTCTTTGTTTTCAGGCTTCCAAATAGTGCATTCGTTAGGGGGCGGTACAGGAGCAGGTATGGGATTATTGTTGACAAAAAACATTCGTGAAGATTATCCTGACCGTATAGTGGCGACGTATTCGGTGTTACCATCGCCGAAAATTTCGGAAACCGTAGTCGAGCCGTACAATGCGACACTGTCGATTCACGGCTTGATCGAGACTACGGACGAGACCTTCTGCATCGACAACGAAGCGTTGTACGATATATGTACGCGAACCCTTAAGATCACGAAGCCATCTTATGGAGAGACGAATCATTTAGTAGCGAATTGTATGGCGGGAATAACTACATGTTTACGTTTCCCGGGTCAATTGAACGCGGATATGCGCAAGCTGCGGGTCAATATGGTCCCGTTTCCCAGATTACATTTCTTCGTTCCTGGTTACGTGCCCTTAATCTCGAGAAGCGCAGCGCCCTATAAGGCGGTCACGGTTCCCGAATTAACTCAACAAATGTTCGATAACAAATCAATGTTTGCTTTCTGCGATCCGAAAAAAGGTCGTTTTCTTGCTGTAGCCGCCATATTTCGCGGTAGAATGTCAACCAAGGTTCGATACTCTACTTTTTTCGGTTTATTGGTACTGAGCATGAGCATTGTTTTGGATAGAACTTGGTCTAATATACAGGGTTTCCCACAACGAATGGTCATTATTAAACTTGGAAAATACGGGTTCTTCTATCTGCCGGGATGGATACTGCCGAAACGGTTGGAAATAGAGCAAAAGTATATTAGACCAATCTTGTAGAGCATAAAATTTTCCACAACAAAGCTTATTTGAGAATCTTTCTATCTTCAGTAGTCTATTTCTGAGAGCAAATCAAAACAAGACCTTAAAAACGTTCCCTCGCAAAACCAGGTATTTTTTCGATCCGCTTTCAGGACTAAAGTACTGAAGATGGAAAAGTGCCATCAAGAACCTTTTTCTAGAAAATATTATCCTCTACAAAATTAGTCCTGAAGTCGTTTTCTTTATCTCGAACCGTTTCTGTAGTATGTGCGATAAAAGAATGCGCACATTTAACATCAATAATTGATAACTCATCAGGAGGGAGCTTGATCAAAAGACATTACTAGATTTTTCGACTCGAAATTTGGTTCTGAACTGAAGTGAAGTAGATTGAAAAAATCGTTTAATTAATATGTAACTTGCAGCAAGTGGATGAGCAAATGTGGAACATTCAAAACAAGAATAGCAATTACTTCGTCGAATGGATACCAAACTCGATAAAATCAGCCATTTGCGATATTCCTCCTCGCGGTGTGAAAATGGCGGCGACATCGTTATCGAACACGACGGCTATACAGGAGCCATTTAAGCGTATTTCGCAAGCTTTCGGAGCGATGTTCAAGAGAAAAGCACATTTGCATTGGTACACTGGAGAGGGAATGGACGAGAGTGAATTTAGCGAGGCTGAGAGTAATTTGAATGATTTAGTTTCGGAATATCAACAATATCAGGAAGCAAAACCCGATGAGGATTTGATTGGCGATGGCGACGAGGCCGAAGAAGAGGAAGAGGAGGAAGACTGAAAATTTCGGAACATCCATATATCACTTGTATTTTCATTCCGTGTACACAAATAATAATAAAAAAATGTCACAAAAAATGGTACAGCACAGCAGAAAATTCATAGTTTCAGTGACTCCATTGTTGTTATTTCGCCATGTTAATTTCTAGCTAAAAGAGTATACAAAATGAAAAAAAAACAAAGAGCACTCGAAGAGCAGAAAGCATCAATAAAATGCCAATAAAATTATCGCTTCATTTGATAAACTTGACTGTAATTAATTGTAAATCATCCGTTGAGCTTTTGCGATTAAGTTTCGTCGCAGTCCGAAATTTCTTGAAAAACTACGCAAACAGAGGAATTATTTCGAATGTTTTTCGTCACACGTTCAGACTTAATGTTTAGCTTTTTTTAGTTTTTAAGATCTAATAAGGCGGGTTTCAATCTGCTTTTTTAAACTTCAGTCTCATATTTATCGTATAAAGTGACTCGCGTCAGTGAGACAGATCGTCAATGGCATTGGCATCGTCAATGACATTGGGAATTTCCATGATTTTTTGGAGATGGTTTTCCGAAGGTTTTAAATGTCGTTTAAAGGTTATTGACATTTTTAATGACAAAAGTTTTTCAAAACACTTGCTTCATCCGTATTTTCGTGGTTTTGTTCGGGTTCGAAAAAAACGTCCATTTTGGGCGGGTTTAAGCCCGCCGAATTCCCCTAATCTGTTTTTCCCGCGATTGTTAAATGACCTGGTCACTCTTGTTCGCACGTTTCAAAGTCATCGGCTCCTTCTTCAGCCTCAAAGTCTTCTTCAGCAGTTGCTTCTTGATACTGTTGATATTCGGATACAAGGTCATTCATATTGGATTCAGCTTCGGTAAATTCCATTTCGTCCATTCCCTCGCCGGTGTACCAATGGAGGAAAGCTTTTCGCCTGAACATAGCAGTGAATTGTTCGGAAATGCGTTTGAAAAGTTCCTGAATGGCGGTGGTGTTACCGATAAAAGTAGAAGACATTTTTAGTCCTTTCGGGGGAATATCGCATACGGCCGTTTTAACATTGTTAGGAATCCATTCGACGAAATAAGAGCTATTTTTATTCTGTACACTGAGCATCTGTTCATCGACTTCTTTCATTGACATACGGCCCCGAAAAACAGCAGCTACGGTCAAGTATCGACCGTGGCGTGGATCGCAAGCAGCCATCATGTTTTTCGCGTCGAACATTTGTTGAGTGAGTTCGGGGACTGAGAGAGCTGAGTATTGTTGCATTGAGCGTGATGTCAACGGCGCAAAACCGGGCATAAAGAAATGGAGACGCGGAAATGGGACCATGTTTACGGCGAGCTTGCGCAAATCGGCGTTCAATTGTCCAGGGAATCTGAGACAAGTTGTCACTCCGGACATTGTCAAAGATACCAGATGGTTAAGATCGCCGTAAGATGGGTTTGAGACCTTCAGAGTACGGAAACAAATGTCGTAGAGCGCTTCGTTGTCAATGCAATAAGTTTCATCCGTATTTTCAACCAATTGGTGAACTGATAACGTCGCGTTGTACGGCTCGACTACCGTATCCGAAACTTTCGGCGATGGCATCACCGAATAAGTGTTCATTATTCTGTCAGGATATTCCTCTCGTATTTTTGATATTAGCAGAGTTCCCATGCCCGAACCCGTTCCTCCACCCAACGAATGAGTCAGCTGAAAGCCCTGAAGACAATCACAATTCTCACACTCTTTTCTCACTACATCCAGCACCGAATCCACCAATTCGGCACCTTCGGTGTAATGTCCTTTCGCCCAATTGTTCCCGGCTCCTGATTGACCGAAAACAAAATTGTCCGGTCGAAACAGCTTGCCGTAAACGCCTGAACGTACGGCGTCCATCGTCCCAGGTTCAAGATCGAGGAGAATTGCTCGAGGCACATATTTACCACCGTTTGTTGATGTTGCAACTGTTAAATAAAAACGAATTACGTTCCGTTATTAATTCGGATTTTAAAAAGAAGCCTTGGCTGGAGTAATCTACTTAATTAATTCGGATTAATTAATCTGCAATAATTCACGATAAAAATGGCCGAAATCCATCAAAATATTTAACTGGATTTTATTGTGCATGTTCTAAATCGAATACCACAAAGTTTTTTTTTTCATCGTGTTTGAAACTTTATTCTCTAGTCTCTTTGGCTGTCCATAAAAGAATCTAATAGTGCTTAGTTATGATGTAGATGATCGTACTGTCGAAAATAGACCTTGAATGACCTCTGAGAACGAACGACAAAGTAACGGCAATGCATATACGGTAGGAATGGTGCATGATAGGATTTTTTAATCAGCCTATCGTTCAGTGACTCGATTGAATGATGACGTAGAGACGATTCATGATATTTGTCAAATGGCACGCGGGCAGGGTTCACGTGCAGCATTCGAATGGAATTAATTTTTCGAAATTAGTGAAGTTAACGATAAACAATTTTAAAAAACGACTAAAATAATTGATAAAAACCGAAATTGAAAGAATAAAAAATGAATAAACAATCATTTTAAATCAATTGATAGCAAATTAAAAAAATAATTCAATTACTGTACAAAGTATCATACATATAAATATGAAAAAATAAAATTTAAGATGGAATGTAAAATTTCGAGATGAAAGTGCCAAGGAAGGGTTTATTTTCGTCATGAATTACAGGGAGAGTGATTCTACACTCCCAAGCAAAAGCACTGTTTCATATGGCAGGCTAAAACTTGTCCTTTTGGTCGAGACTTTCGAGCGCGTACTTTTCGCTCTTACTAAGTATCTATTTCCGAATTTGGGGGTCGTCTCGGCGATCTGAAATGTCTTTTGGCTCCGAGCAAGAATTCCCTCCCGACCGAGAACTTTTTTCATTGGTCGCTCGAAAAATTTTGGTGAAAAAAAATTGTACAGGGATTTACTCACCGGAAGCCTCATTGTAGTAGACAGAAATTCGTTCGAGTTGCAGGTCACTGTCCCCGTGATAAATGCCCATTGAGTCGATGCCATGCTCCTCGGAAATAACCTCCCAAAACTGGAAAAAAGAAAATGTTTGGAACAAAAACATTAAAAATTCAAAAGTGGATCGTACAATTGAAAAATTGAAAATCATAAAATGTATAATTTTGGAAAAAATAAAAATAACATTGCTATTATACAATAAAAATAGAATTATTATAAGAATAAAATGAAATTAATACGAAAATTTAAATTGAAAAGGTAACAAATATTAGACAAATCAAAAAACTCCAACGTATTGATAAATCTCTTCAAATTGACAAATTGACGAGTCGATGAGGGCATGATTGAGCACGTGTTTAGTTAGTACTTTGGGATGTGTGACAAGCGATGAAAAATTTCTTCCTCGAGTGAAATTCTCATGGTCTGGGGGAACGCACGAAGAAGAATATTACTTTCCCCGGCCCAGGAATAGACGACGACGGAATTAACGCTCCAAGAGATGCTCTCCTACCGACAGAGCTATGTCTGTCTCATTTTAACCTCCCTTTCAATCTCTCTCTTCCTCTCGTTCTCACCATTCCTCTTCTGGATTTGTCACGTCTTTACTCTATTTTATCTTTTTTTTCACTCTCGTTGATGCATCGCCCTCTATTAATAGGATAAACGGTCTCTTCTTTATCTGGACAGTCATTTACACTCGTCTCATGATTCTATCATAAGCTCACAAAAACCATGAATTTTGCAATCATTAAAAATACTCACTACTTTTTGGTATCATTGTTATTATTTATTGAAATAATAATAATAGTAATAAAAATAATGCTGGATACCCATTTTTCATATTGAATTGATTAATAATTATCATGGTTGTTATAATAGATGGAAATTATTATTATTATTATTATTATGTGTTTGTTAGACCGCAAGAGCTTGAATTTACTCATGTAATATTTAGCGTTAATGGATCATTGATAATGTATAAATAAAATGTTGAAAAAATTAATTCTTAGCCGATGAAATAAGAGAAGAAAATTTTCTATGGACGAACAGAGAATAGGTCAACTCTCTTTTTTGCGGTATAAAACGTATATATATATGTACATGCGTCAATGAATGCGAGCACAGCCTCTTCCGGCACGAGTATTCATAACCGAGACGAGACGAGATACAAACATAAACCGGTCGAGGGTAACTCTACACCGCAAATTGTTACAAGTATTATGCCCCAAACGTATAAATAAACGATTCTAAAAAATTGTGCGATTACTAAGATCACAGAAGTCTACAAAATAGCAGAAAACCACATTTGAATTATATACGTTGGGACAATGCCTTAAAGTGGTAAATTTTCAGTATGATTGTTTAGCATTTTTTTTGAAAGTTTATTGCAGTGCCATTGATGCTTGTGAATTAATTTAGGTTTTTTGGAAATATATTTTGGTAAAAAAAATTAAGTCCGATTAAAGACAAAGAAAATTATTTATGAACGTTGAGAAAATTTTTGTGTGGCGGATTTTGTGTATAAATATTTCCCATTTTTTTCGGAAGTTCATTGTCGTATTATTAATACTTGTGAATTAATTCAAATTTTCGTGATGAGAACTTTGGACACAAAAAATCATTAACTTTGATGAAAGTCAGGAAAAAATTCAGAATGTGTACACAAGTAAATATATGTTTGAACATGATAATAAGTCTTTTCTTTTCTCTACTTTTCTTTTCTCCCTTTCAGCATAGAAAGCATGTTTCATAGAAACGAAAAATTCAGAGCTAAGTGGTGAGATGGTTCGTTAAGATTTTTTTTTCGGGAACCTAATGAGTCAGGCTTATCGAGTGCACTTCCAAGATTTTTGATGAGTGGAAGAGACTCTTAAGAGGGAAGCAACGCTTGCGATAATAATTGACGGCACGAGCTCCTCAATTCGTCGCACGATAATCTTTTTCGTCTTTTCTCAACTACAGTCATATATACAGTGTATATATGTATGCGAGCTGGCAAATGACTGCGTGTGACTCCACCCTGACTCATATCACAGCCAAGAATTTTTTTATTCCCTTCGTTAAACGTTCTTCATTATTCTCGTTTCACGTCTTTGTGCACAACTTAATCGGTCCTTTGAGAATCCCACAGATTACCTTTTAAATCAGTGACGTATTTTTTTATTCATCAAATAAATTCGAAACAATTTTTTTCTCTTCGAAAGTTTTTTCAATGTCTTTCTGATTGTGAGGGTTTAATGATTGATTTGAAACGAAACGATATGGCAAACAAGGACTAAAAAAACAAACATTCAAAATTTCATACATTAGAAGAATCAAGCGTTAAAGGATTTTGTGCTCTTCTTTTGTACAAATTTAATTTCCTGTTTTTCTTTGAGAGGTTTCTGAAATTTATGTTGAAAAAAATACTGTTTCGGGAAACCTGACAAGCGATACTTCCGGTTTTATTGAAAATAATGCGAAAGTGGTAGAGTCGAATAGTCGATGTGCGATGTATACGCATCGATCAAGATATCGTTTTTCGTAAAACTTGAGTAAGCATCTGAGAAGTTCTACAAGAACTCCATGAGCCCTGATATCAAATTGCACAGCATAATTTCATAATTGCACCGACGTACTCTCCTTGAGGGGAAAACAGCTAATGTTACGTTTTTTTCCACCTGGGAAACTCGTACCATTGTTTCATGCTGTCATCACGAAATTTTTCAAATTTTCATTTGTATTTGAAATTGTTATATATAATAACTTTTTGTTTATTGACATTTTAACTGTTAATATTCTTTATTTTTTAAAATGCTTTTTGTTTTGAAGACTATTATTTCATTGATGTTTTTTCTTCTACTTGGCCCATTATTCGTCGAAGAAATAAACCGTAACACGGTAGTAATTTACTCGCCCGTAAATTCCTGACACTTAAGTGCCCACAGGCTATCGTAAATATGAATTTTTTCTAACTTCGAAACATAAAATCTAACTGTATTTTTACCAGTTATGCTACATAACACAATATAAAATAACTGCGAAGAGAAGAAAATTAAAGAGAGGTTCATTTCTAAAAAATGAAATAGAGGTTTTTGAAAACGTTCTAAACCAAACAGAGAATTTTGAATATTTTTCAATATTATTCATATATAAAAAGATGAATGAACATTGCGGAGCAATTGGACAATTTTTTCTCACTCTCTAATTTTTCCAATCATTTTATTTAAGCATTAAAATTCATTTAACGAATAGCTGAGTATGTAAAATAATTTTTTACTTAAATTACTTAATTATTTGTTGAATTATTCAATTTTTGGTAGAAGTGAAATGTGGATTTTGAACGTACCTTGGCTCCAATTTGGTTTCCGCACTGGCCAGCTTGGAGATGAACGATTTCTCTCATTTTGATTGTAATTTAATAAATTTATTTGACTAATGAAAAAAGCAGCACTCGAAGAAAAATTGATATTAAATTGAGAAGACAGCAGTAAATAGTTGATTGAGTAAATTCGTTAAGAAGTTTTAGTCTTTAGTGTGAATTATTTATTGCGAGAGCTGCGGATCTTGCTGAGCGATCAACGTCCGCCTATAGTCTGAGACGTGCTTTTCTGCGGGTCTTCCGATGTTAAATGCCCCCTCCTGAGTCGTCGAACTCTCTTGACGACCCTCGTCGTCACGCTGGAGCAAGAAAAGCCCGAGTGCGCAGGTCCGAATCTCACGTACTTTCAAATTAAAATACACGCACCATACCACCTTTAATAAACTAGAAGAATAAAAAAAAAGGAAAATCTCTTTTTTTCTCTTCTATATTGTTGAAAAAAAGAGTTGTAGAGAAGATGATTGTGAAAAACATTAAGTTGTCTGAGATCACCGGAATAGACACTCCTTTTTTCGTCATTGCAGTTTGTTGAGCTTATCTAAAAATAATTCGGGTGCATGGAACTTTTGGGACATTTGCGTCGAGACGGGGGTGCACAAAAAAGTTGAAAATCGTGAGCAAAACTGCTTTCGAAATAATTAATATGAAGTATTGTTTGTTCGCTATTTTGTCCAATATTTTTCAGCTATTTTATTGTTCATATAAAATTTTCCATTCATTAAATTATGAAACCCTGTCTAGTAATTCGTTTAATGCACTAATATTATTATTAATAAAAAAATCGACGGAAACTTAAATAGCCAGATTATTAAATACGGTCAAATTAATCGACGGAATACAAATAAAAAGATATGGAACAAAATCAAAAATAAAAATAAAGGTAAGTTTTTGTCATTTGGGAATAGAGAATTCCTGGTTTTTTGACGCTGAGTAAAATTAGTCAAGTCACTAAGCTTGATTCTTCTGCCTTTTCTAGCCTCCACTAAGTTAGCCTCCCCCCCATATTCATTATATTGACTTTTTTTAAACAAATCTTTCGGTGGTCGTTCAGTGGTGTACGGTATCACATTAAGATCGTTCAGTGGTTCATGATTTTGAAAAAAAAAATTTCAAAAATTACCCCCGGAGTTCGCTCCCCCACATTGACTATATTAATTTTTTTTTCTTACAAATCGCTCGGGGGTCGTTCAGTGGTGTATGATATCGCATTTAGATCTATCAATCGTATATCATTATTTCGGAAAATAAATTTCAAAAATTGCCCACGAGCGGTAACCTCTGAATATTATCGATCCAACAAATCGAATCGAATTCTGTATTTATGAATCAATTATCGTTTCCAGCATATCAATACTGTAACAAAAATTGAGACAAGTACATTTACTTTTCCGAAATAGATGTTCCAGTAAAAAATCCCCTTCTCAATACAGAACCCCCACAAAAGTTATATACCTTGCAAAAATTTTCTCATTCACATGAAATCTCTCAAAAAATTATAGGAGAGCCCCACAAAAATTTTCTCCATAAATTAAAACCTCCCAAAAAGTTATAAGAGAGCCTCACAAGAATTTACCAATCAAATCACAAAAGATGCCGATTGAAATCTGACCAAAAATTAAGTCTAAACTTCACGAAAAGTCATTAAATGAATTAAATCTATAAAAGCATTAATAGTCAAATACATTAAAACCTATTAAGGCACTCTATCAATTGCGTGAGTGCAAGAGAGATAACTAAAAAGAAGTTTTGCCTTATTTTCTGATAAATGGAGAACAACGTGTGATTTTTCTTTTTCTTGACATATCAAGCCTCCCGGAAAAAAATGTGCAGCAGGATTTTTACCGACCGTACGGCTGATAGGTCACCTTAATCCTAGCTAGCCACACTCTAGTTAGGGTGACCAATAGCAGATTTTGTAGTTCTCTACCTTACCCGTCGATACAACACGATACGGTAAATGGTGTCGAAAAAAAATTTTAGCGGTGCTCTCGTGCGAGTAGCAGAGTTTGAGCTTAAAGCCGCATTAGGAGCTGTGTGGGGACTCGAGAGAGCCGACAATGCGGACGTATTCCTACCAACTCTCATTTCAAACAACAGTAATTCGTTAGCAAGTGAAAAGGAAAAGTTTCTTGGGCTACCGTAACGATATTTTTAATCATGTTCCCGCGCAAATCTTTATTAACTTATCAGAAATATAAGATAAGAATAAAATTAATTATTTATTAAATAAATCAAATCATATGAGAACCATCTAGAGGATTAAAGTACGAAATCGGTTCCTAACATCGGTGGACCCCTGCCTGCAGCGAAAAGATCCTTTTCCTGTTCGGTATCTTCGTGAGTTCGTTCTTATTACGTTCCATTATCAACATTCTTCGCTCTACTTGTTAATGCCGATCTGGAAAAATAACAAAAATAACAAATAAAACATACATTTGAAATACTTAGAGAAAAAAAGAAAAAAAACATACTCATATATATATATATATATATATATATATATATATATATATATATATATATATATAGGTACATAGATAAGCAAGCCTAATTAATTAGTAATCGATTAATCAACTTGTAATTAATTATTGAATTTTTAAGAACTAAGATTCAATTACATATAGTATTGTATTGTATGTGAGTGCTTACCGGGCGCTCAGTCCTATTGGACTATTGTGCCCGAGCCCTGTGCGGGCAACCCTTATCATGGGACATTCGGAAGAAGGTCGGCCTCCCTTCTAAAGCGTAGCAGCCCGCTCACTCCCTCAACTCCCAACTTGTAATCCTTAAAGACCCGAGACCCAAGTGCATTGTATCTGACGCACTCCTTGCATCTCGGAGATGTAGAGGAGTTTCCTATGCTTCTTTGCACCTTTGGCAGATCGGTTCCGCTGCCAGACCCAATCGCACTGCGTGCCTTTCCGTGAGTGATTTGTAAAAAAAAAAAAAAATAATAATATAGGTAATGTGGGAAAGCTAACTCCGGGGTAAATTTAAAAAATTTATTTTTTTTTCGAATTGATGAACCACTGAATGATCTTAATATGATACCGTACATCACTGAACGACCACCGAGCGATTTGAAAAAAAAAAAGCCATCATAGTCAATATGGGAGGGCTAACTCAGTGGAGGTCCTTTTCTACGCTGTGTCGGAGAGAAGTCAATATTTTCAACAGTCGGTGAGGTAACTTTGCGTTGATAAAAAAATCCAATACGGATAGTATTTTTGTTCTACTTTATCCTGACCAATTAAATCAGGAAGCCTCCAGGGTTTATTAAAAGATGCCAGTCTTATTGTACCTTTATAAAAGCACCTCGAACATATTCATTTCAGTAAATTGCTGTGAACGTGGAACTTTGACCTGTAGAATTGAATTTCCCGGCATTTTAGGATATTGACAAAAGTAAAAATGAAACTTTTTCAATTTAGGTGCTTTTTTGAACTTTTATCGATACAGCCTTAAAAATAAAAACTGAATCCTAAAGAATAACTATCCGTAAAATCACTTCTTTGTTCAACACCGCGACATTTTCTTGAAATGGACGCGAGTTTCATCATCTGTGCACCATTTTTTTATGTTCCGGTGTACTTGCAAGAGGCGTCATAAATATTCACGTAGCTAGAGTTGTAAAAAAATCTCTTTTACTCAAGAACCAAAGGAGGCCATAAAAATGTTTCGCTCATTTCCAATAACCTTTAGACGGTAGTAAGGTGGCGTCAAACATTACAGCAGAGTGTAAAAATACACGGAAGGGCAAAGTTTCGAGAATGGGGAATAAGGTTGGTTGGGAAAATTAGTCTGGATAACGCAAACATTAGCACCCCCTGCTTGCCCCCTCTCTTTACCCCGTAAACAGCATGAGCGGTGAAGCGAAGAAGCCAAGTTGCAAAAAAAGACAGGAAAACGAGGAAAAGGAATAAAAAAATAACAAAGAAAAAATATAGCGAGATCCCTTGAGGAAGTAAAAAAAAGCGACCTCGCGTGATACTTCATGCCGCTCTCGCGTGTCGAACTCTGATTTGCTTTTGTTGAATCAAGTGTATACGTACCCCTATCGCCCTTCGCAACAACCAACGGATGGTGCACTTTTTCCCCTTCTTCTTTCTCATTCTCTTGTCTAGTATTATCGCTAACGATTACGATGCCGCTTATATTAAGAGCTGTATTAACCATTGAGGTGATACATATGACCTAACCTCGAATGAGCAGTTTTGTAACGAATCAAGTTTCTCCAATGACATTGACTAACCTTGAGTTTAATTGTCAAGGACTTTAAACTTTAAACTTTAAAGTGGACCCAGGATTTTGAAGTTAGCAGCTCTGAGGAAAACCATCGTCAATTTCGGCACGAGTTAGCATTCGCCATTTTGGATTCAGTTATTCGTGATTCGAAATGGCACATGATAAATAAATAAAATTAATTATTATCATTATAGCGGGAAGTAAACTAGTTATTTCGAGTTATTAAAAGAACCGTAAAATCTTAGTAATATGGAAATATGATTTCCACTCGTTTAACGATTAAAGAGAGTAAATTAGGATGGTGTATCCAGAGGATCGTATTAGAAAGCATAGTGTACTCTCTATGTATATTTATTTTTCAGTGTCTGGCTCTTGCTCCAGGTACGATTGCAAATTCAACCACCAATTCCCGCGTACCAGGGACATTTGTAACAGATTCGCGTAGCGATAGTAGTTAAATTAGTTTCGTCAACTTCTATCCCTCGTTCACTGCTTACGGGTAATAGCGTAGCTCGTGATTTGGATTCGACCAAAATGACTTGTGCACGTATATACTTAAATACAGGTTTACTTAAAAGTCGTGCCTCTTATATTTAGAGGGCAAATAGATTACTAAATTCTAAAAAATAAGTCTAGCAGTTTTCTTCTGCGATTTGCCGTTTATGAAATATTTAACTAAACATTAGACAACGATTCACAATGCTCGTAGTGAAGCGTGTGGAGTGGGGGGAGCGCGCCCCACCTCTTGAGTTACAGTGGATTGGTTCGAGAGTTATCACGTGACTCTCGATCCGCCCACCACGTATCGGCTCAGTGGATTGGCTGGGCACATTTAGTTAAATATTTTCTCAACGGTGCATCGGAGAGAAATACGTGCAAAGACTTTTCTCTTCAGAATTCTATAATCTGACTATTCCCCGAAGCTTAAATCCGACTTTGAAACCCTCGGTAGCAGCAGAACTCAACCAGAACGAGATGATGTCTACGAGCATCTATACTTTTTCCGCATTCAAAACGTGGCTAGAAAATACTGACATTCCGTATATTTAGGTGGCTATCTTATTTTCGTTATTCACGAAGGAAAGGTACGAAAACGGAATGAGAATTGACGCGTTTTACCGCACGGTAGTCGAGGCTTGTTGTCGTCTTCCCGGCGTTGTTCACTCCCGTGACTCAGCTGCTGCTTATGCATGAGATATTTGAGGCCAGAATGGTGAATCTGTAAAATCCAACTATCTAATTATAATTATGCTGTTCAAAAAAAAAACAAACAATTGAACCCGATCGAAATAATTTGAATTACGACACAATTTGTTGTCAGATCTCATTCCATAAAAAAGAATTGTCTTCCAGGTACCTCGATATCATCGAGTCAAAAATGAACAAAATTTTGTAAAAAAATAAAAAAAGCAAAGAACATTCGATCAAAAGTTTGCGAAATGTTAACACTTTTTTTCGTATTAATTTTCTTTCTTCATACGGTACATGTATAATACAGCGTACACACGTGAGGGTCATGAGGGTTGCGGAGATAATCCGACACCTGTTGCTTTCGAGATAAAATTATGTATCTACGTATATACACGATTCTCAAACTTGCTGTAGCTGCGAATGATACGCAAAAAAGAGCGCTCTACCCTTGATAATTATGAGGCGAAATCGATAACTTTTCAACTCATTTCCATTGTAAATTGAATATATAGATATCTCGTAGAAATATTAAGAAAAAAGTAGTCAAATTTTATTAGAATTTTTAATGTTATATAATAATAAAATATTTATCATATGTGAACGATTTCGTACTGGACAATTTTTAAATTCTTCAAACACTGCATCCAGTGATGCAGTGTTTGAAGCACTGCATCACTGGATGCACCTTCTATGTCGCAAACAGCCTGATGTTTTGCTTTGTTTTTTTTTTTTTTTCAATTTCTGTTTTTCTCCTTTATTTCATTTTATTTATATATTTTTTCTGTCCTTATCCTTATAGATTTTCCGACAGTGAAATTATTAATTGTTATGTTACATAACAGATTATAGTTATTATAATAAATGCCATATTTTTTTTCGTTTTTAATATGTTTGAAATTAAATAACATTGAAATACCCATATTCAAATAAATATATACATATTTCAGGAGAAAGTTAAGGAAAATGTCGAGCCTTTTCCAAAAGTTTCATGCACTTATTACCATTCCATAAGCGGATAGAATTTTAACCCGGTCGAACAAAAACAGGTCGTGAAAATCACTATACATATACACATAGAATGTTCTACTTCAAACTGAGAGTTTCCGGTCGAGCGAATTTTTGAGAGCTTTGAATATTGCTGATATAAAAAAAAAATAATAAAGTGAAACTGCTACGAATGTTTTTATTCTAAGTTTTTTATGAAATTGAAGTAAAAATATTCTGCTTCGTATCAATCAAGTACTGTTTACAAATTGTTTGTTCACATCTTTCGTATTTTGTCGATTTTTCATTGTTTTATATGATACAAATTTTTATGCACCTCAAGTAAAAAACTTTTGTTAAAATGTTTTTCATCAGATTTATTGAATTTTTTTTTATTGCTAAAAATATTATACAACGAAGTGAATTAAGAAAATCATCTTTATACATAAAAATTAATATAATGAATGTAGAATAAAAAATCTGCTAATTATGTTTTTATCAAACAAATGTATGCATCGTTTTTTTTCATTCATACATTTTTTTTGAAATAAACCTTTTTATGTGAATAAAAAATGATAAAATTCATGTATCCGTACAGTCGAAGAGGGATGAGAAAATGCTAGCAATCCGCGATGTACGGGGTTAACGAAAGTATCAAAAGCTTTGGGGTAGAAAAAAAGGGGTAGAAATGGGGGTTTGGTTCGTCAGGCAGAGGCAAATGTTTCACGTAGTCTGATGAAACACACACGGCGTCCCCACATGGGAGTTACAAAGCAAAGACCGCGAGGCCAGTTGCTCACCATCCACTCACTTTTATCCTCTCCCCCATACACCCCTTTCATCCCTCGTTCATAAGCTTATTTTGCCTTTCTACTTTTATTTTATTTTACGTCCTTTCTTTTTTTATCTTTTTAATTTTTTTTTCAAAGCCAGCCTTTAATCCGAGGGTTGTTCTGTGTTACCATAATACAATATAATAGCCACAGACTCCACTCTCTGCTCCTTACTTCCTTATTCTCTGTTACTCAATGCAGACCGCTTGATCTGTTACAAATTACCCAACATTTTTTCGTCCCCCATTCTCCGTGCACAAATTATTATTTGTTTTTTGAAAAAAGGAAAATAAATGTTTTTTTTCTCCCTTAATCTCTTCGTAATAATTTTATCATTTTTATCTACTGCCTTCTGTTCATTATATTTTCTAAAAATTCCAATTTTTAGTTCAGGAAGTTTTTCCATCAGATCCAGTTGCGTCATAAATCTGTGATCGTTATCTAATTTTGTACAGATTTTTATGTGTAGGTTAATTTGTATAAGCACTTGAAGAAAAAAAAATGTCACGTGCTTTCTTTTTAAGCACGTGTTTACGTCCCCGTAAGAAATTGACACACGAGCGTGATTGAGTGAATGAAAGTCCCCCTCGTTCCTCTTTGCTTGACTCGTGCCCTATCCCCCATTCGCACACGAGGCCTCCTCCGCCCATTAAGCTCCTTTAGGTCACACACGAGTTCTTTCACCAAGTATAAAAGTTGTCATGTGCACGAGTGCATCCCATCAGCAAGGTCGTAATTACTCGGATGATGTTTTTTTAGTTGAGTTTAAGACGATGTGGGTCTATTAAATACTTTATCGATGTCCAGAATTTCACGGATTGTAAAGACAAATATTCTTTTCAAGGGATTATTGAACAGTGATTTTAATTGAAGAATCATTTTCTAATTTATGAAATTTTAATCGGAAACTTTTTCTCCGACGAGAAACATGATTAGTTTAATTTTTTTTTTTTTTTTTCGAAAGCCCCATTTTCTATCTCTATTTTCGTAGGATACGTACAACCTACACAAACGTAAGCCCCATATCGATTAATCCATAAAAAAACACATACGTGTATAAATAAACGAAACTTTATTTTACAGATTATTTTTTAGTAATCCGTCGTTTCCCCATCTTGAATCCTATCCATTGCGAATTCGTCCAAAGTATTTCATTTGCATTTCACTTGGACGACGAACGAAGCTTAAAAATTTTCTCCCATGATTTCAGAGCACGATTGACGATCGACCCAATTCCAAAAATAAATCAAAAAGTAGATGTATATATATCGTAAATTTTCCAATATTTCGTTCTATGGATTACTCCGAACAGTTGAATCGTGGAATTTCACTTTATTTCATACAGCGAAGTAATGATTACGACCAAAGATAAATAACTAAATAAATAAATAAATAATAGAATTAATATTCTGAAAATTCGAAAAATAGGATTATTCCATTTACATAATTTCGTATAGAGTAGTTTTCGCAACATCACATGACCGTCATTCGCGTGTCTCTCGAGGAAAATTAAAATGTAGCCCATGTAAAGTTCAATTTACTAGAAATTTATGTTTATATCTTTCAAATATATCTGTAGAAATTGTCATATTCATCAACCCCTTCGAAATTATATTTATAATAGTCTCGAGAGAATGTCGAGGACAAAAGGATTGGGGCGGAAGGGAGAGAGGAGAGCTAGAGAGAGATAGAGGAAAGTGCGGAAAAGGTCAAGTGGAAAAAGTTCGTCTCGTGCGGATAATTTTTTTTCTCTTGCCTCGTCGTAAAGCGAAACATTTCCCATATAGGAAATTCTCCGTATTGAGAGTATTAACGTATATTATAATTACTATTGTGACCTGCTGATATTACAAAATTACTTCGATTCCAACTCTCGGCTTTGGATGATGAGGAGGAGGAAAGCAATTTTTTTTTCTGTTCACGTTTTCTGCCCACGCACACTGTTTAATTAAATAGTATTTTTTAAATAACAATAATAAACATAACAAGAACAACAACAATAATAATAATAATAATAAAGATTTTTTTTTAAATTTTGACCGCTTTTCAAACATTTTCATAGCTAATTAAAATTATTTATTCTCATTCCTAAATTATGTGCATGCTTACACATCACTTATTATTAATTATATTCATTATATTTTTACTAACGCATTTGTATCATAAATATTTATGCGGGATTCTCCGTTTCCGGTTTAACGAAGTTTTCGAAATCTGCGAGTTTCAAGCTCTGACCCAGAGTCCAGGGAGGAGTAAAACAGAACCAACTATAACACGACAAACAATAGATTGGTTGAATTAAAATGCAAATTAGTTCATGAGTCAGAGGTGTAAGGGTTGCCAAAGAGACACACGTACTCAATTGTTAACTCTATTATACGTTCGTAAAGTTACACAAACATATTTCATTCAGTGCATTTATATATTTTCATCTTTGTAATCGAGTCAAATTAAAAAATGTTCGGCGATCGATACATTGGGTATTGTATCACTAATTGATACTTATAAACTAATTATTCAATAAATCTTTTTTAATTAATTAACAATTATGATTAGAATTGTTTGTGGCATAAATGGCGAAATTATTTAATACATAAGTTGTGAGACATAATTCAATGCAGAGGTAATTGAATAAAAATTGGTTCACGGTTCTTTTTTCGGAAATTAAACCGCAATAATTGAGTAATTGATTCTTATTAGCGAAATACGTATCGGTTGATATATTTTTAATCGCGATGTTGTTACACGTATCGAGGACACTGCGGCAGTTAAGCTAATTTCGTAATTCCGATAATACGTTTCTCACGAGAGATCATAGGTCACAAAGATGTAGTATAGACTGTAATACGTACGAGACGGCAACGATGGATCTAGTCTCAACGGATCCCCTTAATTATGACGAAAAATAAAATGGTTTCTATTCGATAAGATTTTTACCGACTTTGTAAATATTTGGATAATTTTTTTCTTCATGATATCTTTTTAGTATCGTTTTACTTTTTTCAGTATTAAAAAACTATGTCAGTTATTTGAAAAATCAAACTAAATAAATAGAAAATATTTTTTTTCTTTTTTTTCAATTTAATTAGTTGATTTGTGACTTTTTATTTTTCTTTCGTATTTTTTGTTTAAATTGCTTTACCAGCTTCGGTATTTTGTGATGACGGAAATTTAGTACGGCACTGATCGTGGCGAATCTCCGGTACATGTTGTGCTTCAGGGTACAGTCTCGTGTTTAGTTCGTCTCGTAAACGTCGAAACTTTTGGCGGAAGAGCTGATGAGACTGGAATAGTTTGTTTGAAGTCAAGCGTCCTGCAGTAGTTAGCCGATATACATATACAAATATATACATATTGTATTACATATATATATATATATTTATTTATTTATTTAAAGCATTCGTATGTATATTCATATATAAATATTTGTATGTATGTTTGAACGTATGTTCGTTGGATCAACGAGCAATCAGTGCCTAAAGTTCATCAGTATAATTATCATCGTGATTTTCGTGTGAGCGAAGCAACGAAACGACTAAATAAACAATGTCCACATCACCAAACGTACTGTTGTTATGGCGTGAGTACATAGCATGAGTTAAACAAGCCCCAACATCAGCTGCATCGGCATTTATTTCCTTAGAGATTCATTAAAAAAGAACTGAATTCGTATTTTGTTATCTTTTAAAATTTATTCGTATATTTATTTTGTCGTTTAATCTCCGCGAACAATATCGAGAGATAATTTTTACGAATGGTCCCAATACACTTTTTTGTATTTTTTTTGGTCAATTCTAGAGGCTTTTTTGGATCAAATGTTTCTTATAATGTTTTTTAATTAACGATTATTTTCATTACGATTATGAAATTAAAATGTTATGTTTTTGATTAAAATTTTTTTATTAGTTTTTATTGCACTGATCAATTCATCAATGATCGATGACAGTGCAATAAGCAACGATTTCTCTTGCAATTGTGATAATTGCGAGGGCAACAAAGTTGTGGGAATCGAGGACAACGATTCAGAAATCGATGACGCGACAATCGAGAAAAATATGTACACGGAGGATTTTGATGGGGATGGAAATCGTACGATTTGTGCTCGAGATCGCGATTTCGAAGATCGCACATTTTCCAGCATTTGTCACATGCTCTGTTACAACAAATGCACGCGATATCGTATATGGATTTATAAAGTAAAAAAGGAAAAAAAATATATCGCTTCAGCCTTCAGGACCGGTGAGTCAGAGATTAATGTACAACATTTATGTCTACTGATAAATTGAACAAACAATTTTTCGATTTTTTATTCATTCTATAAATACGAAATGATTTTTAACTTATTTCCATTTTTTTTAACAATTAAAATTTGCGTTACTGTTAACCATCGTGAGATAAAACATTATTCCGACTCGAATGATTAATTGTTCTCTTTTTTTCAGATTTTTACAAGTTGCGCGATGGACCTTGTTAAAAAAGAAGATTTTTAAAAGGATCATCACAATTTGAAAGCGATGATAAATAAAAAAAATTCAATACTGAAAACAAATGACATTTATCGAGAGAGATGAATTTTATTCCTAGAACATCTACTTGGGATTTTTCAATTTTTAATGAATCAAAATGTCAGTCGTTGTACGAAAAGTTTGACCATTGAAAGTGCAAATGTATAAAGCTCGATTTTCCAAAACGTAAAAAATAAAAATTATTAAAAAAAATCTTTCTATTGTATACGAGTAAGAAAATAAGATAAAGGTGATAAAAGCTTGTAGATATAAGAGGTTCTGTGTGAAGACGAATGGAGGGAGTAAGATGAGGAGGAGGAGGAGAGTCCAAAAAGAAGAAGACGGAGTAGGTCGATCTTTGTTCGGTCGCCAGAAAACGATGCGAGGTCCCGCGAGAGGTCATTCAGATCGTTGATCACGTTCGCCTCTGTCCACCACGTATGCTCGTGAAAGGGATAGAGAGAGAGAAAGAGAGAGAGAGAGAGAGAGAGAGAGAGAGAGAGAGAGAGAGAGAGAATGAGCGAAAGAGTAGGGCAGATAGGGAGAAGTTCCCAGGCGAGCCATAAGAGCCGGTCAGCATAGTACGATCTCGAAAAGGTGGAGGACTCTCCAGATAAGTTAAGGTTTCTGATGTGAGTATCACGCATAATTATTTTTCAAAGCACGTTTCTCTCTTCAGTATCCAATCTCATCATGATAGGAGGAAGTACCAGTTTCAAAGACGATCATTCTAATCGGAATTCTCATTTACACTTTCGCGAGTGGAACAAGATCGAAAAGGACCAAGCCCCGGACGCCTGATTACCAAAGTCCATATAAAAGATCCCTTCGGCTCCTGAAAATACATGGGCATCCAAATTTCTGGTGCATTAATGGAGGCACGGGAGGGTATATAAACACGAATACATATCAGAGGTCTTAAATGTTGCAGTAGAGCTTTTGAGGATGGGTAGATCGTGGAATTTTGAAGAGAAAAGTCTTTAGGCATTTTCGTCTCCGATGCGCGGTTGCTGAGATATTAATTCGTAGGTGGCAGTCAATGAGTTGTGCGGTAACAAAATGGGCGGAGCGAGCGCGAGCTCCGCCCTTTCGCTCGTCCACCGCGGTGTGATTGGACGGCATACACCTATCAGTAATTATTTAATATTTAGAGAACGACGCATCAGAGAGGAAAACGGCTAAAAACTTTTCTCTTTGGAATTTCGCGGTGCATCTACTGCATGAAGTTTATACACGAAGGATTCAGTGGTATCCTGTATATTTACATACAAATAGTATATACTGGTAAGCCAAACTTTGGAACTCTTAGTTGGTATAAATCACAAATAACGTACTAATTATACCATGTAGAGAAATTCGTAAAAGGATCAATGCATTCGATGCATGGGAGAGGATGGCGTTGAACGTCAGGCGCATGATTAACCGAGGCAGATGACTGCTCAACTCTGCCTTGCACTTTTGAATGTCAGAAGTTGCTTTCTACCAGTATACATGACTTTTTCCTCTCTCTCTCTCTCTCTCTCTCTCTCTCTCTCTCTCTCTCTCTCAGTCTCTCACCCTTTACTTCTCTCGTTCCTCTCTTCGTCGATCTCATTCTGGCTCGAGTGAGCGGTTGAAACGAGGGAAAGGAATTAACCACAGAGGGCGCGCGCAGTCACCGCTCGGTTCTTCGCAAATTGAGTTGTACGCTAGCGGAATTTAAACATTCAAATTAACCCGTTTAGCAAGTCGGAGTGTTTAATGTGTGCTAGGGCTTTCTTCTCTCGGCGGTTGGAAGGGACGGGGCTCAGGAAAGGAGGTTCGCCGCTCGTTTCCGGAAGAATTTCTGATTCACGTGAAGTAATATTCAATCGATATGAACGTATTATAACTTCCCTCCTTGATCAGTATGTCAATAACGAGGGTAAAAGAGTTGCTGAAATCTCGATTACTTTCAGTAGGGAATATCGGGGCTAATTGGAGCACTTAATATTTTTTTACACTTTATTTAATTATAATCTTAATATTAACTCATTAAATTCATCAATATTATGTTGTGAATAAAGTTATTAAGTTGAAACGGTTGTTTTGTGATATTGATATAAGCCCGAAATAGCTATAATGACGGATTTTCAAGATTCTCGCTCTCCCTTTGTGCAAATATGCTGGGGAGAAGGCGACGACAATGGAAAAAGATTTCACGTCTATTTCTCGCACCGATAGAATTTCATATTGCACGTCATGAAGATACTTCTGCAACATTTGTGCGTATAGAAACAAGGGCGCGAAACGGAGGGACAGGGAAGAAATAAGGGTAGTAAAACTCTGTCGGATTTGTCTATGTTCACTCTTGCGACCCACTTCGATATAAAATATAAAGATTGAGAGAATAAGAACGCTTTAGAGTTGTCTTTCGTCACTGTCTCATCATATTTCTCTCTCCTTCGCTCCCCCTCTCGTTCTTTACGTTTTTGTCACTTGTTTTCTCTTATTATTTTCTCCCCTTTCCACTCTTTCCCCTCTCGTCTTTCTCTTATTTTTTCTTCATCTTTTCTCTCCAATTTTTCACTTCTTGTTACTCCTATTTCTCTTACTGTCTTTCCCTCGTATATGCATGTATATTGTTTGAGAAGATTTGAACGAATGCGGCCAGTACTCGACTTGGCTGGCTTCACTTATTCTTACTTACACGACTCACGTGTCGTATTTCCTTCAACCCCTTCCCTCCCCCCGTCGTTCTCTTTCCTTTTCTACCGTTCCTTTCGTAAAGGTAAAGGAACCATTTGTCTGGCTTGGCGGTGAATATGACCTGCACCAATGCTTCTTGTATTCTTAGTCTTATACATACATGCTTCACGGTTAAAACACTCGAGAAATTGTTTTAAAGCTACCCCTTCTAAATCTTCGGACTACAAAATCATTGCAATTGCACAAGAATTTTTTTTTAAGTGTCTTAATTATGATAATAACAATAATTTGACTATTAATTTTGTATATATTTTTGCCCCTTTTTTCTATTGAATGGTATCATTAACACGGTCTTGGCCAATTTGTTGCCTTCTCGAAACGTTGGATTCTTTGGACGTTGGAGATCTTTCAAAACGTTTTCTGGCAATATTGGAATTATACAAGTATTTGTATATACATAGGAAAGTCGTATCGTAAAATTGAGGGAAATTTAGTAGAGAGTAACACATTTACGATGGGGGACGAGAAATAGAATTTCCATGGACATCGAGGAAGAATATGTTGCTCTGTGTAGTCGAACATGCTTGGACAAAAAAAAAGAAATTAAAATGCAAATTAGTTTATGAGTCGAGGGTGTAAGGGTCGCGAAAGAGACACACGTACTCAATTCCTAACTCTATTATATGTTCGTAAAGTTACGTAAACTTATTTTGTTACATGTATTGATATAATTTGTTTCTTATTAATTCAATCAAATGAAAAGATGTTTGGTGATCGACATACTGGAAATTCTGTCACGAATTAATACTCGCAGACCAATTATTCAATAACATTTTTTCTAAGTAATTGATAAATGTCATTTGGATTGTTTGTCGTATTGAAAATGGTAAAATTATTCAATACATAATTATACGTAAATAATAGTGGTTTACGATTTTTTTTCAATAACTGTACCGCAATAATTGAAATTTAATTCTCAATCGATAGTGCAGTATGAATCGGTTGATACGTCTCTGATTGCGATGTTTTTACACCAAATGAGGATACTGTATCAGTTAGACGTATTTCGTAATGCTGATAATAAGTTTCTCACGAGAGATAATAGGTCAGAAAGATGTAGTATAGACTGTGTTATGTACGAAAGGACAATGTAACCTCACCGGATCCCCTCAATTATAACGAAGAATCGAAATATTTTTACTGATATTTTTTGTGTCGGTTACGGCAAATTTACCACCCTTCCAAATAAGTTGATTGGACTGGCCGTGCCGTAACCGAGTCAAAAAACATCAATAATTAATAACCGGCCGCAACATTTCCACCTCATTCCAGAAATATTTTTACTGTAAATGTTAAAACGTATAAAATATAATATTAATAATAAAATTAAGTATTTAAGGTATTCCTTTCACAAACTTGAATATTTTACAATTAACCAATCTTTTCCTACAATGAAGTAAAAATACATACCATTTTACTGAAAAAACACCGAGCCACGTTATCGAACTTTTCGGAAAGAATTATAACTTTGAAAATCGTTTAATTTGTACGACGCTTTATGGAAATTACCTGCTCATCACATTTCTGTTTAATAATTCATATTTCAAATGACTCTAGATGTTTGATATAAACTATTCTGTGAATACAAAAAATTCTAAAGATTCCGTAGCCGCGATCAAAACAGGGAGTGACCGAACGTTTGAAAAAAATATTTATGACAGAACTTGGAAAAATGTGATTAGGAAACGATTTTCGTAAGCACGATTTTCAACGCGTTATGTTCTCTTTGACAGTTTTTATAACATTTTTTACACTATGCCTCTTTTTACCCGTTACAAATTGGCTCATATTTTTACCAAAGTCACTGCATACTTTATACATCTTATCACTCACGTTTCACTATTATTTAAATCCAAATACAATAATTATAGATTCTCCTTTTGACAGTACTTGACAGTGCGGTTGTCGACATTTGTAGCTCGCCAAAAAATATCAAAAAGTTTTATAATTTATACAATTAAGCCAAAATTTTCGATTTTTATATACAGTTGGGAGGAATAATTGGTTATAACTTTCTTTTTATCAATATCCAGTCTAATTAATGAACAATTATCAAAGACCTTGTTCTTGCACCCAAAAAATACGGCTCTCCGCAAAAGGAATACCTTAAATATATAGAAACTCGTTTTCAAGCAACATCGAAATCATATAAGAATCATTTATATATACACATATATGTGTCGTATCGTAAAATTGATAGGAATTTAGTTGGAGAGTAACAGATTCATGTCGGGGAATGGGAAATCGAATTTCCGTGGTCATCGAGGAAGAAGATGTTGCTACGTGTGGTTGAAATTGCTTAGACGAAAAAAAAATACATAAAGAAATAAAAAAAAATAAATGACGCCGGCCGGATGATGAGAGAGGGGGGGGGGGAGGGGGGAGAGGGAGAGAGGGAGAGAGGGAGAGAGGGGGGGAGAGAGAGAGAGAGAGAGAGAGAGAGAGAGAGAGAGAGAGAGAGAGAGAGAGAGAGAGAGAGAGAGAGAGAGAGAGTCGAAGGGGATTAGAAGCGAGTGGACAAAATATATCCACTTTCGGAATACGTTTTCGCTCGATTTATACCGCATTCAGTGGCAACAGACCGATAAGTACTTATTCACGGATGTAAATCCGAATAATCGAGCTGAGCTAAACGCAGGATCCGATCGGATTCATCCCTTCCGTTATCGTGCATCGTAGATTTACTTTAGTCAAGATCCATCGGACTCCTTCTAAAACCATTGACTTTGACTATTTGAAAACACTATTGACTATTCGAAATTAACTATTTCTTAACTACGTCCATAGTATAATTATATTGAGTAGGAATAGCAATTTAATAAACAATAAAATAATTGAATGGCAAGAAAAAAACAATCTTAATATTAAAATTAAATGTAAACGAAAAATAATTGAAATCAATTTCAAAATAATTTGTGCACTCTTACACAACCTCAAAGTACAACAGAAATTTGCAGAAAATTAAAAACAATAAACGTCAATTGTACGAGTAAAATAATAAAAAGATTCAAAAAATGTTTCCACTTTGATCTTAGAGACACTAATAACTAAAAAAATCTGAACGAAGAGTAAACTTCTTTTCTGTCACAATATTGCCGTCATTACTATTGAACCTTAGCCATGACAAAAAGGGTCCACGTCACTATACATATATATATTTTTTCTCTTCGGAAGAAAAAGGTTGTTCGTCAATGGCGAGAGTCAGAACATCGATTGACAAAAGACAAAGTTCATCATCGTCATTGTCGCTTTAAAATGACGAGGCTACGTTGTTCTATTATTGGAAAATACGAAGGTAGTATTAATACGAGAACGTAAATTCGCAACTCTTATTGTAGACTCTGTTTCATGTGTTTTTTTTCATTATTAATTGGGCAATAATTATATTTCGTTTTATTCATTTAATTTGATCAATAGCAAGATTTTATTGAGACTATAAAAAATCTAAATAAAACTGTGACTATCCTCAATTTTATGTGAAAAAGTAATTTCATTTTATTTGCAATAAAACATTAATTATTATTTATTGATCGTTAATATTTTTATTTGTTTTATTATTTGTTGCTGTTGTTTTAATGATATGAAAATCGTTACGTACTTGTGACCATCGTTATCCTGCGCTGACCTCAACACCAGTGGAAACAGCCGAGAAAGAGACAGGGGAGGAGAATCCTTGCTTTCCGCTCAGCCGTAACGTCGAGGGGGTTGAACGGCATAGAGAAGAGCGAAACGTTGCCGCTGTTTCGCTCGAAAGAGGGAGTGAAATCGTGGTAGGATCGTGTACTTTGCGCCGTTCGCTGGGAGCCGCCGTGAAGCGAATATACGCCGGGAGCCGAAGACTCGAAACTTCAGTCGTGCCGTGACACGCGCAAACCTCGCAGCGCTGGCTGTGTGACTTGCCCCCAGTAGTAACGAGTCTTAATTAACGATATGAAATTTAATGAAATAATAAAAAATATATAAAAATCCTGAAGAACGAACATAATTGAGTTTTACTGTGGCAATTCCATAAAAAAATTTTATGTGCGAGTGACATAATTAAGGTTTAATGAAAAAACAAACATAATAATAAAGTCGTAATCTAAGTTAATAATAAATAACAAATTATGATTAAGTTGATACATTATTAGCGATAATAAAATTAAACATAATATGAATATTAAGTCAAATTGCAGTGTGACGATTTAACAAGTTATTTCAACGAGCGAGTAAAATAATAATGAGCACCAAATAACAATAGTCGTAGTATTGATAAATAATAAACTGTGGATAAATTTGTAAGTGAATGATAATGATACATGAATAACACACATTTAATGAAATATAAAGCATCACATTACTATTAACAACAATAGAAATCATTCCACAAAATAATATAAATAAAAGTCATCATTTTGTGGATTATAGGCGATAAAAAAAATGTCGCGAGTTATCTTGTTAAGTTCTCGTGCGATCAACAACCGTCAACGTCTCGTGCCATTTCTTGTCGTTACAACCCTTCTCATCGGTGTTCGACCTCAAATCGTCGGTGAGTAAAATCAACATAATATTCTTGTCACCATTTTGACGATGAAAAATTTCGACACCACGTGTTTCAGCGCACAACCGAGATTTGACATTTTTTCGAGGATCTTAAGCCAAGAATTCTGTCGTTTTTAGTTAATTTGTTTTTTTGATATAACATTTTTTGTTATCGTTTTTTATATTTGCCAACAAAACAAATTTGCCAACAATTGGAATTCGTTATTACATCTGCAATTAATGCAGTCCTAATGATATGTTTTTACTAGTTCACTTTTCTTTCGAATTTTCCTGACAGTTAAGTCACTCCAAACAATTATATCTGCGTTCATATTTGATAGATTTCTATATATCGTATATATATCTATATCCACACATACACACACATATATAATACGTCGTTTGAAGTGAATTGAATGATGGAAAATTCAGTGGGTAATCTCTGAGTACGTCCAAATTTCGCGTAGCCAGAGACCCATCCCGAGAATGTGGACTTTAATTTCGATCATCATTCAGCAGTGAGTGTACTTTCCATCACGTAAGTGTTACACTCACGATTGTTCCGGAAACCGAAGTCGGGTTCATTCACATCATACCTCTATTTTACGATCGAAAATTTCTACGGATTTTTATTAATTTTCGAAGGTTCTCTTCAAGTTTTAATCTGAAAAAATTCGATTACATTAAATTAGAAAGATCCGAGCAATCTTTTCTGGAAAACGAAATTCAAAATATTATTTTATTTTTTTATTTTTATTGATACACAAATTTTTGTTAATAATATTTTTGTCTTTACAGAACGAAACTTCGCGTATGTTAGGTATAATATAATTTTCTTGTAACGGTAAATAACTTTTTATTAGATGATATTTTTTTTTCAATTTCCATGAAAAGACTCGAATAAAAAGGAGTTTAAAATATTGTTTTTTCTCTTAGATTATTGTTTGGTGAAACGGTAAATTTGAACACGAGTAAAAGTTTTAATTATCCCATTTTGCCCGCTTTTGTTCTCGTAATTGAACAAGAATCGAGACTTTATTTATAAAAGTCAGTGATCAATAAGGTTCTGGGTAAATCCACTAAGTATCCTCCTCTTCCCGCTTTCCGTACCTTTGCGTCGATAAAATTTACACGGAAAAAAGTTTATGCTTCACAATTTTGCTTCAAGATATTTTACCTCGGATAGTTATTTTTTACACCAAGATAAATTTTATTAAAACAAATCTTAGGTACGATAATCAGATTTACTTAAAATTCATAAGGAAACTCTGAACATACTTACACCTGTGTGCTCTGCAACATTTATCAAGTTGATATCAATTTTTTGTAAGCTGAAATTTTTTATTGTGTGCAGGGGTCTTAAATGTCCTTAAAAGTGACATTTAAAAAATAATTTCATGTGAAGGCAATCAAAAGCGTAGGCAATTTTTTGAATGAGTTTTGACATACCCAAAATTTAACTAAAAACTAGACAGCGATCAATGGCGAATGAATATGCAGGGATTGATTCGAGGATACAGTACGTAGGATACGTTTACAGATATTATTGTCGGCCATGCGATACCCATGGAATTAATTAAACTCTCAGATAGCCTAGCAAACGTTCTGATTCAATGTATCAGATTTAGGTGAATCGAGGTGTAAACATGTTCTGATTGAATTTTCGATAGCATCGAATTTGAACGTCGTAGATCATAGCTTCAACCTTGAATAACCTTGCTTGCCCTTAGAGCCGATCATTTTTTGGTCTTCCGTATTATATCTGTCTCTAAATGTCCACAAACAGCTATTTTTATCAAATTTGTTCGGTGGAAGTCTGATGACATTTATAAGTTCATAAGGACGAGTGGGACACTTGTTTGGCCGGGTGACATTTTAACATTGAGCTTCTGTTATCAGATGTTAGGAAATTGAGAGAAAAGTGAAAAGTTAAGGTTAATAAAAAATGCACAAGTGCACGGATTCCTTGCAAGATTATTTGGAGAGAAATAATCTTAGTATTTGGCTTGACGTATGCAGAGACCTCGCATAAAAATGTTACAAAAATTGTGTTAAAACTCCTGAAAATAAGTAGATCGAGACATTCTGAAGAAAAAATTCCTCAGCCAGTTTTTGATGCGATGTATTGTTGATGAAATATTATTTATTTAGTGCTTTTAGTCCTTTGTCCCCCATATTCTCTTTATCACCGTTGTACTGGAATAACTATTTAATTGCATATTTAATTGATACCCGATATTTTCAGTATTTATTTATGTTTCGAATTTTCGACTTGACTTTTGGACCATTCTGTACATCGGAATTTATGGCGAGCTCGTTGCTTTTTTCAATCTCAAATACTTCCTATTCACCTGGGGTGCAAATCCCCTTGAGGCTTTGCAGCGAGCAAGTCGAAGATGCACCATTGCAAGCGTTGAAACAAACAGCGGTTTTTAAAGCAAGCAACCAAGGAGGCCGATACTTTTTCCCCCTTGACTCATTCTCGTGTGTACATTCGCATAGGGCAAAATTCCATATGTTAGTAGCGAAGTTTCGGGCAAGTTGAAATTCCCAATAGGACGATTATTTGTGCAATGGTGTAAGAACGCAGGGAGCTACGCTGGGGTAGGAAGCCAGAACGATCGTGAGTTAAAACGATTCGGATTCGATCGAGCAAATTCGAAAGGTATATATATGAGGTCCAGAAAGGACTTTGGTACACTCAGGCTAACTGGAAGGCTGACCATAATCACCGAGAGCTTCTAGTTTTTCCATCATCGAATATTAACACGAATAATCGATGAAGAGTCAATACCCTTGGCAGAAACGTCAATATGGTCTTCTGACGAGTACTTCTATTTATGCGTTTACATCGTATCTCTTCTGGTTGTCATTTGACTAATACTCCTGGGAGAAGCAGCAACTCGTATGCCTCAACGGTCTTCTCACAAATTTTCTTGTATTCTGGAAAATGATCATTCAAGTCTCTCGAGGGGGATGTTGTGGGCTAACTCAAATATCGCTACTATTTAGCTGGGAACTGGAATTAGCTGCCCAATCGATAGGTCCTTCAATGAAGAAGGGAGCAGAGGGAGATCAAACCACCTTTTCTACTCGAAAACCCCTCTAATGAGAGAGGAACAAGCAAATCAATCCAACTTACAACGATAAGCTCATCCGGATTAATATGGCGTTTGTCATCTCAAGCATCAACCTAGACAACATGCGATCCCTATTGTTGTCTCTGGAATGATGGATTGTTACACCCAAGCCTGAATTATTCGATGCCAGGAATGTTCTATCTTGATCCGGATGATTATCACTACCACATCCTACCATAAACGACTTGATCTCTTGGAAATGTACCGCCTTTAAAATCTTAGACCTAATCATCATCAACGTGGCTTATGTTTTTCTCATTATCCTCACATTGCTGTAAGATAAAATGGCCTAGATCAAGCCATCCAATTGCAATTTACAATAATAATAACACAGAGTATGCTGAATCCGTAATGCTGATGCTCCACCCCGTCAGCCTAGTTACGTTGGAAACGAGCAGCACGAATACAAGGTGGCAAGAAGAGGGACTGTTTGACAGCAGGTGGTGTTTGGCGTTATCCCGATGTTCGATCGCGTGCCACTATTCCCTTCACATGGGAATCGATATCACTGCCACTGATGCTTCTGCTGTTACACGGTTGCATATTCAAATTTCTCAGTGATAGATGGATGGGGGGGGGGGGGGGGGGTGGTTGTAGTGGGTGTACAGCGCTGGGAGTCTATTTCGTGGTTCGGTGTAATAATAGAGTACATGTATTCCTTTGAAATATCGGAATCGAATGAAGCCACGTATGATTCATAGAGATCAGTAGCAATGACGCTTCAGGCAGGAAGAAGACTTTATTTATCATGTTTTGGAGCATACCCTCACGATTAGACTGATAGACATGTAGATTGGTGATTCTGGCACTGGTTGATTGAGTCTCTACAGACATCACTACCCTTTCCTTTAAGGATAATTATCGTGGGTTCAGACGTAGCATGCAACCATCTGCCTATGAATTCTTAAATCAACATGTAGAATTTATTCCCAACTAGACTGTGGCAGGTTTGGTCTTCATTATTGTTCGATTTTCTAGGCTTGTGTTTAATTGCAAAGCATTCTTTTTAGTGTCTTGCTTATGTAAACTAGCAACAGACTGTGATCAGTGGAACGCCACATCATAAATTCTCATAATTGATTCAACCATTACCCTTGAAGTTTCTTTGGTACATTTAGAAGGATTGATGTGTTTGGACTGACTATACCATTTTTGAGTTTTCTGGGGTGATTGCTTGAATTAAGGTAAAGGCTGTTACAGTTTTTAGATTAAGCTGGATGAATTAAGTTTCTGCAACAATCGGCAAGTGCCAGCGCATTTTTATCAAGAACAGCGAATTTTAAAAACCCATATACCCATATACACAGTTTGTTTCTTTAGCTCAAGGACCATTTAGGATGTGATTATCCTTTTCGACGCAAGAAGATTATTGTATAACGAAAGTAGATGTGCTACGTCATAAACGGTTGTCACCTGCCACTTTATAATGGTACCTGCCTTTAATAAGCTATTGGATAACCTCCTGGCCTTTTTGGCTTGCGTTGATCCTCATTGGGCCTCGCGTGTGCAATATGTTCTGTACTGTTCAATGAAGCGTATGTAGAGAGCACGAGCTGGGCAGGCGGATGAAGTTTCCTATGCCTCGAAACAACAGGCAAGGATCCTCGATCTTGTCCGGCCATCTGCTAATATGAATATGGACCTTTCCGCGCCATATGACAAATAGAATGTGCACTTTTGTGCTACTCAATAAAAATGACAAAATTTCCTGAAGTTTCAACATTGAAAGACATGGTTTCTTTAAAATGGTTAATTGCATATTTTGGACGCAGGTTGTCAGAGCTTACTACTTGGACCAGTTTGTAGAAGCATGGCCTTCGACTGCCCAAATATCTTTTTATTCATATCTTTCTCTTTGGACAGTAATTGTTGCGCTTTTTTTGTTTTTTTTTGCCATCTTGCAGTGTGGAATCGTACTAATTGCACCAACTCCGTTTTCTCTCGTAAAACTCGACGACACTGATCGATAATACACATTTGCATCGACTTATCATAGCAACCGCGTGTCCTGCCACAGAAATTTTTAAGACTATATGTATCTCTCTCTCTCTCTCTCTCTCTCTCTCTCTCTCTCTCTCTTTCTGTCTTCCTATTCCTCTTGCTCTCTCATTCTTGGCTAGACTCAATCCAATGCGATCACGCGCGAATTTGAATTTGCACCATGGCATTTACACCCGGGCTTGAAGGCGTACGCCAACGCGATATACAGCCCTTTAATCAGCCCAACACTCTGTACATATACATCTCATATCTAACCTCCTCTGCAACACGTCAGGAAAATTATCTGTGACCTCGATGAATATAGGTGAAGAAAAAAACTAATATCATTCGTGCAACGATGAAAATTTTTGTTGACACATGAAAATTCAAAGAAATTTTATAAAAAAAGTCTTTTCAATGAAAATTGAAAGATCGCGAAAAATGATTTAATGTTAAGTAAATAATTTCATATTACTTTTTTCAATGGACAATATTTGTTTAAATAATATCATTCGCAACCATTTATGTAGTGGTCCAAAAATTTCTATACGTGGATTTGCAAATATTTCGAGCCATAAATTAACAGAGTTTACAATATACAAAATAAAATGTTTGACAAGGAATATTCTATATAGTGTACAGACGAATTTCACTGTCGATATTTTCTAATACCGTGTCGTAATATATATAGAGATATGCAGAAAAGAACCCGCCAGTTTTCCATGCGCGATCAAGATGAATTGAGCTCGCGAAATCGTGCTCTGATGTAGTCGAAAAAATTTGATTTATACATCCTCAAATATTCGTAGGTATTTTTCCGATAGTAAAAAAAAAACACTGTAAAACATGACGAACTGTTTGTTATTAATATTCCGCGGAATTTCGTTACGTCAGTATAGTGCGATTGAAAAATATAAAATACAAGAAATACAAAAACGGCGGAAAATAAATTATTTCCTGAGTCCATTGTTCGAGACGTCCCTTCAAAAAGGGCCATTCGTAAAATCAAATATAGTGCACTTTATCACGATCGTTAATTCCAGAGTTTCAAGTATTTCTTCTATTTCAGTCATTGACCTTTTCTTCATGTGATTCGTGTGATAAATATAAAAAATAGGATCATTTAGTGCGTTTTCGTAAATAAAAAAAAATAATTTGCACGAAATCAAAATAATTTTATTATTTGGACAATTTCCTTTTCAAAATGGCGTTTGGTTCGTGGATCTAAAATTGATCGTTCCCTTACAGCAAATGTCGAAATTGTCAATTTCTTCCATTTTTTGTAAATTGAGAATTTTATTTTTGAATATTTCCACAATGAAATCGTCATTTGGGTTGAAGTACTTTTCATTCTTAATTGTACTCGTTTGAATGGCTACTTCGGATGGAAAACTATTATTAAAAGAGAAGAGAGAAAAAAATGGTTCAGCCCGCGATAATTCGTTAAATGACGAAAGCATTTTTATCGCGAATTAAAATTATCGTGAAAACGGTACCGTAAGTCGTTTTCTCGCGGACGAACGATCGATGTGAATAACTAAAGGGGCTTGTGGCACTCGACACATGATGACATCTCTATCCACGCTATCATCAATACCTCTTGCGTTTTTATAAAAGCGATAATAAAATCTCACATACTAAATAGGTTTGGTGACTTTTTACTATTTTTTAATTATCATTCTTATTTCGCTATGAATGAAAAAATGTATCCAAAATCCAAAGTGAAAAATACGAAAAAAGAAGAAATGATCGAGAAAGAATTTTCGAAGAGCATTTAAATTCACAAGGGTGTGATAATTTGTATTTTATCGAAAATCCATTTTCAGAAAAATGGCTGTTTTAATGTGTTTGATATTGTGAATAGCACATTGTTCTCTCTCTGTATCTCTCGCACTCTGTCTCGTTCTCGCTCGAAATCGTGACTATACGCGTTTACGTGATTTGAAGTCTAGCTTCAATCATTCGATAGGTATATAAAGGCTCCTTTTGTAAGCGATTCACGTGCTGCATATGGTGAACGTTGCGTGCAACTGTCACCGGATATCATCGACGAGAAGATTTCTCGATATATTTCACATAAACGTATACATATATATGTGTGTGTGTGCGCGTGTGTATATATCTGTACGCTTCTACGTATCGCCTCGTAAATTTACGATGTATTCTTATTTTTGTTTTCTTCATTTCCATTCTACATTTTGTTATTTTCCTTATTTTTCCTTGCACGTGAATCTGCGCAGTTTTCTTATGTATTTTTTTTTCTATTTCGAATGAAAGAAAAAACACTTGAATTTTTACTGGTTCCCATTTTAAGATGAAAAAAATCCATTAGCTACGATTATTACTTGAATTTCCATGAAACATATCCGATGACATATTTTTCGTTTTCCACAAAAAGAACTAACCGGATACGCTCTTTTATTTCAGACAAACAAGAAAAAGCAAAAACAACGTTATAACAAAGAAAAAGAAATTAAACACTTCTTCCGTCTTTTCGTCGAGGTGTGTGAAACGCGGCAACATGCAAATTCGTATAAATTTATCTTTTCGTAGAGTTTACCTGCTTTTGCGGTTTCTTCTCTGGTGTGGATATAGTCCGACCTGGTCTTGTAATGCGTGTGAGTGCGTATATGTATGAGTGGAAAACTACGAAATGCCGCAGAGTCCACTATCCTCCATTTACACCTACGGGATACGTAACCGAGAGGGGCGAAAAGAGGGTCGGGAGAGGGAGGGTAGTCTACATTGAATTTGCATACGGTTTAAAGTTGTTGAGCGAGAACGAGAGAATTTTACCCATCGTATATATAAACCTGCTCGTATAAAACCATCATCGCATCCATGTCTCTCTCTCTTCATCTCTCTTTCTCTCTTTTGCTCCTTCCCTCCTAGTCTCTGGACGTCCCAGGATGGTGATTTCGTGAACCATTTCCTTCGGGAGCAGAAGAGACCGAATGGACAATACAAAACGGAACGATATAGATGTATATGCTGTTATATATACAGAGTGGCACACAATTTACGGTCCAGGCTTACAAGCCTGAAAAATGGCGAAATCCTAAAGAAAAAAGTTCTAAGCTACTTTGCTCTCTGATGTACCATTTACGAGATATTCGTCAATTAGTTAATTAACCAATACGGCACGCCTGTAAGTCAAGCTATGAAATGAGCCCCTCTGACCGCTAAGGAAAGGCCCACGAAACAAGATTCAATGTATTTTAGGCCTACTTTTTTATGAATTATTCATCAATTAATAACACCCTTGAATAGGTACTTAAATGTTATTAATTTCGCAATATAATAAACTTGTTAATACACTTTCAATCTGTGCAGATTGTAGACAATAGTTGAGTACTTGAAGGGTTGATAGCTCCTTTTTATTAAACTTAATTACTAAAGTATAAAGGACAAATTTAGTTGATTTCATTGTTATACGGACAGATATCTTTGGCGATACAATGAATCATGTATTAACGCCGAATAAATTAGTCTGCCGGAAATGCCATCAATTTTATTCAATTATGTAGCTGCAAGAATGCAACGATAGAGGCGGGGAATAATATCGTGTCACTCCGAGATAAATTATATTCAGTTGAACGAACATTCATATTTCTAGCACGGATCAAACTACTGAGATATTACAAAAATTAATTAATTCAGCTACGGAGGTATGGAATTGGATACGTTGCGGGATAACTATGTATATTCGTTGAAACGGTTCCATGACGTTTTATCACACGACAAAATAACTTCGACAAATTATCATCGACAAAATATCACAAGACAAAAAATCACTGCGACAAAATATCACACAACAAGAAATCACCACGACAAAATATCACAATCAGATTATTTTTAATTAATATATATATGCACGTCAGACGGTACATTCGGTAAATTTTCTTAGCAAAAATTGTGTTAATAGTATTTTGACCGGCAAGATTACGATTTCCGGGGCGCCAAAATTTGATGACGGATATAGGGTCCTCGAGTCAAAATAAAACGAAAATGAAGAGTAACAAAATTTGATATCTCGAACGGTTTTCGAAATATCGATATATTTTTGAAGAAATTTTTTTGAAATGATAAGCGTTATTCGTGTGATCTCTAATTAAGTGCACGCATTATTCAAATACGGTAGAGATCAAAATCCGAATTTTAAAACAGGGTTAGACGGAGGTTTTCAAGTTTTCCATGGGATAATACATGTTTTTTCTGATTTATAGGAAATTACGGATCAATATTTTTTAATACAAATAGTAGGGTGCATTGCAAGCTATATGACTAGATTTTTGCCTATTCATCTTTTTTTTATTGGATGCCTTTCAAGTATGATGAAAATCGAAATTCGACCTTTAAGGGGGTGAAACGGGAGTTTCAAAGTTTAAGCATAAAATTATGAAACGGTTGTTCTGAGGACATCACCCCAATTGACCCGTATATCATACTATAAAAACAGTATAATGACCACGTGGAAATAGTAGGGTGAGTTTGGGTCATCTTTGGGTTGTTGTTTGAATAGTTGGACATGTGGAAATCGTAGAGTGGGTTCAATGTTCATATCTCCTTCAGGGAGCCGAAACGACAAAATTGTTATTTTTGAAATTGTTTTTATTTTGGTCGAAATATTCAGAATCAATCGCCAAATCTTGGCGCCCCGGAAATCATACTCTCTCCTTTTGACCGAGTGTAAATAGTAGTTTCCAAGTATTTAAGGTCTAACCACCCTAGGTTTGAACTACCCTAAGTTTGAATTATATATGGTTCAAATTTTAAACTATATATAATTGAAACCTAGTCATCGTGTATAAGACGTGCCTTTCCTTTGTGAAATTTCAGAAATTTGAGTGGTATAATATTATACACAATACATAATTGATATACTCTTCGCTATATACGCTATGGGCGAAACGCCGTTTTTTTTCTTTTTTTATTAATAACCAACAAAGGGTAAATATACATTTGTGGAATTTTCATGGACATTTCTATGGTGGTTCGCAGAACGTATTCCCTTGCGTATTTAACTTACGGTATGATAAGAACTCCTAAAGTTGATTATGAAATTTACAGTTTTTTTGGCGCTTGTGACGGATGGCTAAACTCTCGTTACGATTATCTACATATGATAGACCCGGTAAATCAGGAATCATCCCCACTCTCGCGTAACTGCTGAACCGTTATCCATTCTCTCATACACAATACTCACAACATACACACAATATTGAACATTAATAAATTGGAATAATTTGAAAAATTCATGCTTGGCTGTGATATATTATCGTTGTGATATTTTTGTGTGCACGGAGAAAACGAGGACAGAAATTCAAATAAATAGTGCTAGAAATCCAGACGATTAATGCTAAGATAACATAGTATTTTGAGGACAGTACCGAATTTTAGTACTTATTAAAACGTCGGAATAAAAAAAAGCTCTACCCGGCATAGTAATAATGCTGTAGTTCATATAGGCTTACTTGGTATTTGGCATACTGGTTTTTAAATTCTACATATGCAGTTCTCACAATGGGCATAGCAAAAATTCGATATACTCGAGGTAAATTTTATAATTATAGCGTTAGAATGTATACAGTAACATACGAAATTTTGTCATTGTGGCATCAGAATGTATATTTTGTGACATAGTAAATTTTATCATTGTAGAATCAGAATGTATACTGTGACACAGTAAAAATCCCGAACTTCATAATATTGTTAAATATCTGCATTGGTAACCTATTCTATAATGCGCATAGTAAAAAATGCGTTGGGGGATTATATGCATTAGATAATTCAATATGCAGTTGAAACGAATAATTTCTTTTGCTTGGTATAGTTCGTGCGATATTTATATGACATATTTATCCTATGTGTATAGAGAAAGCATTAAGTCATATATGTTTTAGGTGAAAATAAATATTCGTTACCAAATTCTTGGATAGAATCGGTTCGAATAATTGAACTCATTTGCCTCGCGGAATTTATGCTCACCCCAGAGTGATACTTTATGCGAGAAAAGTCTCGGCGCTCTGTGTCACGCAGCGGCGAAAACGAGAATCGAGCAGCCAATACATCTCATAGGAGTAACAGTTACGTTAGCCATCAAGCAACATAAAAAATACGGAAACGAAAAATTCCTATATCAGACAATAAGTTCTGCTATTATGAAACACTATACAATGCCTGAACTGAAAAATGACACGCATTTAGTATTTATTCTCTTATGCTGTTTTTCAAAATTTCTCACTTTTAAGGCATGTTTACTCATCAGTTATAGTTCCTAAAGAGCATTGTAAATATTTCGTGAAAGCACATTGAAATATTATTTTGCGTACAGTATAATTTCTTGTTTACGCAGAACTATTTACATCGTACTCAAAGGAAAAGTGCGAGCTGCAAAAATTACAATGCCTCATTGTGACTGTTACCTAAATTCTCATATTTTGTACAAAGTATAGAGGATATTTTAAAATAACATTTTAAATGTCACTTGATGAAACAGATCCGTTTTCTTCGTGTGTCTGATTTTTGTCATGTGATATTTTGACTGTGATATTATGTCGTGTCACCGTTGAAACACAAGTAGAAAAATCTTCGTTAATTAGTAGACATCAAATTATCTCGTATCTGAGAAATATCACTAAATGTATCATGTAACATAAAAGTCATCTTTTGAGAATCGTGTTGAAGATTTACAGAATTAGTAAATCTTGAACACCTGATGAGGAAAAAACATGTGTTATTTTTATCTCCATTGAGCTGGTTTATATACAGGAGACTGGGACTAAGCGGGGTACCCGTGATAAAATGTTGTACTAATTAAAAAATTGGACTAAACATATTATTTGTTTTAAATTTTTTTTTGGAATTTCAAACACATGAATCATGTGTCCACCCCGTGCAGCTTTGACACTGAATCTGAAATTTCGTTGATTTTGAATATAGTTCATTGCAAAACAGACATTGAGTGTCTTCACCATCATCTACCTCCTATAATCTTTGCCGAGTCACCTTCTGCTTTCTGTTTTAGATTGTTGCTTGTTTTTACCAAATTTGTTAATTTTTGTGTTTGATTAGCTTGTCACGATATGGTGAATTCATAATGATCACAGTTCTACTAGTTCATGTATGCTACTTCTATGGAACTTCTGCTCGATAAATATAAACGTATGGATAACGAGAAAAAAAGTTTATGAAACATTTAAAAGCCGCAACAGATTGTTCAATTATGAATAAAAAGTTATGAGTGTAACGTTATTAATGTTAATAAATAACGTTTATTAACATCAATGAAAACACAACATTTCCTTAGGTATCCCGTTTTGTCGGGATCTCCCTTATACTTGAAATATTCTGTTAGCCACTTTAATGGACTCAAAGGGCGGCCACCGGTGTCCAATTAATTAGTATCTCATCAACGTTGAATCGGAAAAAAATACGTAAAACTTACCTCTATAGAATTTCCGGAACGAATAACCTAATTTTGACGTTTCGAATTGGACACATGAAAACTAGTCTGAAAGCTTGATACGTATAAAGTACACTTGAGACATCTTAGCGAATGTGCTTTCCGACATAGACTGAGGGAGAAGTCCGTCACGTTTATCAGTTTGGCAATATATCCTGCAAAGTTACAGCACCCATTGGATAACTTTACTGTGAATGGGGGTGGGAGAGGAAGATCTTAAAGCTTTGAAATTCCGAAGCAGGTCAGAGGCAGATATTTCCTCGCTGCTTCGTTTCCTCGGGTAAAACTGCATTAACGATACATGTATGCGTTCCCTGCGTCCGGTTGAAGGCTCAAGACCAAACGGAGTTTCTCCTGGGTGGATTACTCTTGGTGTGTATATAAGGGTTCTTCATTTCGGTCCACGATAAGCTTCGACTAAGTAAAAGGTTCAACATGACATTTAAATATCCGCATTGAAATTTCACTAAATAAAGAAGTTTCAACATTTCGGGATGAACCTCCATTGCTCTTCCTTCACGGTCAGCCCACAATATAATAAAAATAAATCATCCACGTCAACTACCGTGGCAAGTAGTTGTTCCGGGCGTAGGTGTGCGTATGACGCTATGATAAAGCGGAACTCGATATTTGATGCAATTTTTGTTCGCCGACCCGTGAGCTCGCGATTCAATTAATGAACACGAATGAGGAACGGACAAGCTACCACACTATCCCGCATATCGATGTATACTTTTCCATATGCTCCTGTCCATGTGGATGGTACATAGCTGCAAATCTACGAAGCCAGCAAATTCATTGCTACAGTGATTTTAACAGCATGTGTGTATTCAATGTATATCCGCATGTACACTTGTTATTTATACTAGACTAAGGCAGAAAAAAATTTCAACTTTTTTCTTGTGCTCAAAAAACTGGGCGCAGTCGCCCAATATTTAGGATGTGGCTATATTGACTTTATGCATTTTTTTATTTTTTAAATTTTGAATTGATTTCATTCCAAGTAAATATGATCACGGCATCAAATTACAATGTAAATATCGTTCGACTGCAGTGTCGCAGAGAAGGAGGTCATCGCGTATGAAAAAGAAGTCATCGTACATGTTGAATCACAAGAAACGGTAAATAGAAAAATTGTTGGATTCAAAAAAAAACTGACACCCAAAAAGTGTATATACAGGAACACTTGAAATAATTTTTTTTTTAATTTTCAAAAAAAGTAGTGAACCTTAAACAGTATCGAATAAAAACAGAGAAAAGTCATTTAATCAGTAAGTCATTAAGTTTTTCTGCTCAATATTAATTGACGGTAGGACAAGTACTTTGCATACGAATATAAAAAATCGGAAAGTAATAATGGAATGTTAAATGGACGTACGGAAAATATAGGTAATGAAACAAACGTATAACGTAGGTAAAATTAACAAATATTATAATTATAATCGAATTTGGCTGTATTCTAGAGACATCCCTCTTTTTTATTCAATGATTTAATCCATCAGCGAGTGCGCTACTTACACCTTAACCGTTGGTGACACAATAAGAGATTTTCTTACATGTATAGTTTTAAGTATTTGGTTTAATAAATAAGACATTGAAAATTATTTTCCCACGGTAATTGTAACTTTGAAACATTTTTATTTCTTGAAAACTCAAAGCATTAAAGATGATTGATACTAAAAAATCTAAAATAAAAATTTTAATATTTTTTTTTCATTTTTTAACTTTTCCATCATACAGAAGAATCAATTTCAAGTTGAAAGAAAAATTTTAAACGCTCATGCCATTTGAAGTTTTCGAGTAAATATCGTTTTAATGGAAGTGTGCGAAGCGAAAATAGACCGAAAATGGGATAAAATTCAAATGGCATTTGTGAAGAACCAAAACAACATACATACATTTTCTTTCTTGTAATGTTTTTATTGGAATTTTGGCTATTGAATTCAGTGATTGAGGTTTCAAAAATATATATATTTAAGGGAGATATGGGGGAATAAACAAGACCATGCACTGCTCCCTCATTGCCACGATTCCGAGTGGCCGGTTGAAGTTTTCGCCAATTGGGTTATTGAATTTTTTTTTTTATTTAATTGTAAAGATCATGTGCAGCTTTTGTAGAAAAGTATTTTTTTATTTTTTTTATTTGAACAATTAACAAAATTATACGACTTTGAAATATTTATTTCATTCGGGTCGACGGGAATGCGCCGAGCGTATCCGATGATACTCGAGCGTGCTGTGACGTCACGATGTTATAACCGGTATACAAACTACACGTGTAATACCAGTATTTTGTCAAAAATGACAACGATAAAGTCATATCGGACTTGTTTCGTTCCTCTCTGTTCGAATACCACGAAAAGTTCACCGAATAAAATATTCGTAACCGTGCAACAAGAGTCGAAACATCGAAATCTGTGGTTCAGAGCAGCGCGACGTGTTAACCTGAAATCATCGTCCAATTATTTTTGCTGTGAAGACCACTTTGATGTAAGTATATACGTGTTGCATGTTAAATTGTGGTGCAATATTAAAATAAAATATATTATTTAATACATTTATAATACTTCGTGACACTAGCTGAAACATATGAAGGTCCTAACCTAAAAATTTCCTGTCCTTTCATTGTTTTTATTATTTACAGCTGGCAGAAGACATGGAAAATTATATGTATTATACAATGATGGGAGGACCTGCAAAAATGAAAATAACTGCCGTACCACATAAATTTGAGTGTCACCCAGACCGGAAACGTCGAACAACCACGACTGCAAGACTTGGATCAGAAAAACGACAAAGGCGACAGGAAATCAACAAGATTCTTGAAACAGAAGCCCATAATTCGTCTTTAGAGAATACATTGTGTGCGATACAATCACGTACCGTGGACGACATATTAGAACAATCTACGATGGAAGATCTTTCCATAAATATAACGGAAAATGCTCTTGCACCAAGCGAGAAGGAAGATGTTAAGGCATCTTCTCACTTTAAACGCCTCAAAAATAGGCTGTTTTTGCGATTTTTTTTCGAGGATTTTTGCTTAAAATTATGGGATAAAACGGATCCTATGTAATAAACACATCTTTCAAGTACATGAAAAAATTTTTATTTTATTTTTTTAAACAATTATTATAATACATCAGTAGCATTGAAAAACCCGTGTAAAAATGTTATGGTCGTGGCTTGTTGATGGTATCTCCGAGACGGGTCGTCTGAAACAAAAAAATAAAACTGTTTTAGATTCAGTATGTCAGTGGCTATAGCGCATATCATCAGATTTTTTATATTCGCGAAAATAACAAAATGGCGCACGTTTTTCGAAAAAGTAAAAAAAAACCACGATTTTTTTGCAGTTTTTTGTAAAAAAAAAATTCTTAAAATCAAAATTTAAAAAATCTGATGATATGCGCTATAGCCATAACTATGAAGCATATGTCATTCAAATTTCATGACAATCGGCCGGATAGTTTCCGAAATTTCATCAACAAAGCACCGAAAAACCTTGTTTTGAGATAACTGCGTTTAAAGTTTTGGAGGGATCGCCGGGTACTCTCAGGTAGTCACCTAACGGTCGCCAAAAAATGTAGTTAGACTCGTCCGATCTTTATGAAATTTCGAGATGACATTTTTGAAGATATGTACTTTCAAAATTTAAAAAAAAAAAAAAATCGATTTTTTTAAATTTCCAAAGTGAGAAGACGCCTTAAAGTGACAGCCAGCACACAAACGTCTGTAGAAAAAGTAGTGTAGCTGTGCAGGTCCACATTTGCCCAAAATATCGCAGCGTTCACTCCATGTGCAATATTCAAGAACCCACCGCCGACAAGTGCTGTTCACCAATAAAATATCCTGCAGCTATAGATGCATCTACGATGAAACCTGCGTCTCGAAAAAAGTGTCTTGCACCGAAGTCTGTATCTATCAGCACAAACATTTCTTCACAGGACCCAGTTAGCTCTAACGATTTGTATGTGCCTACGGATGACTCACACTCCAGCCCGATTAAAAATGAGAGGCCAATGAGAAAAGCTGCGGAAGTTTGGAACGTGACAAATTATTTTATAAGTATAAATCCAAAGGCATACCTAGGGATTCCGGCCGAATGGAGTTCTTTGATTGATCTTTTGAGTGCGAAAACGAGCATTAGTGCGGACAATATAAAATTATGTCTAATGAAAATACGAAGACAAGACACATTTGAGCGCTTAGGCGAACAGTTTTGCATGACTCCTAGTAACGCGTCCATAATTTTCAGCAAAGTGATTCCAATACTCAGTCATATGCTTAAAACGTTAATTTTTTTTCCAGACCCGAACGTTGTGAAAAAAATTTTACCTATTGCGTTTAGAAACTTGTACAGCCACGTTCAATCAATCGTGGATGCTCTTGAAATTCAAATAGAAAAACCTAGCGATCCGGTAAACCAAACTTTGACATGGTCCGAGTATAAGAAGGGTAACACTTTAAAATATTTGATATCTTGTTCACCGGACGGATTCATCAATTTCATTTCAACGGGCTATGGTGGTAGAATTTCAGATGTTCTGTTATTCGAGAAATGCGGTATATTAAACAAACTACCTGATAAATGTGCAGTGATGGCTGACAGAGGCTTTAAAAACATACAATCTCTCTTGATGATGAAAAAATGCAAACTAATCAAACCCCCGAGTGTGTCATCTTCGATTAAGCCAACGAAGTCGGAAGTGTTGGAGACCAAACGAATTGCCAGTTTACGTATTCACATTGAACGTGTGATTGGGCGATTACGAGAATTTGATTTCTTGAAACCTCATACTATTATAAAGCATAGTATGGTGCCGTATACGGACGATATTATCGTGATTGTTGCAGCACTGATAAATTTACAAACGCCTATAATAAAAAAATAACATACTAGGAATTGATTTCTGATTGTAACGCATTATTATATTTATGCATATATTATAGAACGATAATACAGTTTTGTACAACATTGACCTACTTTTGTACAGAGGTTAATATCCTAGGAAATACATTTTTATTCCAATAAGACATTGCCTTTGTATTAAATCCTGTATTAATTTTTTATCGTACACAAGCCACTGAATATGTATTTTCTTTGTAGTTTCAAAGGATGGGTCGGCAACACAGAATAAACCTTTCCTTCTTCTAGTAGCTAGCATTTGGAGCTGCATTTGCGCTACACAATGAGGACTAATAACTCCATTTTTCAAGAATCCTTGTAATGATTTTTCATTCGAAGGACACTTAATTTCGACGATATAATCATCAGTTATACCGTCAGGCGATGCACCAAAAGTCGGGTAATCTGGCAGTAAATATAGACCTGCATTTTTTATTTGGACATTCAATTGATTTTCAATCTCTATAAGGACAGATTTTTCGAGGACCTTTCCACGTAACATTGCATTCGTCTCATGCACTTTAGTCGCCCCTATTATCTGTTTAATAAGTGATCCATTTTCAGTTGTATAATGAGCCGTCTCATAGAGTTTAGAGGCTGTGATTCTCCCGTATCTCAGCTCGTACCATGCCGAACATTCTGATTATTGACGTGTCAATCGTTCAGCTTCGTCAGACAAATCTTGTGTTATTTCGTGACGAGCAAAGGTTAAAAAATCTTTCAACAGGTGACCCCCATTCAGATGAAATTTTAAAATAAGTCGATGCAGTGATAAACTGTAAAATCTCAGGGCTCCCAAATCCACCGTCTGTCGTGAAAGTTGGCAATCGATATGATTAGTCGATGCCATTTGCAGCACTTCGTGTAGAAACGTGCTGTTGTTAGGAAGTGAATTCGGTTTCAAGCTTGCTCTATTGTGTGTTTTGAGATCATTTGCCTCTACAAATTTGAGAACGGTGCCCACACTCGATAAGCGTGATTTTTTCCAGTAGCATGCGATGTCGGTCGGTGCTGGATCTTCACTTCTTCGGTGTACCCACATAAGCAGTGCCACAGCATGTTTACATCCACCTGATAGAACAGGAGATCGATTGTAAATATTATGACAAGCCTGTTGAGAAAAAAAAATCTGTAATCTCCATACCTGTTGCTGCTGCGCAATCGTGACAGTTCACATCCAGGATCTTTTCCTCGATCTCATCGAGGATTAACGTGACAGAATATGCCTTACTTCGAACTTTATGTTCAGGACATATTCGACACTTTACCGTGCAAATACTTTGTTGGCGTTTTAGTTGGACATAACCTATTGCTTCGTCTCCATAGCTCTCACGGCATGCCCTACAAATAAATAATAACTTTTATCATTGTTCATTTATTTTTATCAAGTAGTTCATCCAAAGTCAAAAGTTAAACTTACAACGAAGCTTTGGCCCCACGAATTTCTGCAGCGTTGAAACGAGAATCATTGCTTAAAAACTCTGTCACCATAAAAATGTCTAAAGTCGGTAAATTATTCGAGTTTGCCTTCACAAATCCACTTTCACACATCATTGAACGAGAATCACAATAACTTCAGATTTTTTGAATTTTTAAGATGTCTTCGCATAAAAAGTGTCACTAACTGTCCCGTTTATTTACACTTCCCTGTAAGCTGTATAACCTCTAATTCTATAGCATATAACATCGTGACGTTACATTCTCTTCAGGGGATGCTCCTCCACAAACTGAATCAAATTTTTTTGATAAAACATAAAAATTAAAAAAATGGCGACTTAAATTTGACAATAAATATCATCCGTTTTTCGATGTTTTTCAAATTTTAGCCGCCATTTTTTTAATTTTTATGTTTTTTCACAAATTTTTGGTTCAGTCTATAGAGGAACATCCCCTGAAGAGATTGGCGTTTGGGAATTGCCGAAAACTACAACCAGTCACTCGGAATCGTGGCAATGAGGGAGCACTGCATGGTCTTCTTTATCCGCCGATATCTTCCTTAAATGTTTATATTTTTGAAACCTCAACTACTGAATTTAATAGCCAAAACTCCAATAAAAACATTGCAAAAAAGAAAATGTATGTATGTTGTTTCGGTTCTTCACAAATGCCAATGGAATTTTATCCCATTTTCGTTCTTCACAAATGCCATTGGAATTTCATTCTATTTTCACTGCCTAGTCCCCTTAATGCTGTAATCATATTCACTTAGAATGAAATCAATTAGAAAATTTTAAAAATAAAAAAAATACATAAAAGTCGATATAACCATCTCTAAATATTGAGCAACTGAACTCGGATTTTTACAGAAATTTTGTTTTATTAATGTCTAACAATAGCACGTGAATCTGCAAGAAAAAAAAATTGAAATTTTTCTTTGCATCAGCCTAATGTATACATACGAATATGTATGCTGGGTGTTTCAAAAGTTACTCTCAATGTTTACTAGGTAAATAGATCATGAAATTCTGGAACGAAAAATCTGTAGCTATTTTTCTCTCCGACAAACCGTTCAGGAGTTATTATGTAATCAATTCACCAACCAATCCAGTGTGTTGTTAGCTCAAGGTACGAAGTGGCTGAAATACGGCCTGCCTATTTCTTGTGGACATATAGGATTGGCTACTGCAGTAATTAATAAGTATCTAGTGAACGGTACTTCGGAGAAAAAAATGTCTTCAAATTTTTTCTATGAGAACTTCACAATCTATTTATTCTTTTAGGCTCCGTCGTGACTTTTTGAACACCACTATTGTAGGGGGGAACGGATCGAGGCTAAAAAATTACAAACCTTCGATTCATCACTCAGGACATTCCGCGTGCACTTTTGTTTTTGGCGTGTGTCGGGTATTCAAGTGACGAGTATGATGGTCTTTTAAATAATACAGTACACTGGAGAGGAACACAATGAAACGTGAATAGAAAAAGGGATGAAAATTGACTGGTAAAAAAAATATCTATCGAAAGGGGTTTTTTGGGAAAATCACTTCTGTAACTTGGGAGGGCAAACTGAAGTAGTTAATCAAATTTTTCTGTACAATTCATGGACATATTTGGTTTTTTTCGTTCATTTGTAGGAGATGTTGGGAAAAATCGGGTTATTACAATTTTATTTCGTAAAACGAAAACATCGCATGGTACAAATTCAATTGTCAGTATACATTGGTGCATATTTATAGAATTTTTTATTTATTTCCAACTTATCATTTGAAGATCACTTTTTTTGGTCAAGCAATCAACGTGAAGAGATTGAAAAATAAATAGATGATTTACTTTTTTTTACCGCATGTATGATATTTTGTGAATTTTTTTTTTTAACTATTCTAGTCGAGATTGGGACACAGATGCCAATTGAATTTTACGTGAAATTATAAATCGATGTTTGCCTCGTGTTCTATGTACGATGAATTCGCTTTTTCGGTCGATTAACGATGAAATTCGTCACATATATGTATATGACATTGTCTTTTGTGTACACACCGAAATAGCCTCGCTTGACATTACATCGCATCAACAGACACAGTGAAAAAATGACATCGAGAGCGAGAGTTAGAGAGTAATAAGTAGGAAGAGACTGAGAGAAAAATAAAACAGACAATTCCCCGAAGAATTGTTTACTCTGACCGAATAAAAATATAATCAAATATCTGAAATTTGTCGAGTAAATGAGGAAGAATGAGAGAGAGGGTGAAATAAAAAAAGCGGCGTAGGAACAGAGTAGGAAAAAGAGTCGATGGAGAGCGCTGACGATATAGAATGGTTCCTTGGCTGCAGTTTGACTGTTGAATTGATTTCCACACTGTATACAAATGAATATATCGATGTTATGTACTAATCCAATAAATATTTACTGCTTATATCGATGGGAGTTGCGAACGAAGTGTGCATGAAAATTTTGACATGTGGTATTTTACCATCCGTGGCGTAACGCACTAGCGAGCATAGTGACTTTTGATGAATTTTTTTTTCACTACACGGAGCGCTCATTGACGCGGTGAGAATGAAAGCTTCATAGACCTACCGCTAGGTGGTGACTCCCAGAGCCTTTCCCGTAAGCGAAGACGCGCTACCAGGCCTATAAGGAGCTCTTCCTTTTTCTCACAACAATGGGATCATGTTTAACGTTGGCAGCTATAGGTACCACTTTCAAACCTCTGGTACACTGGAAGAATACCAGAGTTTCCTGTACTCTTATCAAGCACGATGAAAAAATGAGCTTTACCACGTCGTGGTTAAATTTGAAATAACTGTATTTGCTTTCATTGGATTCTCTCCAATGCAATTTGTCTCAGTGGGATGAAGCACTAAGCAGATGATGACGTAGTGTGTGAAACAGTTTAAGATGTATTAAGGCGTCTTCTCACTTTGGAAATTTAAAAAAATCGATTTTTTTTTTTTTTTTAATTTTGAAAGTACATATCTTCAAAAATGTCATCTCGAAATTTCATAAAGATCGGACGAGTCTAACTACATTTTTTGGCGACCGTTAGGTGACTACCTGAGAGTACCCGGCGATCCCTCCAAAACTTTAAACGCAGTTATCTCAAAACAAGGTTTTTCGGTGCTTTGTTGATGAAATTTCGGAAACTATCCGGCCGATTGTCATGAAATTTGAATGACATATGCTTCATAGTTATGGCTATAGCGCATATCATCAGATTTTTTAAATTTTGATTTTAAGAATTTTTTTTTTACAAAAAACTGCAAAAAAATCGTGGTTTTTTTTTACTTTTTCGAAAAACGTGCGCCATTTTGTTATTTTCGCGAATATAAAAAATCTGATGATATGCGCTATAGCCACTGACATACTGAATCTAAAACAGTTTTATTTTTTTGTTTCAGACGACCCGTCTCGGAGATACCATCAACAAGCCACGACCATAACATTTTTACACGGGTTTTTCAATGCTACTGATGTATTATAATAATTGTTTAAAAAAATAAAATAAAAATTTTTTCATGTACTTGAAAGATGTGTTTATTACATAGGATCCGTTTTATCCCACAATTTTAAGCAAAAATCCTCGAAAAAAAATCGCAAAAACAGCCTATTTTTGAGGCGTTTAAAGTGAGAAGATGCCTTAAGGGAGCAATGGAAGGATGGAAATTTACACGAGTAGGTGAATCTTTCTCATCGAGACATTTCTTCGACGTCCTTTTGTTGTACTCTTCGCCGGTCTTCATTTCGGTTGAGTTTCTGGCTCGAATGAGTGTGCGCCTAGGTGTCCACGAAGACATAAATGTTGTTCGTTGCTTGCAAAGAGTTTTCAGCCTGCATACGTTGATACGTAAAGTATCCATAGTAATGCCCTTTTGTATGCCAGCCAATGATATATGAAATGTATTGTAGCAATGGCAGTAGGGATTCTCGTTTATTCCATGGTTGCATGGACATTTTCAGTACGCGGTAGTGTACCAAAACGGCTACAAACTGTATACGCATATATATATATATATCGTACATATACGTATCTATTTATGGCAGGCATAGAAGGAAACAGAGTTGGAAGAGGAATCGAGCATTTCTGTTGAGTGCTTACGTGACGTACCCGACGTGCAGTACTTTTCATGTATGAACGTATTTGTATACACATGTCTGCGCATTCATACAACCAACAGATACATACATATTTTCGTATATAAACAGTAGGAAACGGTTTATCATAGAGAGTACATAGTCTCATCACCTTCCTCTTTTACACTCTCGGTATCTCGCTGTTTACTCTTCCTCTTCGTATTACTATGGGACATTTCATCTTTAATAAACCATTTCCAATTTATCTTTTTAAAGGGAATTTTTACACGAGATTAAACATTTTTTTATGAAAACTTGCATTCAATTTTACTCGTTAAATTAGTTGTTTATTACAAAATGTTTACTAAAAAATCAAGACGTGTATCGAATAGAAGGGTGATTGAGACATTTGTTTTTTTAGTTCATTTCGAAATAGAGCTTACTTTCATTATGTCAGCTCAAAGCTAATAATTCAGAGATACTTATCAGGGATACTTAGAACAAAATGGTTGATATACGTTGAAGAATCAAGGATGTATATTCATGTATGCGTACGCGGATATAGAACGATATATTTCTTGAAGCTTTCTGCTAACGTCCCCCGATGCAACCCCATCTATATGACTCGTGTGTCACCCGCACAATAACTCACGGAACCTTGCGGTACGAATAACTATGCAAACGTACGCCGATGCCCTCTATATGCATATGTTCCCGTGTGTACGAGAGGCTCAGTGGTGGTTAACATTGTCGACAGTACTCCTGTATGGAATGGAAGTTCGAGTGAGAAGTTTGTTATTTTCTCTCTTTCTTCGACTCATCGTCTTCTCTCTCTCTCTCTCTCTCTCTCTCTCCCTCTCTCTCTGTCTTTCTCTCTACTCCTTTCCATTCTCCTTCCACTTAACCGACTGCACTATCCTTTCGCACTCCATACACATACCCTTCACTGCACAGAACTTGCACTGCTTTGTGTATAAACACGTGAACATCTTCGCGAATGGAGTTGCTGACTTTAACGTTGTATCAACGTTGTCTTTGCTTTTCCATGTCACACTAACTTTCACATATCATTCACTCACTCCCTGCCTCTTCTACCACCAAGCGACCCTGCATATCTGAAAGCACTAGGCAAACTTCTCCTATGAGACATTCCACTTGACTCGAGGTCCCACGTAGCGCTGTTGCTTTAGTGGCGAGCTTTTGTACTGCGTGGACGTACATCGCTGTACCACGCGAATTTAAGCCTTAATATTTGCAGCAAAAGTATGTAGTACGTGAACGAAGGCTGTTGCAAAAGAACTAATAATCGAATCACGTTAGCTCAAAAAAATATTGTCATGCCAGAAGGAAAGATACATGTAAACAATCTCTATGTCCATTAGATGACACTGATGCCTAATCCTGCGCGTTGAAGCGAAATCAGCGAGTACTAATCCCCAAGAAGGTTTATTTTCAATTAAGATACTTATCAGAATGGACAAATAAATAGAAAAAAATAACTGGCAACGCAAAATGAGTGTTACGCAGACGTCAAGGGCTCTCGACAGAATTTCATTCGTTCCGGAGTTACGAGCCCGAGAGCGCACAACAGACAATCGCGAATTCGAGACTCCGAGAACAGGGATGGACGAAAACATGTGTTTCTGACAACACGACACAGTCATACATACAAAAGCACACATACAAGGTCGGCCCAATGTTTCTAATAAGTGTGAATGTGTACGAGTACAGGATTAGAGAGGCTCACGCTTTTCACTATCAGTTCCTGTATAGGCTTGTGTGGAAGGAACGTGAAGAGGGCGTTGTATCTCTCTTGATGTGGCGTTGGGTGGTTTACGTCGAACACGCCGATTATCGGCCCATTGAACAACCGAATTTTGTTGGAATGACCGAACGAACGGGCGTTCTCCCCGTCGAGAACAAAACATACCCCTATGACCCTCGCCACTACTGCCAACAACATATACTTGTCTTTTCATGGTGGGTTGTTGATTTATATAAATATTATTGTATACCTTTTCATATTCATCACACATGAACATATGTATTTAATAATGCAATTCAAGCTCGTTCTAAAAAAACGTTCACGTACTGATGTTCCTCTTTATCCTCTTCGCGTACAGATTTTCAGACACGGATTTCCGAGCTCAAATTATTGCTGCGAGAGTGAATCAACAGTCACATCAAATCCTCATCAAACGGATACTCATGATGAATTATCCAGAAACTATATCAATAATGAAAAGTTTCTTACCTTCGTTGATATTCTATTTTTCAATCATTTTTATATAAGTCGATTTAGTATAATTTTTTGAAAAAGCGGGATAATAAAAGATAATAAAGCGGATCTAATGATGCGTCAGTAAAATCCTAAATGTCGCTCACAGTTTTCACGATACTCTCTCATCATAATGTGAGCAGAAAATATTGAAGGTTTGAAAAAAAAAATTCGTTCGTCATTGCATATGTTTAAAATTTTGTATAAAATAATTATGGAATGTACTCGAGTGTACGTCGATTAGGCTGATTGGAGGGAAGAGAGTGTTGTTAATTTTAAGTGGATGTACCAAAGCTAAAAATGTATTAGGAAGATGTTTAAATACAATCGTGTCAACTATTTTAAACAAATATATTTTTTAATTTTTAATTTCTTTGTTTAATATTAATTTTGAAAAAACTATACCACCCTATATAAAAATAGCCTGATAACAATAACGATACGAATGCTCACTAACCACTTCTGCCCATTGTTGGAAGTGTGATTAACAAAGCTTTTGTTCACAAGTCATTTTTCCGAGCTTCAAATATTTAAATGCGATAGATTCTTCATTCGATCATTATAGGCTGCCCAGTCGAGTTGGAGAAAAGTGCCCACGCCATCAGCGGATAAACAAGCGATAACAATTTGTATCGCCATATAAATTATATACTGGATTTAGGGATAAAAGGGAAAGGGGAAGGGCATAATTGGAATTTAATTAACATCTCTCACGCCTCATACCGACGATCTCGTTTCTCCTCCGAACGATCATTTATCCATCTCAGAGAGTATGTGTATTTTTTTTCTCTTTTCTCTTTCCTCTGCTTTGCCGCGAATATCAAGATGGATATCAATCAGCTCAAACTCACCGCTTTATACATACACTCGGCTGGATAATGTGTTAAACTATTATACGGGAGCGTGTTCTAGATTACAAAATCTCGAGATTTTAATGAATTTTCGTGGGTACGTAGTGAGGGTAATCGATACATGGTGTTCCGAAACTTACACGAGAATCCGCCACCAATTGGTAGCTCATGAAATTCTGTGCAGAAAAGTTCTTTTGCATTTTTTTCTATGGTACACCATTGCTGAGATACAAACGATTTAGTTCTGAACAGTCTGATACGGAGATAGGAAGTGGGCAGGGAATTGTAGATAGACTACGCATCGTAGATAGGGTCGCAGATGACTTGGCGGGAGCACGTTCCGCGCTTTTCGCCACGCCCACTTCTGACCAGAGCGTCAGATTCACTGTGATTAAATCATTCAGAACTCAGCAACGGTACATCGGAAAGAAAAATGGGAAAGGACTTTTCTCTTCAGAATTTCAAGCTCTGTAACCCCAATAATCCTTGATGTGATTTTTTAGCTACACTGTATAAATTTGTTGGATACACACATATGTGTTTTTGTATATAGGGTATGATCGTCGTCTACGTCTTTATGTAGTTTACCCGAAGGAGTAATTTATCATACGCTAATGGCCCCGATACCGAGGTGCTTGATAGTCGTTCCAATCCCCTTCACCCCACTTTTGCCCGCGGTCCTCTCTGTCGTACCGTTTGACGGAGCATGAAATTCGGTATTATGTCTACGGTTAGTAAAAATAAGAAGTAGCCGATATCGGCCAGCCGTGAAATTCGTCGCTCCTCCTTCTCCACGTGTGAAAACACGAAAGATTCCGCTCTCACCAAAACTTCCTTATTTTTATGATTATACAGGGTGTCTCATTAAAAGTGTTATGGGCTCTTTTCTGAACTACGGATTGAGACGAAAAATGCTTCCAATAAATGTTGTTGGGTTTTGAAAGGTGGAACGATTGTAAATTTCATTTTAGCCTTACGTGTAATTATTAAGATCAGGGTAATTGCTAAAATTGAATCACAAAGATTTCGTTTTTATGACATTTTTGAATAGTTTACCTTATGAGCTTTTTAAAACACTGTAATTAAATATTTATCCATAACATTTATTGGATACATAGTGTGGGCACCCGGTATACAGATGAGTGTACTCCCTCGCGGTAAAACGGAATGAAGCATAGATACGCCTGCGATATCTTCGTGCGGATACGGTATCGTAAAATGTATGAAAGATAAAGGAGAAAGATAGCGGATGAATTCGAGATGGTGTGGGTTATCGGCGAACTAGAGGATTTTCATGCTATAGCATAGCTTTACGGTCCATTATATCCTATCCAAGACGAACGAATGAGGATTTCAAAATACGGAGTTCAATGTAATCTCTCAGCGACGTTGTTTACGCTTATGCCATTTTGCCGAATGTTTAGAACTTCAGAATGAAAAGCTCTTGCGCCATCAAACCTGAAATACTTTGGAATCACGTATTCCCTTAGCTGGGGATTTTCATGTTAATTTTAAAATAAACGCTTGAAATTTTCGGAAAATCTATCTATTTCATAAATCTTGATTACGCATGCATACATTTTGAAACGTTGCATTTCAAATTTACACAGTATGTAAATCACTAAATTGCAAAGACAAAAGTCCTTAACCACTTTTGTTTTCGGTGCACAGTTCATGAGTAACAACTAAAACTACTTGTCGCTGATAAGAGGAGTGACGCTCTTATGCTCCGCCCTCATTGATTGTCAGGTCAGATTGGTTGTTAACTATTAATATCATATCTCATCAACGATGCATCGAAGAGAAAAATGGCTCAAGATTTTTCGTTTCGGAATTTTATAAACTCGAACTTGGAAATTCAGTTCGAACAGTTATAGTTCGAACTCAATTTTCAGAAATGTTAAGTATGCTGGTGTCTTCTAAAAAGAGTAGCGTAGGTACACCCAAGATTCCTTGTTTACCCGTGTCAAAAATTATTAGGGCAGCCCGAAATAAATTTGGGGCCCGTAAGGGCCGAAATGTGGATTCCCTACTAGAGACTCACGCCACAGCCGAACAAGGCCCTTGAAGGGGAATAACAAGGCTGGTTGAGTTTACAAGAAAAGGCTTCAGTGAGGAAACTTTTTGAGGACCCGGATGGGCATTATCAAGGTAGTCTTAAGTGTATCGCCCTAATACTGTCAGGCCAGAATCCGATCGGGAAATGTCAGGTTTGCCAGGATTATTAAAAAATGATGCTTTTAAGTTAAATTTTTGAGGATCTGGTCCGTCTTCATTAGAGTAGCTCCCATTAAGGGGACCGTATGGTCTAGAAATTTGAAAAAATCGATTTTTTTTTTTTTCGATATGTCGAAAGTATAGTATCTCAAGAATATACTGTGAAATTTTCATGCGGAAATTCTCAATATTACAGCTTCTACAGCCCATAACGCAGGTAGAGAGCGGTCCGCGACACGAAAACGTTCAAAGCCTTATTGGACACAAAGCCTTACGGGGATGATTTTTTAGTTTGCAAAAAAGAATGTGTTTTGCATGTTAAAAAACGTTTGTACAAACGTGCTGTTGATGCGAAAAAAAAACATGCACAAATAAAGAAAGCAACAAAGAAATTGACAGAAAAAGAAGAGGGAAAAAAGACACAGCGGAAATCGATAAATAAAACACCGAAGCGTCAACAATTGACGAATAAATTATTGCAAGAGCTGTCAACTTATTACGGTCTAGCAATTAGACGTAATTCAGATTCGACTGAAGGGATGAGAAGTGAAATATGGGCAGCATATTATCACAAAATTTCAACAGATGAAAATCCGCAACACTCGTACTGTCCTCCAGGTTCCGAATCGTGGTGCAAGTGGCGTCAAAGTGAGGCTGCAGGTACTTTAGACACCTACGAGCACCCACCTGCTCTGTGCGATGAAGCACAAGAGATATTAAAACCAATTTATGAAGAATTGACAGCAGAGACTTTATTGGAAAGGTGTATTGGCAGTAATACGCAGAACAATAACGAAAGTTTCAATGCTTGCGTGTGGCACCTTGCGCCGAAACATCTGTTTGCCGGAAAAAAAATCATTGATATTGCCACTCACATTTCCGCTTGCATATTCAATGAAGGATTTGCATCCCTATTGAAAATAATGGAGACCATGGGCATAACAATCGGGCCACAAGCGGAGCAACTAGCGCAAAACCGAGACGAGCTGCGAGTATCGAGCGCCAACCGTAGGAGCACGGACAACTCCAAAGAGGCTCGGACAGCTCGAAGAAATGAAAGGAGTGAGGAAATCTTGAATTATGAACGTTCCGAAGGAATCCTATATGGTGCCGGAATCGCGGATTAACTGTAAGTATTCAAAATTTGCTCAATTTTTGAAAATATCTGTACCTCAAACTTTAAACTCATTTATCTCGAAACGACTTTTTTCGGCACTGCGCAGGTGAAAACAAAAAAACTATTCAACCGAATCACTTGAAATTTGGATATGTTGTTCACAACATGTATGGCTATCGTCGGAACTACAATCATAATTTTATTTAAATAATTTCTTATTGTTTATACTAAAAAACTAGTGAAAAAAAACCCGATTTTACGAATTTTTTTTCAAAAGCGCGCCATTTTGTCAATTTTTAATTTTTTCGATTTGTTCTAGTCCCGACCATAACTGCACTCTTTCTGATTAAGAATCTTCTTGAATTTTGTGTTTCAGATGAGTAGAAGTCTCGGATCGATCTTCACCGTCCGGGTCGGATTTTTCGAGAGGGTCGTCTTCAATGCCAATTATATGATAATAAACACTGTTTTTAAAATTAAAAAAAAAATTTTTTGTATACTTAATAAAGGTAGTAATAAACCCGAAAAGTTAAAACATCGATTTTTAAATTTTTTAAGGCAAAAAAAAAATCGTGAAAATAGGTGAAATTTTCGTGCTCTAGACCATACGGTCCCCTTAAAATAATTTGCAATATTTAATATCAAAACCGATGTGGATTCCCCCGATTGGACGAAAAATCTAAATCTGCTTTATTATTTCAATTCACAAACAAACGTTTTTTTTAAGTAATAAAGCTTATTTTTGCAACATCAAATATATTTAGTTATTTATAAACAATTAGAAATAATTATTTGATAATAAATAAATGATAAATAATTATTACATATTAATAATAAAATGTAAACCATAATTAAATTTATTATTACATTAATCATATAGTAATAAGTATTATTCTATGTATTTTCTATTAATAGTGCAATTCATTATCGTTTGTACTTGATATTATTGTTATTGTTAATTGGAATTTTCGTTTACTGTGACTATTTCTGTCTGACTTTGAAAACTCTGTCACTTATAGATTCATTAAATATAGAATGTAATATGTACATGATGCATATCTATAGCATATGTTACATGTTTGAACCAACATTTCTCAACTAGATAATAGTGTAATGGATAGCGTAAGTGCGCGTTCGGTCAAAGATCGATAGGTAGGATGGATCGAATTCCGATGTAGGTAAGAAAATTTTTCCGCACAAGTTGATATCCGGAGTAATGCAAATACTGAAATAAAATGAACTATGATCAGATGTGTAATTCTAATCATAAAAAAAATATTTTTATTAACATTTATTTTTTGCTAGGGTTCCAATAGGGCTTCCTTTAAAGGTTCTGACATTTTTGCTGGGTTGGGCTCTCGTTGACAAAGTGTGACTGGCCCGTAAGGGGCCTTTCGGGCTTCCATATTGGGACCCTAACAGAGTAAGGGAAAAATAATCAGGGCCGAGCTAAGGCCCTAACTGAATTTCCAAACGGGTAGTGTTCGATGCTCTATCATTTCTTATTATCCTCTGTGAGATTAACTAAACTTTTAAAGATAGAAAAATGGCGTGACGGGGCCATCAATATTTAATAAATATTCAGCTTCGATTATCGTTGAGTAACTAATTTTTTACCAGACTCTTCTCTCATTGACGTTGGCTTCAAGTTGAGGAATTAGCGCGGATTCCCCTTTTGTCACCTCTTAAATTATTCGTGAGGCTTAATAAGAGTGATCGAGATACAGAGATGTCAGTACAAAATATCCCTGAATAATACTACACTGAAAAAAAAATAAAGTATTGCCAACTACGCGATGAGGTTGGACGAATTTCATTGCGCCAATGGTCATATTCTATTAGTTAATCACCCGGTGGTTGATCCATTGAAAGTCATGTCGTTGAGACAACTACGCCACGATTTTGTTGCTAAATTTTAATTTATTTGAGTTGAGTCTATTTCATGTGATACAACCGCAATAAATGGTTACATTGAGAAAAAACAAAACTTGAGATACATCATCGATTGAATTTGAAATAATCACATGGAGGTTGAGTTGTATATAGTTTGTCCGTGATTTGATAAAATAATAGCATCGAATAAACTTCTCTGCGAAAATTGAATTCAATGACACCATTGATGAACGGAATATAATTTGTAATTAAGCTAATTACCTAGTAGTAATTTGGATGAAATCTTTTGTTACTATTCAGACAAATAAACCTTTTGCTAAAGCTACTAAAATTTCGTTGCGCAAACAATAAGTTTTGTTTAATATGAATTATATATATTGTAACCGGACAGCTTTATTCCCTGGCTCGATTTCTGGTGTGGCAGAAATCCGCCAGAGGGCCACGGGCGGAGCACTCTCGCGTGAGCGTCGCACCGCTCGTGTGCCCATAAAGCTCCGACGTTGAATCGTTAAATAATGATCACTCCGACCGATGGTCGTCGAGAATATCCGAACCCTTGTTTTATGAGATATTAAGGCTTATCGTATAATTAAAGTACTCTGATAATGAAAAGGTTTGCCACCTAATTATGTCAGGATAGGCGCTCTTACGAGAGAGCATTGTATTTACTATTGAAAGTCGCAAAATATAAAATCAAAAATATCAAATAAAAAATATTCCAAAAAATATATATATCAAAAAAGTTTCAAATATTTTTTTACAGTCCTTTCAAAATCATAATTGTTCAGTACAATCACTGTACGTTTTAATTATACAATGCAATTCATTTAATCCAAACATCATTGATAAAATTGACTGAAATACTTTTCCACATTTTCCGAGCAATTTCATGATACTATTTCAAGTATTTATTGAATTTTATTGAAAAAATGTTTTGGTTCTATTGAATATTTAAAGTTTTACCTCAAATTGCGGGTGTAGTTGGCTCAACAAAATACCTTCAACTACGCGAGGAGGTTGCGTCAACTACGCCATTGGTTTCGCCGTATCCAACCTCAGGGCGTAGTTGAGTCAACTACGCCTCCTTTCTCAGCACTATGCCTTTTTTCAGTTTACATATCTGAGTTGCATAAATAATTGATCGGTTAAAGATGTCAAGTAAGTTCAGATTTATGTTTTCAAGTCATATTCCATTTTTTACTTAAGGATTTATATTCGCTAGTGGGACAGCTGCTTCTGAACTTATTAAGCTTTCAAGACCATTTTGGAGGCTTCGTTAATTATGTTGTCAATAATTTCTCGGACGAGTCATCGTATTTTCTCTCTGACTGAAATCAAAATTACAGAATGATGGCGATCTAAAAAAAGTTTTCTTCTCAAGTAAACAGAACTTGAGTAGAATCAAAGGAAGAATGAAAAGAGGCAAACAAAAAAAAATGTTGCGATAAACCACATTTATATAACTCAAATAAATCCTTTTTACGAGGCGCGTTTTTACACGTAGATACTTGTGAGCCAAAAGTGAAACGATAAAGACTGCGATAAAGTGGAGAAAATAGCGGATACCAGCACCGACCTGGAATTACAACGTCGGTATGCGGGAGAAAAGAAGATTCGAGCGGCGTGTCGGATGGTCAGGATCGAGGATAAGGGGATGTGGGAGGGAGGTAGAGTGAGAGAAAGAGAGAGGAAAAGACAGACGTGGAAAGAGTTGGACTCGCGCGAACGCGCTCTCAGGTTCGTTTCGCTCTTTCTCACGTGCATGAAAATAGTTGTACAATTAAAAGATGTTTCTTAAAGTTAATTAAAAGAAGGTTGCCGCTATAAAATGCGTATATTTTATACTTGATGTTTCAAAAGTTATGATCAACCTTTAAGGGTACATGAGTCGAGAAATTCTCAAAGGACAAGTTTCAAGCCATTTTTCTTACCTATGTTCGTGACTTAGTAATTATTTAGGGACTACAAATTGCTCTCGAATTATTTACTGTAAAATGGTGTAATTTATATTTCATTAATAATAAAAGCGCGAAATGTGTAGTCGTTTCCTCTTGGGAATTTTTCTATTTAGCTACCCTCGAAGTTATGCGCACGAATTTTTGGAAAAATTTCTATGTACAGTATTGTAAGTGTGTTTTTCACAGAAGTAATGAGAATACGCATTGAGGGTTGGAATGTTAAAGAGCAGGACAATAGAGGCAAAATATGCTAGGGTGAGATGTTGGTACTAACGGCTCAAGGGCATTTAAAGATACTTGGTTGTCTCACGAAGCGTTAGCCATGCGGACAAACGAAATGCCAAGTTGAAACAATGGAAAACGAGAGGAAAGAATTATTTCCCAGGTTAATTGCACGGATTATTAAGTCTCGGACGCGGTCTTTTATGGACCAACGAAATTTTTTAATACTGGCGCGTTATTGCTTCAAGACGAAGTTTGGACTATTTGACGACCTCGAGCATTCCTAACAGTTTTGTTTATTTACTTGAATACCGTTATTAATAATATTAATTCAAATCAAATTATTTATTATTATATTCATTGATGATTTGACGACCTCAAGCATTCCTGACCATTTTGCTTATTTATTTGAATGCCGCTATTAACAATATTAATTCAAACAAAATTATAAATGAATCGAGACCACTTAAATTTTAAGAATTTTTGAGTTTTTGAAAATCGTATGTGGTGATTAGTATTTTTTTGGCAATTTTGGAGACCATTTTTGTGATAGAACCAATCGAGCTTTTGGTATAAATCAAACACCATTTTTAAGTCTACGAAAAAGCTCTTGGAAACCTCCCCATCTAATTCTTGTAGCTTAATTTTTCGATCACTTAAGCCGATATTCACGATTGGCATTTTTGAGCAAGCCAACTTTTAAAGTTCTGTAATTTGTTTCAAAATTAATATATCGGGGTAAACGAAAAAAAAAAAAACATTTTCTCCATATTGTTGTCAGTTTTCAAGGGACGTTTTTGATAAATATAATTTTTCAACCGATCACCGAGGTAATGCCGAAAAGTATATAGAAAAGTGTTTTTTGAGGTTTTCTTACAAAATTTCGGAGTTGAAAGAAAATGATTAGATATTTCGGTGTGTTTGGATCGAAAGGCATTGAAATAAGATACTAAAAAACATGTTTAAATCAAAGAAATTTTGATATTTCATCAAATTGACTACACAAATTGCATACATGCGGTTTATTACGCAACGTTACGTGATAGCAGCATAACGAAATGCTATATTTTATTTTGGATTATAAGCTTTCTGTCTGTAAAAAAATTATTAAGATCCATTCAATAGTTTTCGAGTTATAAGTAGTCAAACATACGGGCAGAAAACTTTTTTCGACTATAGATTTGTATACTATGTAAATACACACATATAAATGTGCATTAAATAAAATATATTTTGCTAAAAATTATATCTACGCTACACAGTAAAGCCGAAGTGGTAGTCGTCGTTTCCAAAGCGCTGAAACCTTCAATTTGCATACATTTGTCAGCGTCTCTCGTTGCGGGACATTTTTGCGGATAAGTAGGATGCAAGGCTAAGAAAGAAGAGAAGGAAAAGTGATGCAACAAAAAAGAAATTGAGAAAAAAAGAGAAAATTAAAAAAAAGTAGCGGGAAAGATCGGGGAAGCGAGATTCACCGCTGGTTTTTTCTTTTTTTTTTGTGTTCTCGTCTTCGTCCTCGTCATCATTTTCTTATGCTCTTTGTGTGCTCCACTTTTGGGTTCGGGGATTCCCGCGTAGTGCAAATCTCGTTTCACGACGACTGTTTACTTCCTCCTCTCGAAGGTATCTCGCATCCGGAGAAATTATTTGCCCCAGAGTCATACGAAAAAAAAGAAAAAAAATGCTATAAGACGCGCAGCTCGCTATCTTTTTTCCTTCTCTTGCCTCTTATTATGTATTTGCTCTTTCTGTATGACGGTCATGACACTCCGCGATGGCGTCTCGTCTTTTTATGCAGTCTCCCAATCCACTTCCACCCTCAATTTTAGCTCTCTCCCTCGGTCTCTCTCGATCTCCCAGTCCCTTACTCTCTCACTCTCGTCGCGGTGCAAACCATTGCGAAATTCATCCCGCATGTATCAAGGGGGTGAAAACCTCGACCGCAGATTACCCTCGTTTCTCAATTTTACGAGAAAATGTGTATATACACGAAATTTTTTTTTTTTCTTCTTTTTTCGTCCTCTCCATCTTTCTCGACATCGGAATAAGCTGAGAGGCAGCGAAAACCCTGCAAAACTCGGCTCTCTAATTGGTACTTGCATAATACACCCATAAGCTCTCCATTTTCTCCCATCTCACTCGGGCAAAGTCCTCTGGAGTAAAAAAATGCATATATATCAACGAGTCAAGTGCTGGTGTGTGTATAGCTCGCGCACTGCTCGGCCACTTGGTGTTATTATTTTGGGTTTTAGAGTTTGCTTCACGTTCTGGATAAAAATTGATAGATATTTGATAATAATAATTATTAATAATGTTATAGCAGCATCTATCATTCAAATAATAAAATAATTGTAGTTATTATCACCATTATTATTATGTTTTTTTAGAAAAATAATCCAAATATGGATTGCCGAAAAAGGGTATAGATATAGATCGTATTTTCTTGGTCCGTTACGGGCTGACGCTTATGTTTGCGAATCCGGTCTGGCGCTTCGTTCCAGTTACTTAACCGTCACGGTAGTTTGCTGTTCATGTGCAAGAGCCATACAAGGTTGGCCAACTCTCTCATACTTTTGGGGACGAAAGGCTGGGACATCATCCCTGAGTTGAGACTGTATACGGGATCTCTCCTTCTTGGCTGATCATCTCTTCAACAAGGCTCCATTATTAGTACTTCCAAAACGAATATTTTTCCGATCCTTTTTCCTATTCCAACTTTTGTAAGAAAATTGGAAGAATTTTTTTTCCCGTATTTAAATGTTATGATTTTGGTCGAAAGCCGAAGTAGACGTTTCTGACGTAAATTCGGATTCTGAATTTCCATCTCGGCTCGTACTACTAACTCGACACATTTTCCTGGACACATATTGTGAGAAAAATGTCTCTACAGCGGAACATGCTCTCCTTTGCTTTAGACGATCCTTGCGGGCGTCTTGCCTCTTTTTCCTAACCCGGCACGTCAGCCCATAGCTGCGCAGTTTTCGTGCTTTTGCCTACATTAATGTACTTTGGTACACCTGTCGCGTTTATGTTTCAACCACCTTGTCTATTATTCTCGAGCTTTGTAGCATACGAAAGAATTCTCTGTATCTCTGCAGAAACCTCCTTAAGTCGAAATTACAAGCGATGAAAAATATTTTGCCAACTCGTGTTAATTATTACTGGAATTACGAAAATAAAATCCAAATAATACCAATTAAAAAAGAAATAAAAAATTGAGCGGAATCAGCTTCGTTTTCCTCGTATTATAAGCGAATAGATTAACATTTTTTTCATAAGAATAATTTATAATATTGGCTTCATTACGACGAATGACAAATCGTTTATCGAAACAGGTCAATTTTTCATACAACTTTCATTTATTCAATATTACTAATGAAATTTTCGCTCCCTTCATGTGGATAAATAAACACGATCGCATTATTCAAACAATACATGTTCAACAAATGAAAATGGCAAATCCAGAGAGGGTGGAGTAATAAACATCTGAATTATTTACGTATTTTTCGTCGAATGTAATATTTGTTACTATAGTTAATTATTTACGATAGTTTGTTATTTATGAACGCTAGGAATATGGATACTTGTTGTCGAGGAATAAACTGGAAATCATTTACAATTGATACAAATAAATCAATTTTTTTTCCACCGAATTGTTACGAATATTTTTCGAGCCACGATCGTGATAAATTAACGTAAAATTTATTTTTATTTTTCATTCATGTACTTTTGAATACATTTTTCATTTGACTTGAAAATATTGATTGGTCTATTTAAAAACAAATCTTTTTTGAATGAATTCGATTTTCACTCTATTTAATCTTTTTTCTTCTCTTTTATCTTTCAGGTAGGTAGGATTTCTGGTTCTTGCCATTATCGGCGCAAGAGAACCGATGCTCGGCTCCGAAAACTTTGTCGTATCTCGTTCGTCGCAAATTCACAGAGAGAGAGAGAGCGAACTCCCGAGCAAGCTAATCTATTTCACATTCGATTATCGTTCTTATGTAAAAAAGTTTGTAGTTCCTAATTCGTCAGCTATTTTTCTTACTTTTTTTCGTGGGGCAGACTTAGAGCAGGAGTTAACGAAAAAAATATTGAGGGAGTAGGGTTTTTGAAGCCTGTTGAAGAATCTTTGCTTCTAATTATTTTTTCAAATTTTTTCAACATTGGTTCGAACCAATTTCATCATTTATTTATTTTTGTATATTTGTTAGACTGGTTGATAAATATCGTTGGGTATGCACATGCGCAAAAATCGTGGCGACAGGCTACAAGATTTTCATAGTCGTGTCTCTGCCTCGTGGTCATCGTAACTATTTTCGTTATTTTCAAAAAAATAAAGGTGGAACGGTACTTACACTCCACTGGGAGAGAAAATGAGGGTGGTGGGTTTAAGAGAGGTGCAGTGGAGCCCCGAGCATAATTATCTTTCTCAAGGATTTACGAGGTACTTTTCTCGGTGACTAATTTCGAAACGAGTGGGTTGACGGATGGAGTTTGCCGCAAGAGCGGCAAGTCCGAGTCCGTGATCGTGAAACACCTTTATGTCCTTGGGAATGCCTGACACACGAATGGGCAGAATGCATTTGTTGGTCCGTGCCAAGATTGGCTGCCTTAAGCCATTGAGGTTGTGAAGAGTCGTTATAACGCGAGAATGAAAGAGAAGAAGGACCGGGAAGAAAAAATACAAGGAGGGAGAGGCTATGGAGTAACTTTTGCTACCCCTTGAACGATGACTATGACGACGGCGACGAGCTCACACTCGTAAAAATAACGATTGTTCGCGTTGCCCAGTTGAGGTCATTAAACAACTCTCGCAGGAAGTCAGTGCTTGGAACTGCGCGTTGGTTTCTCGTGGTCACACCATCAGAAATATCTTGACTGTTGGCTCAAATACACATTTGGACTTACATATATAATATGCCGGGGGAACGTAACAGCCAACTGGGCGAAATCTGTCCAGTTTTAATGCGCGTGACTACCATATCCGTAGAGAACTGTGCCATACAATTACCGACCCCGTACACCAATCCCTTGTACTTTAATTTCGTGATGGCCTATTCTACATACATATGCAAACGTGAAAGCCTTCATATTTCTTGCTCCTACGCGGTGCCAGTCTTTCAACGTTACTAATCTTCTGGGTAAACAAGTACTCTTAAAGTTTCTCAAGCCATGGACGCTGAAAGATCCAACCTTCAGGCTTAACAGGCTTTGTGACTGCTTTATACTGCGTCTATCAAGGTAGACAATACGAAAACCCATGATTAAACAACTCACAGCTACCTTAAATACCGCTCGAGATAGGAAGTTCTGATAGGCAAAGAATGTAGTTGAAGACCAAAGAGTTTGAGGGGATGACATCTACGAGAGACAATCCTGGCTCTGTTTATTTATGCAGCCACAGTACGCAGTTGTGCTTTTATCTAGCCGTGTACACCGAAATTCAAAATCTCATTTAGTGTGTTCTCTGTGCTTGCCGATATAGAACGAAGTCGTGAGAAAGAAGCCTGCTATGTCGTTGTGCTGCCACCCTTCTAAAGCTTTAGCTATGTAGGAGCTCCCCGGCCGCGATAAGGCGGACTTTATGGAACTCGGGAATAGCCTTTGCTGGTCGTGGGCCACTGCCAGCCATCCACTGGAATTATACCCATAGTCGTGTGTACAGGAAGTTTCAGAATTATGCACAGAATCCTTTTGTTGATTTTCGGGTATATACTCATTTTTAGTACAATCTTTTTGGACTAAAAATATTACAGATTATCAAGTTTAGGGGTGGCTAGCAGATCGCTGTTGATTACGTCTACGTTGGGCTGGATTACTACGATTCCATTGCCTCGTCTCCAGAAAATTCAAAGTCATCCAGCTTAAGGCTGGATCCTACATAACTGTAAAATATGTGTTGGATTATTATAGCGTGATCATCCCGACTGGAGACCATGATAGATCAGCAAGTTGGATTTAGAATGATTGGAGAATGGCTCTAACTTGAGTATGATTTTGTGACTAATTTCTTTTTTAACACGCCATTTCAAATTCCCGTTGGTTAGGATTCATTAAAAAGTTGTCTATCATGAATCTACCTGTAGCGCAAGCTATTGCTGGTGGTGGAGTTCTCTTCTATGTCTACCAGAAGGGCGATCAGAGAGCGGTGGGGGATGTTACAAAAGCTCTGTCTCTCTTTCTCTTTGTGTGTGATGCGATGTGTATATAAAAGCGAGGCGCAGCTGGTACTCGCGAAGGTGCAATGAGAGTCCTTATTCTATCCAGAGCCCGCTGGCGAGCTCTCGGAGTTGGCTCGACTTCACATACTGTATGCGATACGTATTATACTACTATCGGTGGGGGAACACGAGCTTGCACAGCGCCTGAAACTAGCTTTTCCTACATGAAAGCCAACATCAGCCAGAAAACCATCCTCCAAAATTGCCGCCTCGACTACAGTCGCTTCTTTGGTGATTATGAAGAAGAATAAAAAAAACTGTCCGCGTGATTCTTTACGGGTACATAATTGGTATATTTCTCAGGTCTAGGTTTAGAACAATAGGACTTTGTGAAAATATAAACCTCAAGCATGAACTTAGTTATTGTCGTGGTACTGGTCGTATTTTTTTGGAAATCAAGACAAGATTCTTTTTCAAATATTAGCCAGATCTAAAGTATGAAATCTGTGACTTAACCTTTCATCTCATAGCACGAAAAGGACAAAGTTCAGACTATCTACATAAATCCATTTTTAAGCGGATAGTCACTAGAATAAATTAGTTTTGTAGGTCGACTTGATCCCGATACCTGCTTCTGAGTAATACGTGGCAATGACAAAGCATATATCTACTTCCAGACAATGGGAAGAACAGTTACATAGCGTTCAGGAGGTGCGATGGAACGGTGACATTTTGGCCCGAAGCGATTCTTGTTCCACTAGCGTTTTCGTCGCTCCGCACATAGCCCAGTCGGAATACTCTTGTCGGTAGCTGAGCAATACGGAGTCTTATATTACCCTGTATAATATGGCATAGGGAAAGGAGAGAGGGAGAGTATTACTTTCCTCGTATAGCCAGTGGCAAAGAGTTATATCAGGAGAGGTAATGCATTCCGTTTTCGCGGTTGTCGTGGCGGGTAACGTCGGGCTTTCTCGAACAGGGTATGGTGCGCGTGAGGAGCTGCCGTATCATGGCAATTCCGTCTTCGTCGTCGTCGTCGTCGTCGTCGTCTTTCTCGTCCTCTTTGCCATGTTTTCGCCGTTCGTCGTTGTCTTCAACGTATTCCTTTCGTCGTACTATAAACAAGCCTACGGGCTTTCGTTCTGTACGTAGTTTTAGTGTGAGTGTGATGTACAATACGTGTATATGGATACAAGAACATATACCGAGTATCATAGAATTAGAACGCCATGCCGCGACACTGCCAGTAATAATATATTATGGAGGGCCCCGGGCCAGCATTGCGGACTTCTTCAGATAGATCTACAACGGCCACAATATAGGACTTGTACCACGAACAATCACGAGATAGAACGTCCTTGCATGCTACGAGTTGGCTCACGGTCGACGAACAACGTGCTTCGGTCTTACCTTTAACGATAGCCCACTCCTGGCATTAGAAACAGCGATAGCCAGCCCGATATATAGCGCTCCGTACTTCCTCAACTCGCCACCCTTCTTTACTTGTCCCCTGGCCGCTTTATGTAATCTCTGGAGGTGGATTGGTCGAGGTAACGTGCTTCAGACGTTTAGCAACCTCGCGCCCTTGTTCACCGAAGTATTTAAACTGAAAATAATTCACGAGTCGGTACGAATATTCATAAAACGCTACCTGCCTCATTTCGGGGCTCCTTGAGTGTCCATTAATGATTAACGGGTCGTTGAAATCCGGTATCATGGAAAATAATTACGTACGTGATAATTTTATGACGCTGAACGTGTACCTGGAGCGCTGTAATTACCATTTCATTGGGTCTATAAATGCTGATGGTGATTGTATCGTGGATATCGAGGAATAGCTAAGAAAAGAAAAAAGGAAAATCGCGTTGGTTGAACAAGCGAAGGAGGTCTGCAGTAATTACGACAATTAGAAGACGGCAAGATCGACAAGAGGTAGCAATGTGTTTGTTATGTAAATTGTGCAGCTTGAACACCCTTTCTCGTGTGTCTAATGAATAACTCAGGGAAGTCTTGTCCCATTGAAGGAAACAAGACCACAGAGGAAAGCATGAAGGGAGAAATTGTATCTACGGAGCATTAAAATCATTATCTTAACCCAAGTCCTATGGTGTATCGAATAGGTATTTAATTAACATTGTATGGCGATGATAATCATAACAATGCCATCACACAATGATGGCGTTACCAGGTCGATCAGACGATGACTGGGATGTCAACCGGAAACAGTTAAGTCAAGAGACGGAGCACGCAAGCACCTTCCCAGGAAGGTCTGGTGGTATCATGAACCAGTTATCATAATAACAAAAGACATATGTTAATGGTCGTGTCAGGACTGTGGCAGTCGGTGACATCGCCATTCCCTCCTTATTGCTATACGGAAACTCCAATAACCTTTGATCGAACAGCGCTAGGACTACACGTAGTTACACTCTATAACAATGTACCTGGCAAAATTATATAATTTATTTCTATGGGTTTTGAGCGCGCTATAACGAAATGCATCTCTACGTTTGCCTCCTTCTTCTTTCTTGCCTTGTCAAAGCACTCCGTGTCGTAACTGTCTACCCCTGCAAGTATTTCATAAAGGCCCGGGCTTCGAACACTTTAGGCGAGCTTTGTGCATGGCAAAAGGAGTCTTTAATTACTGGCAAAGCTTTTCCGGTCGCGTGCTTCATAATTAACCTGGTTAATGGATACTCCGTGATACGCCATGATGCCTTGGTGAGAGGGAATGACTTTCATGATTACTCGCACTTTGGCTTGTCTCCTGCACCTCATTGTGACAACTTAACATAACCACAAATGCACATACATATGGAGATAGAGGCGCTTTAACTCTTGCGGGTGTGAGGGCGTGAACCTTTCGATTCACCTACTACCGGAAACCGAGTTGGACATTTGCGACGAAGTTGTCGGGAAGTTCAGCCTCGATCCTAATGCCTGTCGGTTCATCTCGCGCTCTACTAAACCCGGATATATGCTTTACAAACGCTGGAATGGCATCACCGTGTCCCTGGATAAGATGAAACACGACGATAATCATCATCGTTGCTATTTCCAACTATCGCCATAATTAGCACTGTTGGAAAATTTCATCAAAGACTAGAAAGAGTGCGAGAGCATTATGGTTGGCTACTTTCAGGATGTATTCGTTGTCAAGTGATAGCCTCAATGACGAACCTGACCTGAATTGCTAGTTGTTCCTCAAACACCAGATAAAGATCGTCGATGCTTTGTTTATCATATGTAATACGCAGTGAAGTTTTGCTTCGTAGCAATCATACAAATCAAGCATCCAAACTTAAATTAATCGCAAACAGAAACTTGAAATACCTAATTCAACACATACAGGACTATCTGCCTAGATATATATATGCTGAAATAAGATGAGGAAAAATGTAAAAATACCGTATCTGCTTTTACTCCAGAGTGATAAGTGGAAAACGAGAGGAATAGAGAACTGCTAGTTTGAGTTGTTCAACCGAAGATCGCAAAGTGGAGGGTATGGTATGTGGAACGAGAGCGTGAAAAGAGAGCAAGAGAGATAGAGAAAGGGAGGAAGAGCCAGAGAGGTCATGCAGCAGGAGCTCGAAGCTCAAGCCCATAGAGTACAGACTTCGGGAGGGAGCTTCTCGACTGCTCGTTCGCGTTTCACTGCTCTAGCGACTGAGGGTTGACTATGTACCGCCTTCACCCACTCGTTTCAGCCACTTTACTTATATACACACATGCATATATAAGGATATATACAGATATGCAATTCTCACTTGGGTCTCGTAGATGCTCGTTATTCCGCCACCTAAGCTCGAAGAGGGGGCTCGGGAACTAGGGATATGTGTATGCGCGACAAGTAAGCATGAGAGAAACGCGTCGCTGTGTACGTTATGTTAGTTACGTACGTATAGGCACGGGTGGCATTTCCGGCGCGTACCTAATATCGCCTAGCTTACAACTGCTGCTCAGCTTCTGCTGCCTCTCCTCCAATGATGGATACCTTTAGAGATATGTCTGTATACTCGTTATACAAATAGATGCTCCACTTACACTACGATATCTTTAGTTTCGCTTACTGCGCATCCATAGACTGATATGTCTCTCTACATGCCATATATATCTGCGCGTACTCATGTATTTACCGACTGTTGCGCTCCCCGGTATTGGATATTCCCAATATTTCTCAGATTAGGCACAACGAGGATCTCCGCATACGAGAGGCATTGTGCGCATAACAATAGGACCCAGCACCAGATATCAATAACAGCTCTACTCGGGAATTCTTCACCCAGATCTCCATTCCGAGAGCCTGATAGCAGTCATCAAAAGACAATTGGATTTCATCGATGCCGATGGATGTGTTCTTAAGTGTAGTAGCTGATCGGATTCGGGGTAATTTCACTGTAGGTCTCTTTGTTGATAACGACATCATGCCTTCCTGACTCCAATTGTTGCTCAATCAAAGATACGATGAATTACAAGCTTTGGGGTCAAATGCCAGAGACTTTGCGGTCCACACAGTTACGGTTATATAACTCTGTCAATGTTCAAGTACTCACAATTTTACATCATGCCTCAGACGATTGACAAGCCAAGGAATTAACAGCTTTCCCTCCAGGATGTAGTGAGTAGAGCCATTAGGATAAGGGCATCAGCTGGGTATTCGAAATGGAAGACTAACCTCGTTCTGGAAGATCTCGGTACTGGAAGGGAATAATTTTATTATCATGAAACGTTTGTGACAGCGTCAGGGAATAAGAGAACGCGGGCGCCGGTGGTTACGTGGAATTAACCCGAGTATACCCGGAGGAAGGAAGCGCAAGTAAGATCCTCTCGCGCATGTACGCGTGGGCTTGTGTTCGTGTTTTGGTATATCCGTAGGTGATAGAAGGTATTACGAAGCACACTGGGTTTGCTCAGGGCAAAAGCCTTGAATATACGTCTCTCTAGTGCAGAATCTGCTGTCCCGAGAGCAGATGGCAAGGCAAGATGTATGAATGAAGCATCGGAAGCAACCAGCAGAGAAGAACACGAGAGGCAAGTGCAGAGTACAGAACTGTGAGAATGCCCATTCTCTTCATTTCTCTCTTTCTCTTTCTCTCTCAGTCTGTCCCTCTCTTTCTCTCTTCATCCCTCTTTCCAGTTCTTCCTCTGGTACCGTCTTTTTGAATTTTCTTCTATGTCTCATCACTCGACATTTGTAGCAATGTCGCGGCGCCCCTCTTAATTATTCAATTAAATGAAGGAGATCGTAAGAAATTGGCTTTCCGGCGCCATTTTGTGGTCACGTCGCTACCGTTGGAACGTAAACTGGCAGAATTTTGATCAGCAAGAAATTTATATATCTCTTGTTGAGTTCTACGAAAATCAACCTGAAATCAAAACCATGGATTTCAATAATTTTATTTGCCATCTTCTCTTTGCGTCAAATGTATACATTGCACAAAATCTGTATCTCGAATGTATATAGTTTACTAGTGAATTCTGAAATGCATACCAAAAGTTCGCCAATCCCGGGGCTGCTTTCGTAATGAAATATGCGACACGATTCAGACTGGGAAGGGGTGGGAGGAAGGGTGCGCGGGACGGAGAAGCGACAAGGTGCCTGATGCAGAAGGGGGTGCGAGAGATCCTCCTGCTTTTATATAGAGCTGGAGCGTGATGTCGCGTAGATTTTACACCCTCGGCCGTCACGAGATTCAAACACACACATATTCACATTCATCTACTGTGCATGTAATACGTTTCCATTTACAACTCACACAGGGGCAGTCTTTTATTATTTGACCTATTTCCTTTCAGACATCTTCAAAAATCTTTAACCTCTGCTATTCGCAATAGAAATTACAAAAAAAAATATTTTTTATTGGCAAGCGATATACGGTATTTTATTTACTGGGTTGAACATTGGTTTAAGGCAAAGTATGATAATTAAATTTTATCATTCGAAGAAGGTGCAATTCTTAGAGAGTCTCATCGTAATTTTAGGGAATTCTTAAAGATATAATTATTTTTTATAAAATAATCAAGGAAGCCCATATTCATAAGTCCATGTGTACGTGGACGTGACTCTTATGTGCCTGGACCAGAAGTAAAACGTGGCTCAGTGGGAAAACGCCGGAGTCGATCTTCCATATAATACTCCCACCCTAAAGCGTTCACTCCCGAGCTCAACTTGCTCCTGCCTTTCCCTCTTTCTCCAGTTCTCTCGCCTCTAACCAGATTTTGCGTGATATACCGTTTTAATTTTCATACGGTGACGGGTGCCGCTTGCAAACATCTATTGCCGTAGCCGATTGATTTACTGCTGTCGGTATACATATATGTATGTAACATGTAGATCTACATACAGTTACTGGTTCTGAATTGTGAACCCCATCCACCAACCCGCGAAATCTACTTCGTCGAAACTCCCCCTACTCCTGTTGGTTCGCCACTAGACACTCTCCCCCCTCTATTTTGATCAACCCCCTGCCTCGCATTTTCCTGCAAACAATTTCACATTTGTTCTCAGCAGCTTAGTTCTCCTCGCAACCATTTTTATTTTCGGCGAGCCTCGCTATTCTTTTTCATCGAGAATTTACTAGTAAAATGATTTTATTGGCTTTTTTCCAACCTTGAATGAAATAAACCCTAGCTCAGTAGAAAACAAATATCAGTTGATACAAATGAAAACGTTGAAAGATAGATAGGTAATGAAAAATAAGAGTTTCTCATAACGGAACAAACGTTGAATTTCGTGTTTGTATTTGTTATGTTTATAAGACTGAACGAGGGAATGGAGGAGGCTTTATAATGGCTTTGAGAATTGAAAGTGATCGTGATGTTGTTTGTGACAAAAGGCTCAATACATTCGAGGAATTTCATGAGGATTCAGATCAATTTCATGTCAAGGCAGACACTTTTTACAATCAATATGTCATATACGATTTTACTTTCCCAGAAAGAATGGTAGAACATTTCATTGGAAGTGCAATGTATATTTCCATCCATCGATTGAATAATGAATCACTAGTATCTAAGCAAAAGGCCACTGATTTTATCCTTAAGAAAATTGGATTTAATTGCAACTGTCAAGTTTTTATAATTCTCCAAGGTCTAGTCCTGTCACCATGGACCAACTGAATATCCAATGGTCCATCCGAATTCCGAACTGAAACTCAACCTAACCACTTGCCAATATTTGATTCACGTTTGGGTTAACCAATCAATTCAATTCCACCTCAGCAAGACAATTGGTTTAGGGTTGATTTGATTGCTCAATTGATGCAATCAAATCGCTAACAGGTTAGCGATTAGATTGATGCAATCTAATCGCTAACAGGTTAGCATTCGAATAGTTCTGGGTCTATATTTGTAGTATTAAAATGAGAGCGAACCGTAATGAAGACATCGAAAGATTCCTTCCGACAAGCGGATTATTTTAGAAGTCGAGTAAGTATGCCCTAGGTTACGTACACGGATAGAATTTTATACGAAAAATTACTATGTTCGCATTGGGGCGTGGTACCATGTCGACCATTGTTAAGAAATTTACTATGTTTTTTTATTCAAAACATAGTAAATTTTGCTCAAAAGCGACGACATGATTCCACGACGCAATGTGAACATAGTAATTTTTCGTGTAAAATTCTCTCCGCGTAGAAAGTTAGAGGTAGAGATTATCGCGAAACAATTCTCATCACCAAGGAGACAAAACAGTTCGCCCCTTAAGGTGGTGTTATCTAGATAAGAGGAGCGTGCGGTTATCATTGTTGGCTGATCGGCTGCACCCTATCGTTCTAGACTCCCCGAGGAGGATTCAATCAAGAATCGGTTCTGGTAAATGGGATAAAAGTTATATACCCAGACGAAGTTCCTCAACCTCGGTTTCTTATCCTCACCCTTCTATTCTATTCTACCCCAGACGCATATGTTGAACGAGCTCGAAGAATCGTTCGATCGTCGTTAATGGCGGTGAGGGTGGCGTAAATCGAGGAAGTTCCAAGAGTGGTGAGAGAGCGTGTGAACGACATAGGATTGTACAAGGGAGCACGCAATCCGCCGGGGCGACCTCGCACTTCGTGGTACAAATGACTCTTCCTTTATTTTCGATGGTCTGGTGGGGAGGATATTTATGTGGCAAGGCAATACAGCTGCGATCGACCTCGGTGCCACCAAGTCGAGACGCTACGTCGTGTTTGTATGTGGCAGACTTCGGTTGGCCATCTTATCGATGATGAGCCAACAAGTGTCATAGACGTAGACAGGAAAATACGAGACACTCCAACGTGGCTGAAATGGGCTTTTACCACTACGACCTGATTTTATATGAACTCATCGAGTCGTCTGCCACATTAATGGCATATCTGGCAACAGGCCTTTTGGCATCGAATTGCTGGCGGTGACCGGCTGCAGACTCCTCCTGAAGTCTATTTGCACCCAATCATAAAAGAGTACTTGGGACTCAGTATGATAGGGTGTTTGAATTGTCCAGCTATTATCAGATTGTTCTCCTACCTCTTCGTGTTTTCTGGTCACGACCTCCTTACTTCAGAAATCCCTGTCCTCTGATTTGAAGTGTCTTCAATGATCGCTTGGTGATATTCTACGATCGAAAATGTAGGTTTAGGTCCCGTAAACGAAACGAGAAAATCGACGATCTTTCTATCGATAGATTTTCGTAGCAATTATTTTCTCGATGAACACGATTCCATTTATGCAAAGTATAATCCATAGAACTTAATTACTCTCTTACCTGTACATGGTTTCCAATAAGATCTTGCTTTTGTCATCCTCAATGAAAACCTGGAGCACATTCCACTTTAATGCACTTTGACTCACTGTCTATCAAAGTTCGTAATCTCCGCTTTTGGAATAGTTCAATGCTCATGACAAAGTTAGTTAGGGTAGTCAGTGTAATTATCTCGCTGGTCTATGTTCCTGATTATTCTATTTGCACGAAGTGGTCTGCTGGATTAAAATAGGTCCTGTCGCTCAGTTAAAATTCCAACTAATTTATTCAAGTGACGGGAAACTCTTGAAAGAATACCCAGACAAAAGATGTAGTCGGGTTCATAAAACGAGGTCAAGTTGAATGATTGTACTTGAAGAATGAAGTGCTAATTTAGGACATCTGGATTATGCTCTTAATTAGTCTCCTTCTGGCTCTATTTGCACTCGCATAGTAATCTTTTTTATCAACAGAGGTTTTTAGCAGTTTCCTTGCGCCCTTGTGTAAACAGCATGAAACTACTATGCGTTGGGAAAATAGTAGAGTAAAAAATGGAAAGGCTCTATGAAAATCAGTTCTATGTTATTTCTAGGAGGTTCTGAATGAGGGGAGGAGCGTGAGCCTAAGACGATGACGAAAGCGAATGACGAGACAAAAAAGTTAATTGGGATTCAGAAGCATAAGTAGGGGTTCAATGCAATTCCTTTAAAGCTATCCTACGAGAGAGGTTTTATCGGAAATTAAAAGGCTTTTCGGTATGTTTCACTAGTCACGTATAGAGAAATATTTGAAAGCCAGTGAATATTTATACACACAGAAGAAAAAGCAGTGTATGTAAAGAAAAAGAGATGGTTAGTGCGACGAAAAGGCATGTGCTCTCCAAGTTACCGGGACGACGTAATTAAACTCTATCCTTCTCTCTCTCTCTCTCTCTCTCTCTCTCTCTCTCTCTCTCTCTCTCTCTCTCTCTTTCTTTCTTTCTTTCTTTCTTTCTTTCTCTAGCTCTCTCTCTTTCCGTCTAGTGACTCTTTGCAAATGTTATTTCAAAAGCTTCGAACTCACTTCGCGTGCACAGTGATTAAGAGAGACGCCCAGCAACATGCGGCACCTCAAAATCGCGCATGCTATGCTATGGAAACAAAATAAATATACAGCAATGGAGCGAAACGAAGGATTAGACCATGGATAGACGATTCCTCGTTCAGTTTTGCTACTGTCATAATTCCCATAATTTATTTATAGTCATTTTTTGTTGCCTATTAACGAAAAAGAACCAATACATGCGCGATCTATGAAAAAAATGTATAAACCGTTTAATCATTTTTCATAATCGTAAATATTTAAATTAAACATTTAAATACTGAAAGTTCGAACCTATCGAAAAAAGTATTTTGGTGTAGTTCGTTTCTTCATCAATTAATGATAATTGCGAGACCCATGAATCGAATTATTCGATGTCTGATTCAAGTTGTTGAACCCTGGTTGAATTTTTTCCTTTTTCCTCTTTGCACCTGTCGTTGTTTCTTTATTATCATTTTTTTATAAAAATATTACATACTTTCATAATAATGTGCTCGTTTGCAGGGGATTTTTCTTTCGACATTATTGCTAGGTAGAAGTCACTAAAGAAGGAGACAGGGCAAGGGTATGGGGAGAGATAAAAAACTGTTGCAAGAGCTTAATGAAAAGCCTGAAGTCTGTTTTTTCTTCAGGAGATACTCTGTTTTTGGTACACATATGTACAGGTATATAAAAAAGTTTTTTTTTACCGTGTCGGTGTTGGAGCAAATACAAAATATCACATTATAAAAAGTTATATCACCGAGAGACTGCCTCGAATAGTTCGTTTTTATTCGTTGATAGAAAAGTTATATTGGATGTCATATAAATATGTGAACTGTAAAAATAAAGTGAACTTTTGTTTTTGCACGAATAAAGTCATCACCTACGAAGCTTGGAGATGAGGAAAAAAACATAAACATTAATTGTGTCTTATACTCATTTGGAATATTATCAATAATACTTCCGTTGGAAAATAATTGTCCACAATTGCCGTTCCGTAAACCCTCAATTAGATAGAGAGAGCAAAGAAAAAATGTGGAGCGTATAAGCTCATCGAAGGGGAAAGAACAAAATAACGACTAAGGACCCTTAGCATTGTCAACATAGGTGTTCCGCGATGCATAACTTTTTGTACCGGGCTTTCAACGACAGCCTCAGGGTTCTTGACTTTTGATTTTGACCCTCGACTGCTTGGATACAAAAGGGTCTTTCGCATGTTGCCTTATTGTAACGTAACAAAACATCTCTTTACTCATCACTTCTATACATTTTTTACCATAACATTAAATCGACAACTGTCAGAGAAAACAATAACGTATTTCCAGTGACTTGAATATTTTATTTTTGCTTTCTAATTAAATTTTTCTGGTTCAAAAATATGTCACGTCTAATGGCATAATGCACAAATTATTTACTATCTTGTATCATGCTCTGTAGATGAGGTTCCATTGTGAAGAATAAAAATAAATGTATATCAAATAACAGTTCGATGGTAAAACGTCAATTGTCTCTTCACGATTTTCTATGAGCTTTCATAATAGATATATATGACGAGTATACCGATAGACCTCTACGTACTTCTTCCAACTGCTCAATCATTGATAGAACGAAACCCGAGTATGTGACACGAGGGTGCGTAAAGATGAATCCATAATAGGGAGTAGGCGATTCCGAGAAATCACTGGAAATACTTATTCCAAAAGTTTGTTTCTTATGCAGTGTTAACTTATGGACTAATGTCATCATTATCTTGATATAATACTGTGACCTCTATATAGGGTAATTCCGAATAGGGATAGGAAATTGGAAGTACTCAAACATTTTTTCCAACATGAAAGCATTACGAAAAAACTTGTTTTTTTTTCCACTTGTGCTTTATCGATGTTTTCGTTGAACGAGAAACAATTTCGAAAGTCTTAGTGGCGTAAGATAGGACTATTCCTGTAGAAGTCGTTAGTGCAGTAAAAACAACCCGGAATTTCAAACGAGCACAACTAATTCTGAATATTCCAGTACATAGTTTCCGCATTCTATGAAGTTGAACCGCCGCTCTGTCCTCATATAGCGCCATACGACTTTTGACCTTATTACAAGCAAGGTGACACTGATCGTGAGCAGTTGTACCACTATTGAAGAAAAACTCTACACAGCTGATCGTTCATCCTCGTTGCAATAGTTTAATAATACGAGATTCCAGGAAAATTAACCAGGTCATACCACCGTCGGTGCAGACCGTGCATGTTCTATACACGCAACGATCGATTTGGCGGAAATTTATTTCGCAGAATTGGTGAATATTTACGTGGCATTCTACCGTAAGCGGAATCGCCTTTGTCAAGGCTCAGCGATTTTTACGTGCCTGTGTAACATTTACTTTTCATCTCGTCTTCTAAAAAGCCTCTCCTCGTTACGAACCTCATTTATTGGGCTGGTATTTATTCTCCTTTTTTTCATTATCGCTGTCACTTTGAGTTTAAATCGAAATTGATGCATTTTTATTAATCAATTAACTCATCTGTCTTCATCAATAATTCGGGAGCTGGAAACGTCATTATTTATAAACGTTTGCTTCAAAATCAATTGTTGATTCGTAAAATTAAAAACTCTACCACTATTTTTATGTCCGGCGAGACTTCTGAATCGGTATTCGAAGAGTTGACCTAACGTTGCTCCAGTTTAGAGCAGATAGAACAGACTGTGTTGGCCACTGCGCCAAAACTGCTGATACATTTTTTAATAATCGATATCATCTTTTTGTATTCAATATTTGCTTATCATATAATTTTTTTTCAAAGACCAAAAATATAAACAAATACCTCGAAAATAAATTAACATTTACATTTTCGTTACAGGTGAGTAGCAATAAATCTATTCTATAGATATTGATTCGAAAGGGAAATCAATTTACAGTTGCTGTATGTAAGTAAATAAAAATACACAAAAAATCGTTCGAAACAAAAATGTTTGAACTTAAAAACTTTCTTTTTGCCTGGTACGTGATTAAAAAAATTATCAAAATGTATCTGGTTTTATAGAAGCTGGAAGCACTATTAAACAAAATAAGAAGCTATTTCCAATGCCATAAAAAAATCAAACGAACGTCTCGATGTGACAAACCTGAAACTCTTTACCTCGAAATAACATGGCTAAAAGAGCTTTGAAGCAACGTCATTTGGTACACTTTGAAACTCAACATACTTGATGTTTATGCACGAAGTACATATCATAATACTTTATTGACTTGTCTAAATATATATACATATAAAAGATGGTAATAAATCGTAACCGAAGCACTATTCGCCCAGCAGAGACGTATGCATACGAAAAATAAGTTTTCCACCAAGAAGATCCAGTCTGACAATTTTATCACTCATGCTAAAGTTTACCATGTCGTACTCAAAGATGTTATGATAGCTATACGTTCACTTCGTTACTTAGGACATGGGTTTAAAGTTTTTCACGTCTAGACGACGAGAAACGTTTCGAATTGGTTGATCTGTCCTCGACTTCTTCCACTTAATTTTTTCATCAAACCAAAATATTAACGTCGTGAACCTGAAAATATCATTAAACAGTAAGAAATAATATTATTTTTTATTTCGTGTCAACTACTTTCGAAATCAAAAGTATCGAAAAAGGATTTCAGAAATGTTTTTCTATCTGGATTTCAAAAATGTACACGAGGTTAATGTTCTCGACTTTTGTAATGCATAAAATAATTTATAATTTGATATTATTTGATATCATTCATATTTATAGATATCACGTATTAATACGATAAAAGCCTTTACAATGGTAAGCTATCGGGTTTTTCTATGTAATCGTATCGATTATACGGCATTATTCTCGAGCATTTAGCCGTCCAATTAAGGAGGATTAAACGATTAATATGCAAGATGAGATGAATATGGTCAACATCAATTTTTAAATAATAATATTTCCATTATATAACCTATATCGACAATTTTCAAAATTACGTTGGTATGAAAAAAAAAAATTGTGAAATAAAATAATTGAAAAAGTTTTAATGTGGTTGTGTATTTATAGAATATCGGCGTGAAATTATAACCTTAAAGTGTGTAAGGCTTAACGAACATGAATAAATGATATCAAACTTGTATAGTTTATATATATATATATATATATATATATATATATATATATATATATATATATATATATATTAGGGTGGTTCAAAAAAAATCGATATTTTTTTTCGCGGGCCTCAACGGAAATTGTTAGTACATAATGCAAAACTAATTTTTGCAAAATTTGAGTGGTCTAAAAAATTTTTTAGATAGTGCTCAAGCGACTTTTCCATATTTTTTCTATTTTTTGTTGAAAATCACGACATGAAATTTTTTTTATTCTGCTCTCATAGCGGAAAGTGCTAGTGCTTGATGAAAACGTGATTTGTGCAGAATTTGATCACTCTTAAAAAATTTGAACACCTGCCTCAAGTAATTTTTCTGCATTTTTTTTTTCAATTTTTCGATAAAAATGACGAGTTAATCAAACTTTTAACTACAAAAATCAATTTTTGGCTTCCTATTAAAACGAGAGTCGTAAATATTTGATGAGACTATTTTCTCAAAACTTTTTACTTCAAAACATTTTTTAAGCTAACTTAAGCGGATTCTTATTTTCTTGTACTTCTAGCTAAAAAGCATGTCGAAAGATAATAATAAATAGAACAATTTCAAAAGATGTATTTGAAAACACGTATTCCAGATAACAGCATACGAGTATCTACAAATTTACGTGCTTACTCCGAAGATGTAGTTGAAAAATAGTTGCTCTTAACCAATTAATTCGACTTATTTTTATTACCAATTTCATTGTTAACTTTTGCTGAAATTTCCTCCGTTTCCAAGTTTGATTCTTTAGTAATCCATGATATAGATTCTCTTCGATTTGTTCGTTGATCAATCAAAAATTCTTTTGGTCTTTATGTGAGACTGTTGTGAATATTTTTTTTTGCAATGTCAAATAATGCATCCAACTGTTTTTGAAAGACATTTTCATTCAACGTTTGAGATGGATTTTCCCGTAAATGATTTTTTTTTTAATGCCGTCCACTCCAAGCGCAATTTTGTGATTTTTTAAATATTGACGCAAGGTCGAGACGTTTCTATTCCGGTTTCGCTCCAAATATTGTTTATTTCCCCGATAACTTTTTGTGCACTCTCTCGAATAGAACATTTAAGAGTTTGATGGTAATAAAAAAATAGACCCAAAGCTTTCCTATTTGTGGGTAATTTTTGTTTCACAAATTCTTTGATTTCCGTCCCGACTAAATAAATTTGACGACTCTTACTATCGTCAAAATGCGCAGTCATTTTTCACGTTATATTTTTTTCGTTTATCAACATGTGCCTCACTACAACAACTATTGGAAACAATTCATTGAATCGCGAAAAGAAAACTTACGGACAGTGGAACAAACAATGACGCTGTAGCTTCAACAGCACCGCGGTTTGTATCGCACGCGTTCGTATGACCTTGTTTACTTCAAAACAGCACACGCATATTTTTCACACTTGTTAGACGGTCAGGAATGTAAATACCAGGTGACGAATCGAAACTCAATCATTGAATGAAAAGCTCTTTGACAAAACGTTGAATGCATTATTTTACATCTCAACGAATAATATTTATGAAGCTCTGATACAAAGACAGAAGGTTTTTTAATTAATCATCGAATAGGTTGGGGTGAATCTATCTCATGTGTCTTTGAAGGATTAAGCCTAGAAGCAGAGAAAATATAAGCAGAAGTTAACGGAGAAATTAGTGATGAAAAAAAGCGAATTGCATGGTTTCTGTTTGGACGTTACTGTAACAATATTTTCACATCGGACTTTTTTTTACACTCAACATAATACAATAAATATATAATGGACGGAAGAAAAGATTTTTAATTGTATAGAATGTACTGAAACAAAAAATGTGAGCTTGTTTGCGAAACGTTGTCCAGGTTTGCTGGCCTATAACAAGTGGCCCAAATCTTCAAAATAGGATGGTAAGAAGAATCGTACGTCGTATTTCAGCAAAATTAATGTTTTGCAATTCATAAAAGAATAAATTATTATGACGTTATTTTTTTCTCTATTCTACCAGGAATTTCATCCAAGAAATGATTATAGAGTTTCTGGCATTGGGGTATATTTTTTTTAACAGCGTTCTGCAAATAGCAATTCATGTAAAGCCGTTTAGTGGGATGCTGAATTAAGTTTTTCAATTCTTTTATGCCACATACTGGAATACGTATTTTTTAACGCATAGCTCAAAATCATTCTGTTATCATTTATCATGATTTTTAATTGAATACACAAGAAAATGGAAAGCAATCGATTGAGCTAATTGAAAAAACTTTTTGGAGCATTAATGCTTGAAGAAGATTATGTTTTCATCAAATACTTATTTATACCTCTTATTATGAGAGAAAATAAAAAATTAACTAATGTAGCGAAAGATTCGATTGTTTCGTGATTTTTAGCCGAAAATTGAAAAAAAAATGTGAAAAAATTATTTGTGGCAGCTGTTAAAATTTTTTCAGAGCGTCCAAATTTTGAACGAATAACACTTTCATCAAGCACTGACACTTCCTGCTATGAGAATAAACAAAAGAATTTTCATGCCGAGATTATCAACAAAAAATATTTTAAAATACCAAAAAGTCGCTTGAGCACTATCTAAAAAATTTTTTAGACCATTTAAATTTTGCAAAAATTAGTTTTTCATAATATACTAACAATTTCCGTTGAGGCCCGCGAAAAAAAAAAATATCGATTTTTTTTGAACCACCCTAATATATATATTGCCATATTGAGTTTTAATATGGCAGAGTGTATCATATCAACCAAAGGGTTGATAGTGCACTATGGCCTCGCAGTGAAAACCAACCAATTTCGTCCCTTGTCTACGTCCCATCGATATTACTCCACACCCTATTTTTTTACGCTTTTTTCTCGCGTGGCCATTTTTTTCTCGCGTACGTGTGTCCCGAAATTTGTTATTTATATTAAAAACAGTTATTTTGATAAAGTTATTCTCGTTTGAGCCATAAATAATAAAAGAAATGTAAATAAATAAAATTTTATAAAAATAATTTTATAAAAAACCAGCATAAAGTCAGTATTCCGAAATTTTAACACGTTGGACCAAATTTTTTTTCAGTAACAAGAAGATAACATTTTTAGCTTTACAGTGAATAGAAAATATTGCAGAATTGATTTCGAGTAAATGAAAAAAAAAAGAAAGAAAAACCGGAGTGCAGAATTCGCCTGGATCAAAATGTGAATGTGGTAGAAAGGATTTTGAATTTATACGGCTTAATAACACGCGACCGCATGAGAGTTTGCGAAAGGAGGGACTGGCCACTTTCTGGACCTGGATTAAATAGGGATAGCTGATTATAATTTCAATTCAGCGGGTACTTCTAATAAATAAGGGCTATGATGGACGGGGAGGCGAAGAGGAAAAAAAATAAGGGAGATAAATCCGCGTATGCACTCTCGTCATTATTGTGGCCAAATTTTTTTTTCAGTCCAGCACAGAAGCTTATACAAGCGTGCCCAGATTCCAATTACTAAAGATTTCTGAATCGTGGCTCCCTATGTCGAATAATCGAGGACATAGAGAAAAAAATAGCACGAGAGAGACAAAATTTAAAAACTATTTGTTGCATTTCACCCCCTGCCATCCTCGCCCCTCGCCAGGAAAAAAAAAATGAATGAATGAACCCACACACACAGATTCATCCCTCTTTTTTTCCGTTCCCAGCTTCCATCTAGACCTTTTTTTGCCAATCTCCTGACGCTTTGTGAGTCATTATATCCAGCTGTCCTGTCGGTTGTTAGAGTCCCTTCGCCCTTCCTAGGAGACAAGATTGGAAGACAATTATTTTCGCTATCGCTCGGACGGAAAAAAGGATGGTCTTTTCGTCGTGGTTATTTTTTTTTCTCGTTCGATACATATATACATCGATATCTGTACTTATTTACTTTGATTTGTTTATATTTATTCAGTGTCTCAAAAGTCATGCTTATGACTTTCAAAATTATCGGATAATTCTGAATAGAAAAGTTTTTAGCAGTTTTTATGTTGGATGTAGCGTTCATAGGGTATTTATCGTTTAGTGGCAACCAATCTGGGATGAGAGTAGTACAGAGTAGAGAGTCAGAGTTGCACGCCCCGCCCTCCTAGCCGCAGTGGATAGGCTATTGCACTAATTGCTTGATATCACATTAACGATGCATCATAGAAAAAAATGATTTAATACTTTTCTCTTCAGATTTATGTGATCTACCTCCCGTGTACACATGATCCACGACTTTCGGGACAACGTGTATATCCAAATATATAATATTCCTGTATACGGAACACGTAAAGAAAATATTGCCCCAATGCCTGGGCGATCCCTCGAGAAATCCGAAATCTCGTGTGCCTTTTTTTTCTCTGTCACATATGTCTTTTCGATATAACGACGTATATTTCCCACATAATAATATTGATAAACTCGTTACATTATTCCGATTCTGACGTATTCATTCGATTTTTTTTTACATATCAATAAAAACATATTTCAATACAGATCTAATTAATTCTTTAGAAAAAAAAGACAAATTGAATAGTTTTGGCCGAGAACAATTTTTTTTCTGTAAATCAACATATGATTTAATGATATAGTGAGAAATACTCGTTTTCTTCGTGATTAAAGAGAGTCTCAAGTACTAGACCGAAGTGATAGCAAAATGGCGCGAAGTATCGCGAAAACAGTGGCGCTAATGAAACGCACACTCTCTCTTAAATCTTGGTGGTAAAGCCCAACCGACGAGAGTAAGGCGAGATTTGCCCCTAAGCTGAAGCAACAATTGCACTGTCAGGGAGTTTTCTCTCCCTCTCTTTCTCTTGCTTTCTTTCTCTTTTAGGGGTGAGACGTCTTTTGAGGCTTCAGGGGCCCTCGAATGTGACGACAACCCTCCAACTTGCATAAGTATATGAATCTATATACAAGTATATATATATATATGCACTTATGCACACACATTTATGTACATAAATGGTAAACGAAAGCGCTGGGGTTGCCAGATTATGTACACACGAGTGCACACAAAAGCAGTGACCGATGAATGGGCATTTTTTGCCCGCAACCCTTTCAAATACACATACATAATAGGACATTTCAAGTCAGTTTGACGGTTCAATAATTATTTGAAGCAAACCAAAAAAATTGAAAAAATAGATTTGTAAGAATTTTTTTATGTTAGTCGAAGTTCAGTCAGCGATTCGTTATTACATAATAATATTATCCACATTGGTTATATTCAGTCATAACATATAAATTCATTTTAATCAATCTCTTCGTCTTTGTTTTAATATGAAAATTTTCCCCTCTTCGTGCGAAATTTAAGATGAGAATAAATTTTTTTTTTTTTAGAATAACGTAAGTCATGTTCCTCGGGGTTTAGTTATTATTTTTTTAAACACGTCTGCAGTTTCAAGCCTCGATTAGCCAAAATGGGGTATTACTCTGCAGTAAATAGAGGATAAAATATTTTTCCATAGAAATTAGGATGGACTTTAACTTAACGAGTATTCATTTATTTATTATACACGTTTATACTTCTTTTTTCTTGTTTGTTTGTGAGAAAGCTGAATTTAAAAAAAGCCTAATCTCCCTTATAAATAGCGAGCGCAGTCTCCGGCATGAATATCTCTTTAGCACTTACGTTGTAAAGAATGAGACATGTATGTATAGGAATACCCACATTTGGATGTGTATTATAAACCACGTACATATTTGTATATATGTACAAAAGGATGCTGAAGCAAATGCTTTGCAGGGCTAATGGTCCATAATACATTTTCCGCTTCCTTGCGTTGAGATTTGCAGATATAACGTCATCTCAGCTCCCCCCCCCCCCCCCCCCAATCTCTCTTTGCAGTCAGACGATACGATAATTTTTATTTTTATCCTTATTTCATGTTTTTTTACCTACTCACAAAGGAATAAATAAACGTCTTTGGGTAACGACGATAAAAGCTCTACATTTGTATGAATAAACAGGAAAAGGATATGGAAAACCTCGCCGAACATATCACTTTTCAGCGGATAATGTTTTGAAATATATGCCACAAATAATTTACTTCGACATTCTTTATTTTTGTTCCATTTTGGAAATTATTATTTTTCAATACATTTACAGCGATTGAAAAAGAGGAAATCGAAATGAAAAAATGTAAATTTTCCTTTCGATAATTGTTTTAGATTATGATTACAATCTTTGTTTTTATTCTAGTTTTATTCTTATTTTTATTCTTTATTTTCATTCTACAATTGCTAATAAAATATTTATCAAATATGTATGAACTATTATCAAGAATAACAATTGAACTAATAAAATAACTAATAAAAAATGTAAAATAATAATTGAACAATTCCATTTTTTCTTGATAACTTTGAATCAATAGCATAGCTGCGATATCAAAGCTAGACTTGAAGAAGGTAAAATTGTTATTCGAAATTGATGTGGCTCGTGGCTTATTCCGATATTTTAATGCGGGTTAGTGTTTATCGAGAAAGTGTCGTTATATCGTTTGTATCGTGTACCCCACGGAAGTATATATAGTTCCCAGAAAATAAAGCATAAGTGGGCACAAAGGAAGGAAAAAGGGAAGGAGAAATATCGACGCTTACGAGACGTAAAGTGTGCGAAAAAGCTTTGAGACCTTACTTGTGCTACGGTATTGTGCACAATACGTGGATTCGACTGGTTATTAGTCTCGCTGATGGCTGGTGGGACAACGACACGCAAATGGGGTGTAATCCACCGAGTCCCGGTCATGCAACGCACGAATATTGCACGCGACTATAAAGATCTTTTTCTTTGAGTCCAAATGCTTCATGAAGTATGGGGTTGAAATAAATACTTCGAGGAAGGCCATCAGGGGAGTTAAAACAAATCGAAACGTCTGATGTTTGACCTTAATGTGTAATTATTTGAACCTTGACGAAATGTTCATTATTATCAGAAGAATAATTGAGCCATATTTGGGAAATGTATCATTGAATGTCAGAACATGAGCTTAAGCTTAGGAGGGCAGACAGATAATTAAATTCTGGAGAGAAAAATCTTTAGCCATTTTTTATTTCGATGATTGGTTGACGAAATATTAATTATCTCATCTATTGGGATGGCCTATCTATCTCATCTATTGGGATCGCAAAAAGACGTGGGCGTGGTAAGCTCAGGCCAATGCGCTGCGGCTCGAGAAGCGGAGTTCAATATCCCCACGCTTTATCTTGTATTTGCCGTGCACCAGATTGGTTTACACTAAACATCAAATATCCCATGAACAGTAGATCGAAATAAAAAATAGCAGAAAAATTTTCCCTTCTAAATTTTATGATTTTCGAGGGTGGATTTAAAAGTTCGTAGTCTCACCAAAGAGCAGTGATTAGTGTCATTTCTATTTAATCTCACTAAGTAGCTGCATTGGTTAGTTGTCATTTGAGAAAATTTCATTTATTTATCGTCGCCGGTTTAGATTTTGTGCATCCTCAAGTAAAGTTAAAACGAACTATCTCCAAAGATTCGATTTTAATGCACTAAATTATCATATCTCGGGATTGAGTGGACGGATCGACTTGTAACAAAGACCAATGGAAAGGGAAAAATAAATAAAAAAATAGTTCTCTACAGTAAGATTTTTTACTCAACTGTTCTTCTGTAAGAGTAATTTGAAAAAAAAAATAAATTCCGAAAACTGTCATATTCGAGTATATAAAAGTGCAGCAGGTCCCGCGCTGGCTTTTTTTTAATACTTGGCGTCGAGCCGCTACCGCGGATCTTGATTTTGAGAAACTTTCAAAATGGAGCATCATGTGGTCATTGAGTACCTGCATAAAAATGGCTTAACGCCCTAGCAGATCCACGATGGTATGACAGCGGGACTGAGAGCATCTGCGCCTTCGTATGCTATGGTAAAAAAGTGGGCGGCTGAATTGAAGCTCCATCGAGAGAGCATCGGAGAGGGTCCTTGCAGTGATAGCCTTCAAGGTTAATCACTTTAGAAATCGTTTCGAAATATTTGTAATTTGATTTTGAATGATCGCAGATAGACGATCGAATCATTAATTTTTCCGATGTTTTTTTAAGTGGTTGATCCAAAGGTCAGCCACTGTCAGTATCATCATCTATGCTCTCTCGATCTCGCTTAAATTCTGCTGCCTACTTTTTTACCGTAGCATATACGAAGGGGCGGAATCTCCTAGTGTGGTCATCGCACTGAAACGCACCACTAATTCTTGGAGAGGTTAATACGAACGTTTCAATCCACCCTCGTATTTAGCCTATTATTGTTAACTGTAACTTTTGAAACGTCTTGTAGAAAATTCATTAAAATCTCTTAACTGGCAGATTTGTGCAAATGGTGAAATAGAGAAGAAATATTACGTCGTTGTTTTCTCGGAAACAGAGTGATATCTTGTCAATCAGCCAAGAATCCTTTTTCCACCCTTTCAACCGCTCTCTTATATATATATATATATATATATATATATATATATATATATATATATATATATATGTATCTTCCTTTTGTGAGACCTCTTTTCGTGAGAGCCTCGTTCCACGATTGAGAAACTTATCCGCCGGTTTTCACTCTCATTTGTACCCTCCTCACCAGGGTATATTTATTCATCGTGAACCTCGTGAGATTCGAGCTCGCCGCTATTGTTTGTTTATGAGCCGAGGAATAATTCGAGTTTTCGTATACTACTGGCCAAATGCCACGACCCCAAACGAATGGGATGTAGTTCATCTTTCAAAGTTGCTTTTTATGGGCAAGCAGTAGATTTACCTAAAAGCAAAAAATTCAATTTGATCAAGCTTTATCCTTCCGAGGCCTCATAAAAAAAATTGTATCATTCTCCAGTAATTTTTTAAATTAAAATGTAAAATTGATATGAAAGGATCACTTGAATCGCGGTCAGATAATTCATTTTTGTGGATTCTTCTTGTATCAATATTTTCTTTTTTTCATCGTACGTTACTTTATCTTGGGCATGCATCGCTCCATGGTGTTTGAACTTTATGCAATATTATTGATTACCGGAATTCCCACATGAAAGCAAAACGCAAGCTATAGAATGTGCCCTTTCTCTCTCTGTCTTTCTCCTCTCTGCTGTTCAACTTCTGTAACGTGCAGCATCACCGCACCCGGCTTCTACATTGTCGCCTTACTCGTGTCCCCGTTAAGTTAATTAATCTCTCGTCGTGCTTTCGAGCAAAACTCTAGTTTGCTTTCCCTCTCCCTTCCTTCTCTCTCTCTCTCTCTCTCTCTCTCTCTCTCTCTCTCTCTCTCTCTCTCTCGTCATGGAGTTTCCGCGTTAATCTGAATAGTTCGATAAATCGAAATTGTCGGTTGGCACAGAGGAATAGTGCTCGAGTACAAGCCGAGCTGATGCAGTACCACTCAGAATAAACATATACATAGTAGTATATATAAAACACATGGATACATAGTAATATGCACATACATATATTCACGTATTTAATTAAAACAAGCATTTTCGATTTTCGTTTACATAAACCTGAACGATACGTCAATAACAATCATCGTCTCTTCAGTTGATTGATGATAAAGTCTTGTATAACCTAATAAATTTATCATTACTTCATTCATTTCAATGATCTCGACAGTTCATCATAAAAAATGATGAGTTGCCGTATTCATGTAATGTTTGCAATGGTGCAAAAATAGTGAGATTTAAATTGGAGAAATGCAGATGGATGTGCTTGAATGTGAATAATAAAAATATCGAGAGCAAAAGAAAAGAAGCTTTGTGATTTAAAAAAAAATAGTTTTCGATTTATTTTTTTATTGAAAAAATAGTTCAGATTATGGTAGTGAATTGCATGAAGAACCTTTTCATATCTTCTTAGTAAAAATCTGTATACAATTGATACGATCTCATCAAATGAACTTTGATTGCATGGAAAATAATGTTTTTTAGGACTATTTATGTCGAGGATGTCACAGAACAATGAAACAATCGATATGAGTCTCCCGAATTACTCTCTTGGCTCATTTATTTTTCATAGCGGTCATGCATTGCCACCATTATTCCATCAATGATGTGATTGAAAAGTCAAATTGAAAACTGTAGAGAGGAAGCGTGGCCTATATTTTTCTGTCACCCGGTGCAGATACGTAAAGCCTGCCATTGTTTTCCGAGCCCGCAAAAAGTTATTATTTATCCTCGTGACGGTTGATGACATCCGGAGGCCATGCGCTTGCGTCCCATTGACGTTGTATAATTGAAATTGAACATTCATGCTTCGTGCACTATTTTGAACGGACAGTGGCTCGAAGATTGTTCATTGCAGTGATGAATGAATGCCTCGAACAAGTTAATTTCATCTTGAGCATTGCCAACTTTGGTTCAGCCTCACAACATTGCTGGTTAGATGGTTTTAGTGCTTGGATTAATCACAAATTAACGGAACTTTGATCCACAGCGTTCAGGACCCAGTGGCCTTTGTTTTTGCAATATATAATAACTTACCTTGTATTGAGATAAATTGATTCTCGTTGATTACAGGATTAACAGAACCTAAAGTCCTTCCGATATATAGTCTTGTTTTATAATATAAAATCTTTCTCAAACCATATAATAATAATAACAAGATATAATATATAACTCATGTAATATAATAATAACAAGAGCCAGAAAATAATAAAATTTTCCCATTTGAACCTTGGCAGCCATAGTTACGTCACACTCATGGGCTGCTATCCATCTCACATGGTGGCTAGTTGCTGTTGATTCAATCATTTGCGTTGGTGGCTCGCGATATCCTACGTGAACGTGATAATTATCGCTTGTTAGCCTGTTATGCTATCTACATGTGTAATCAATACTATCGGAAGCCGGTGACGTGAGGAGATTCTCACGTACACCCATTCACAAAAGCACATGTGCTACAGTCACGTAGATATATACTCAAACTGCGTGTATGGATATTTCGTTAACCGCAATACTCTACGAGCTGTAGATCTATATTCGGCAAACAAGAGACATGTGTATAATACCATATGCAGATGTAGTGTCAACAAGAAAGGAATCAATCGCTCCAATTGACGTGTATCTTGCAAACTGTGATGAGGTGATATAATGGGACATTTGTTATAAAGATTTTTTGTTTTTCATTCTAGTCTCGACTAACATTTTATTCGTTGGTTGATTCAAGAAGCCAATGCGTTTTCGGGTTTAGAGTTAATTCGGGTTGGCTGAACTGCACGCGACCTCCCAACTAGGCGCGGATAGCAGCTTCTGCCTTTGATTGAAGGCTGGGTTGACGAAAGGCAATCAGATTCTAATCATTCGAAGCGAAAGTGGTCAGAGCTTGGTCGACTCCAATCCGACCAAGAAACCATCTCACTCGAGGCTACCACCTCAAGTTGGTTCTGAGTTAATATACTTGATATCATCTGGAACTTAACTAAACGAGTGTAGCGTGTACCATTGATTGAAAGTTTATTTGAACCAACGCAGCTTGCGGTACACGGTACGTGAAGTGATTTAGGAATTAACTGATTTCCATGAGACTAGGATCACATCAAAACCAAATTTGATGTCCTTCTATGATTGGATGTAATTGATGTTGGGGGTTTTTTTTTTATCAGGTTTCAACCGAATCGTTGTCCACTAGTAACAGGAGATAATAGGTCATGGCAGGGAGGCAAACGTTGGTGATCAAAAAATGCTGAATTCTGATCTTGGAGATAAAAGCGTGATAGCCAGCGGGAAAACAGAGTTGGTAGCCGACTCGAACTACAATAACATAGAACTGTTGTTGAACGTAGTGTATGTATATACCTACAGATGAGGAGGATCGGTTTGCATGGGTTAAGCCCGAAAGTCCATGGGAGCTCGTTATGCTCAAGCACGCAAACACATGTACACGAATGATTCACCCACACATTTGGACACGTACAATTCACACACGTGACTGAAAATTATCTTCGTAATTAACTGCACTTCTTAACATAACGCATGGCGTGCCAAGCTCCCTCGAAGTTCCTGGGTGATACCGTACACCAATGTAAACATATAGTCGAATGCTGTACGAATTCTCCATCTGTATTACAGTCTTTAGCCTTGGATACATGCACATATGCATTACACGTTTATGCCCGGTGCACGGTTATATTCCATTTCACTATAGAGTCTACTGATGCCCCGACTAAGGGGTGTCTTGTTTCAATCTGCCCGCAAGATTACCAGATCCATCATTCTTGATAAGGAGTATAAGACTTTAGAATTCAGGCGAAAGGTTTTGGGGCGCATGCCATGTGGACAAAGTCCCTTTTAGTACTTCCGAAGCCACTTCAATAAAATTAGTCTTTGTTGCCCCATTGGATTACGTACTACTTACATCGATAATCTGAGATAAGTCACAAACATATCATTATAAAAATGATCTGTTAGGGTATTCGAAATTGAAGTATTAAGGTAGAATCGTAGGGCGGAACACCCTATAAGTAGTTTACTGTCGTACTAGATATGGCTACGCAGACGATATACTTAGACCCAGCAATATCAACTATCAAACCACACTGACTCGAGCAGACCCTTGAGCACGTGAAACATAGTCCGTAACGTTGTTAAGCTAAGATTATCTCAAACATGTGGAAGTTCGGTCGTCGCATGCTCGCCAGTCGCACGAACCCTTTCTACCTTCGAAGAATGCCTGCACCTCGCTATCTTTGTAACTAAGTTCGATTATGTTTGTCTACGGTATAGTTAATAGTGATAAGCATTTAACGGTATAAGTTGCAAGCGCCACATTTGTTCATCATAGTTTAGAATATGCCTTTTTTCTTGTCTGCCAGTAGATTGGATACTCTGATTAATGACGTTATCTAGACGAGGGCCTTGCCAAATCCCCAATCCTGCTTCATATCTTCTATTCACCACTTCCAGCCATGACTTTCATGCTTGCTAGAAAGTTTAGATAAAATTAAAATATCCCTCTATTCCAGCAATGTTGGAGCAAATGAATCAAGAAAAGAAGCCATTGGATTGATCTGCCAATGCGGAGAGAACTATCAAAGTCGAATGTGTGGCTTTGACTTCCGCTTAGCTGACTATCATAGCCATCAACCACAACTGCCATCTACATTATATTATCTATAGGTAGACGTACACATGAACAAGTTTGGAGCAACCGGGTACCTTTAATAATTTAGTATCTGTGGCCGCCCGGCAGTCTGCCGCCCCTGCACCACGACTGTATATGTATTGCGACATATACGCCTAAACCTGCAAATACAGACACATTAACCCTCCAACATAGTCTGTCCACTGCTGGTACTCCTACTAGCGTTCCTCAGACTTCAATCACTATCGGGAATTCGCTTTACGTCGTAATTTCTGTCACTAGTGTCACGTGGCTTAACGGGCGAGGACCTCAGTTCACTTCGTGTCTATCGGGGCCACCTAGAGAGACAAGTGATTGACGATTGGTGACATTGGTCCTTAACGATTCACTTCGGAACCGTATCTCTTATTTTTAATTCCGCCTCGGCCTGAGCTTTTTCGTCCAAATTACTTTCGATCCCTTGGGAATTTCAGCTGATGGCGAGTACGTATAATATAGAAAAATAAGTTGTAGGTTCAATGATCTTGATCGAATCTCTTGGGATTTTTAACGTAATCTTGATGGTCTGAGTGTAGAGAATTTTTCCTGCTAGCTATGGGTCGTATTGGATGATAGATTGAAGGTTGCTTATTTCGTAGTAGTACTCTCGCGAGCAATCAAATGAGAAATATTCGAATAAGTGTTGATTCGCATTAAAAAGTGATGTTGCTCTCAGCTCGCTTTTCCTCCCGGTCGTTGAAATGAGTAACGTACCCTTCTATGGATGGGTCTGCATGCAACAGTTCTCATTCTTGCTGTATTTCGGTTTCACGTTTTTCTGGTATTTACGGGAAGAGAATAACGGACCGGGGCATATATACGTGGTGATAAAAATATGAATGTACGACACAGATTGTGAGGCAGCATTGCAGGGGCAAGAGTGAGAGGATGTAGAAAAAAGAGTGCGAGAGAGAGAGAGAGAGAGAGAGAGAGAGAGAGAGAGAGAGAGAGTTTATCGAAATAATAATGTGACGCTCAGCCACAGCTCAGCGGTCACTATTGGCTCGGTCCGATACGTTCCTAGCTGGTAATAACCATCCAGTTTCATCACGGATAAATTTTTCTGGTTACCGCAGGACCGCTAGTCCATATTCTCGGCCAGTGGTCTTCCGTTTTCGATCTAGGGCTCTCAGGATACACCACTAAATCCGCAGCTCGCAAATTCGAATTCTCTCCGACTCTTCTCCACCAATCTTTCTCCAGTCTCATTCACGGGCCATAGCGTTAGCCATGATTTTTTAAAATATTCTCTTGCTCCGCATTTTATCGCGGAACTGCTCCACTGTGGATCTTCATGAAATTCTTGAAGATTGACTGCTGAATTTGTGGCGTAACCACGAACGATTGCGCTGTTGGTTGTCAAGAATTTTCTCATTTATCGCTGCTTCAACTTTACGAAAGGAGCTCTCTCAAGAACTTATGTAAAAGGGTACTTTCATAATTTGAATGTATCATTCTTTGCTCTGTACTGAGAAATTATAACAACTGAAGCTTGCCTCTTGATACAATACATTGTTTCCTATATTGTACATTTACATACATTTGTTCAAGCACACATTCACTAGGAACGCGTTTGAACATTTTGGGATTAATTGTACTTTTTTTCTCAGTATAAACAGATACAGTACCAAATCTACGAATTATTTGCAGATTATTTTTTCTTTCACTATAATTTGAAGATATTCAATAGGACTTCCATCTTGTTACAATGAGGCACGCGAAATAATTGTAAAAAAACAAAATCTTCTCATTCGTACATTTTTTTAGTATCACGTGCAAAAATGCAAATAAAATGGGGCCTAACATTATGTAATAATAGTGAAATATGTCGAACGGATAGAACAATAAAGTGGGCTTTTGAAAGAAAAGAAAGGCTGGAGAGTAACTCGAATCATAGGGTGCTTTATGTGGTTGGGTGGCTCCTGAATTTACCCAGCTGGGGTTTATCTGCGTTTCGATTAATTGGACCCCGAGGACTTTTTGTGCTATTCAAAGAAGAAGAACTGACTGGAGACGCACTTATTCGCTTTCGTTTGACGTCTCTGTATGCCTCCCTTTCTCTTTTCATCCCAAATGTGCGGTCTATCCAGATTCGAGCACGGCCGCCCCCAATGCTTCTGTGAGTCATGTACACGGGGTGTCCCAAAAAGTTCATGGTTTACAGGCCGAGTAGAATGTCAAATTCTGGAAAGAAAAGTTCCTTGTCACTTTTCTGTTTGGTGCACCGTTCAAAAGTTTTTCATCAATTAGTGATAGCCTATCTGGAGTATCGTTGTGATACCGGGTAGAGTGGAGAAACGTAGCGGCAAGGCTATTTACAAATCAATGAATTTTTCGTTAAGGGTGCATCGGAGAAAAAAATGATAAAGGACATTTCTTTTCGAAATTTCACAATCTATATGTTCTCCGAATATTGGGGGAAAAATAAAAAATTGAATACACATAAAGATAATATAATTTTATGAATGAAATGAAAAAAAATATTTATGGACCTATGAGCTTGAAATGGAGCGAGCAAACGTTGATTCATACGCGATCGTCCCAATGAGAGAGCTCGCGGTCTCGTCAGGAGCGATATAAACGTATCACGTAGACATGTTAAATTACGAGCACTCCGACGATGCCGAAGAGATAGAAGCTTACGCCCCCTTCTTCCTCTTTCTCCTTCTCTTCTCAATTCTCATTCCCCTCGACCGGTTTGCTTAGTCAGGGATTCTTAAATTTACGCAACTCTCCTGGCTGCGATTCACTGAGCGTGCGATAATATGCACAAGCGGGAAGAAGCTTAAACTACCACGATCCCTTATTAACGTCAAAATTTATACCATTAATCAATAAAAACTCTGATAATTTATTCAAAGCCACAAAATACTCAAATGGTACAAAAATAACACACAAATAGTTATTCCTCAAATAATTTCTTCATTACAGTCAGTGTTATGCGATTTGAATATCCAAATTAACGATAATTAATTAAACACTCATTATTATCGAAGATAGTTCAAGGTTAAAAGGTCGTAGAGGAAGACAACGTCCGCGTCTCTATTTCTTGTTTAAATAGCAAAGCGTCTACTTGTCTATGTGGCAGCAAGTGGAGTTAACCTCTATGTACCGTCGCCAATAGCGTTTGTCCAACCTATACACATATCCAATATGTATATATACGACCGAGTGTAAACCCCCTACCCTAACCTTCTTAAAAACATATAACAATCTTGTATACCTACGGTTTTATTTATACCTTCGCACTTGACAGTTGATGACCCTCTGGCAATCGCCAGCCCCCGTTCGACGTTTTTGTTCGATATATCAATTACACTAAGAAAAAGGATAATAAAAATGGCAATAGCAGTCGGAGGCTTTGAATAACTTTACGGTGACCTTGACGTGGGAAAAATCGTACCTGACTTTCTCAAATTGTGCCATACACTTGTGAAAAGGGTTAGGAACTATTTTTCGAGTGAATAGGGTCAGTTTTGAGCGAGATAAACGCGTAAGGGGTTAATACGCGCATAACTAGGGGGTATATTATGCAAATAGCCGACGAGAATTGCCGCCGAAGGTCGGCTTATATATCTTATCAAACATTATATAAACTGACGGGTCGCTCAAGCCAAACTGGATTGTCCGCCATTTCGTATGCGAATATCGCACCCTTGGGAACATTCTCTTTCCACGCCTGCCCTACATCTCACCGTCGACCAGTGAATATTCTTTGTTTTACAGCTTATTTTCATTCCCCACTCGAATGAGGAAAAATAATATGGAGCCAAGAGTGTAAAAATAAAATACACAATTGGGATAATATTTCGCTGAGGGTGGAGGGAGAAAAGTGCTTTATTGCAACCTTTCGATGACCGTTTATACTTCATTCACATGATAATTGTTCAGTGAAAATGGAAATCGGCTACCTCCGGCCAAACAGAAAACAACCCTTTCGGTATAAAAAATATCATCGTAGAAATGTAATCCATAAAATTTGCGAATGGTAAAGAAAAAATTTAACATTACGAAACATAAATGCTCTTTTGCTGAAAAGAAAAAAATTGCAAAAATAATACACCCACCGAATAAATGGCCAGGCTACCCTGCACGTGAACCCCGTATCGATATGCTACCCCCTCGACTTCCCGAGCACAAGCCAACTCTCATTACCTCACTCTCCACGCGTGGAACACGGCTGATTTCCGTGGTAATACCAGGTTACCTGAAATATGGAAATCTTTTGCGCTGCGTGAGGATAATACCCTGTCATACCATGAGAGTTGCGCATAATATCATATTGCAATATGTTATGATCGCGTATACGGGTGCCATAGAGTCGGGCCATTCAACTTGAACCTCCCCGTCACACCCCTCTCTTCATATTGAATTTTCGTAGGTAGCCCTGTACCTTCAAACATTTTTCTTAACCTTATTTCATATTATGTATTTCCATCCATATATTTATTCTTCTACATTATATTGTCTCTATACGGAGAAAACGGATCTGTTTCGTCAAGTGACATTTAAAATGTTCTTTTAAAATATCATCTATACTTTGTACAGAATATGAGAATTTAGGTAACAGTAACAATGAGGCATTGTAATTTTTGCAGCTCGCACTTTTCCTTTGAGTACGATGTAAACAGTTCTGCATAAACAAGAAATTATACTGTACGCAAAATAATATTTCGATGTGCTTTCACGAAATATTTACAATGCTCTTTAGGAACTATAACTGATGAGTAAACATGCCTTGAAAGTGAGAAATTTTGAAAAACAGCATAGTAAAAATCCACCTTCAATAAGAGAATAAATACTAAATGCGTGTCATTTTTCAGTTCAGGCATTGTATAGTGTTTCACAATAGCAGAACTTATTGTCTGATATAGGAATTTTTCGTTTCCGTATTTTTTATATTACTTGATGGCTAACGTAACTGTTACTCCTATGAGATGTATTGGCTGCTCGATTCTCGTTTTCGCCGCTGCGTGACACAGAGTGCCGAGATTTTTCTCGCATAAGGTATCACTCTGCGGTGAGCATAAATTCCGCGAGGCAAATGAGTTCAATTATTCGAACCGATTCTATCCAAGAATTTGGTAACGAATATTTATTTTCACCTAAAACATATATGACTTAATGTTATTCTCTATACACAGAGAATAAATATGTCATATAAATATCGCACGAACTATACCAAGCAAAAGAAATTATTCGTTTCAACTGCATGTTGAATTATCTAATGCACATAATCCCCCAACGCATTTTTACTATGCGCATTGTAGAATAGGTTACCAATGCAGATATTTAACAATATTATGAAGTTCGAGATTTTTACTGTGTCACAGTATAGATTCTGATGCTACAATGATAAAATTTATTATGTCACAAAATATACATTCTGATGCCACAATGACCAAATTTCCTATGTCACTGTATACATTCTAACACTATAATTACAAAATTTGCCTCGAGTATATCGAATTTTTACTATGCCCATTGTGAGAAATGCATGTGTAGAACTTAAAAACCAGTATGCCAAATACCAAATAAGCCTATATGAACGACAGCATTATTACTATGCCGGGTAGAGCTTTTTTTTATTCCGACGTTTTAATAAGTACTAAAATTCTGTACTGTCCTCAAAATACTATGTTATCTTAGCATTAATGGTCTGGATTTCTAGCACTATTTATTTGAATTTCTGTCCTCGTTTTCTCCGTGTAGGAAAACTACAGAATGTCATGATAATATATAACGTATTGGTAATTGACATAATAATAATTAATTAATAAAAATTATTACGAGTTACTAATGTCAAGAAAGTCCCAGAATTCCTGGGAACTTCTGCTTAATTAATATTTTTGTTTACCATTTTATCAAAATGACACGTCATAAAAAAATGTATTTTAAAAAATTCGGTCCTCCCCGATATTTTTTTATAGAAAATGTGCAATGAAGAAATGAATCTCACGGCCTATCGACGGGAAAATTGTGAGGTCATGGGTGATTTATTGAACCCCATACAACATGAGCTTTTCGCGCTTCTACAACAAGCACGGTTTCACACGATGTCGTTAATCTTCTCCGCACGAATATATGTGCACTGTGTTACGACAGCATACATGATAAATAAAATACACGGGCTAAGACGGTATATGAATAGACGCTCAAACGTTCTGCTTATCTCAATCGTTCTGGAACATCCGACGACATCATACTCCGCTATATTATACAACGAGAGGAAAAAAATGTGGGGTATAAAAAAAGTCACAGCTCGTTAAAGAGCGAAAGAAAATAATTCCACTGGAATTTTCAAAATATGATTAATTTAAATTAAAATTTTGATAGACATAAAACATTTTGATTAAATGATATTGCAGTCGAAAGAATTCAAGAGAATTTATTGACATTGAAGAAATTAAATATAAAAAAAAGTATTTGAAAATTTAAAAAACGTATAAAATTTGAAAAAGGGCGGATGAAGATATTCTCTCGAAGAGTGCAGATAATTTTTACTACATACGCAGCGGAGAGTAGGAATAGATATTATTTATCGTATCCACGAATAACCCTGGTTACTTTAACAATAAAAGCTCCGCTTTAAATATAAATCCTATTATTCTTATTCACAAAAGGGCTCTTTGTCTCTCGTAGCCCCATTGTACGCTTGGCATGAAGAGCAAGAAGAATAAAAAATAAAAAAAACGACGAAACCGAACAAGAGTCAGAAAATATCGGTAATACTGCAATCTTTGTCAAAATTTCTCAATGAAATATTTTTTGGTACACGATCACAGAGAAAAGTCAAAAAATGATATTGAGAAACTGGGACAGTGAATTGTGTAGTGAATTATTTTACGGATCCATTTATTAACGCATTCACCCATCAGCGGGCGCGCTATGAGACTTTTGGTCACACTTTTATTAAAACGATAATTACTCAAAAATTTCAAGTGGCATAAACATCTGCAATTTTTCCAACCACTTAAAATTCATTATTCCGTATGATGACAAAGTTGAAAAAAAGAATATTAATATTTTTTATTTGTAGTATAAATCATCGTTGCAGTTATGATTTCGAAGAAATAAAAAGGTATAAAAGTCGCAAAATATGACATTGTTTTGAATATCCTATTCCTTGAATTAAATACTTGAAATTACACGGTACCCGCGAAAATATGCCAATGCTTAATATACGGCCGATGCCTGGCCCGCTACTGGGTAAACGACCGTTGGGATCCAAAGTTGGGCCTGAACATGGGCCAACATATTTACTTATGTTTAACCAATGCTGAAGTTGAGCATTGGCATTCTACGACCTGCCCAGTCAAAATCAGCGTTGGTTTATGAATGGCAGCCAACCGTTGGTGACCAATGTTCACCTATACGTTGGGCTGATACTGCTTACTGCTGTTTAGCCTGTGCTTAGATGCACCATCGGCATCCGACTAGCAGCCCAGTATTTGCCAATGTCGTCTTATGACCGGCAGTCAACCGTTGGTAATCAACGTTCGCCCACACAGTGGGCTAATATTGTTTGTCATTGTCAATAAACTGCCAATTTTGCAGCCGTTTTGGCTTTTAATAATTAAGCAACCATTGGCACTCGACGTTCAAACCAACTTGTTCCCAATGTCAATCACTATTGTTGAATATCTCTGCTTAGATGCACTATCGGTATATAATGTAGTGCTGATTCTTGGCCAGTATTAACTATTAAATAACAACAACCGTACGCGACCGATACTCATCCACTCTTGGACTTGTGTTATTTATTTAAGAGTTTGTTGTGTATTTTTTTTAGGTCCTTGCCATTTATATATAATATCCACCATATTGGATTTGTCCCCTTAAATTTGGAATATTTTAGTACGAATTTGGATTAAAATTTTAATCAGTTATTTTGAATCCGCCATTCTGGATTTTATTAATGCAATGAATAAAATTTTTAACTTTTGAATCAAATTTAGCACTCTTCAATCCTAAAGATACAGGTTTTTATTGCAATTTAACTTTTTAAATTTTATTTATATGTGTGTAGAGTACCGTGCAGCTTATAAAAAGTATTACGATGCAAAGCTACAAAGTAGTTGATAGCGTAGTGGTTAGCGTCCCGAGTTAGAGAGATAAGTATTATATAGGAAAGTCGTAGGTAGGTAGTTTAAATCCCCGCTCAAGCACAAAATAGATGTTTCAGTAAATGGACGTAACTGTTTTTTTTTTCTTTTTAATATACTATCTTTTTATCTTAATAAATGATATTATGTAGCCAAAAAATAAAAATTATTAAATAAAAATATTGTTAAATTGAATAATCAATAAAAGCAATGGCGAATAATTGGGAGGTGACACTGGGCTAGCTCTGGTGTTAGCATTGGGCGAACATCGAAAGTTGAACCTGGGCTAACGCTGGGCCAATGCTGGGGGCAACGTTAGGTCAACGTTAGCTCCCAATGTTGCGCCAACGATAGCCATTTACCGTAGGACCGTATCTATCACTCCAACCTTGGTTCAACGATTGGCCTAGTATTGTTGCCAACGGTCGTGCATCCGACAGATATGGTTGGCGCAACATTGCGCCCCATTTTGGTCATTCGTATAGTTTTCCATGGGTATACTGGGTTCAAAAAATTGATTTGATACAAATAAATTGATTATTTATATATTATCCAGTAATTTGGTATCTGGATGAAATGAATACATCTTTGATCAAAATAAATTTGTTCGGCTTGAAATTGATTTATTTAGCGCAATGTCTATTTTTATTTATTGCGAAGGACAATTCATTTGCCTTCAGTAAATACGATTACTGGGATACGGTTATTTAGATCGAATAAATTTTTTTAACAACGTAGAGCGGCCACTGACGGGTTAAAGCTCTTTTCTATAACTTTGTGAAAACAAAGTACGGTATTTATTTAAAATTTATTGATATGTTTCTTAATACATTTTGCAATTAGTGTCTGCTTCGTATACGTCATGGTCCATTTACACATCATCAACAGTATGTCCCTAATTACCGAAGATATCGCTCGGCGATCAGGTACATGTGTGAAAGTTCTGGAAATTCAATTAATTTCAATGTTAGTAGGAAGATGATAATGACACACAAGGGTATAGCACACTCCAGTTTCAGATCTATAAATATTTTCGTACGAATGTATACAGAAATCCCGTGATATTCTGACCGCAGGCTGGAGCACATAACAAAGAATTTTGGCTGTACAACGTGTCTCAGGAGTATCGTAAGATCGTGCGAAGATAGAGAACTAAATTCCTAAGAAAAAAGAAGTCTTTAGTCATTTTGCTCTCCGATGCACCTTTCACGAGGTAATAGTTAATCAGTGACAGCCTATCCAATGCGATGATAAGAAGTGGGAGTGGCGAGGGCAGCGCGATAACGCGCGAGCCTATCCGCTTTGACTAGCGTAGCGAGAAGCAGCTTTCCCCACTCAGCGCTGTATTTTGACGGCGAGAATGATTGGCTCTAACGAATCATTTAAAATCTCAAAAACGGTGCATCGAAGAATAAAATGACTGAAGACTGTTCTCTTCAGCATTTCGCAATCGAACTGCTTCTGTAAACTTAAAATGTGATTTTTGGGATTCCCTGTATAAAATTGCCGGATGGTCGTGCTCACGAAGCATCCTCGTGTGTTCTCTAGCGTTTCGCCACTCCATCACTTAGTCCAACATCCCACAGGATTTCCATGAGCTTTCGCGTCTCTCACTGCGTCTACGTATACACATAAAGCCGTTTTTTTAGCCTCTATAAGGTGGATTTTACTTTGTGGGAAAAGACAACTTTGTCGCTCGTTGACCGAGCAGCAAAGCCTGTTTGCCGAGTCCACACGAGAGATTGCTTGAATCCTCACCAATGGACCACTTGATGTTGATGCAGCGAAGAGTGCGCCTGATGGAAGGATTACGACAATTAATGTTTGTCGGAAGTTTTTTTGTATCTGGACTGGGGCCAATAAGCTCATTGACTGTCCAAGTGTTGAGAATAGCCTTATGTTAACCTGGACGAAAAAAACTTCGTTGTCTCAACTTGCGGCTGATTGTCATTCGTAATCTAATGTCTTTTCTCAAAAAAAAGTTACGGTGATCAAGGGATTAAGCCTTCCAAAATTCTATTCTCACCATTTTCTACTCACATATTTTTTCAAAATGCTTTTTTCTAGCTTCATTTTTTGTCGCCCTGTCCTTACTATGAGGGGTCTTAATGACCCAGGCAAGTTTGGATGCTCATTCCTCTTCAAATAATTCGTATTTTTCGACACTTTTTTTACAGATAGGTGAACTCCTGATTAAGCAAAAGCACAGAGCTAAATGTTGAGAAATGATTTATTCCACAGGGGTCGAAGTTTAAGAATAAAGTACGGTGCAATTTAGCTGAAAATTACGGTTTCGTTCTGGATCGAAGGGACCCAATGGTAAAAACCTAGAGTTAGTTGCCCAAATGATTATTTTTGTAGTTTAGTTTGAGGGTATTTTTTAATAAATATTATAATTAAGCTTGTCGATTGTTCCGAATCTTTTTGTTCCCATGTTCGGGGGCGCTATCCGTTAATCGTCTCGTTATAATAGACTTGGCTGTTAATACGTATGGTTATTATTATCATATGAAAACGCGGTATTGCCCACTAATGCGTATATTAATTATATATACCGCATTATATGATTTATACAGGGTGGTCGAGGTAAAGTCAACGTATACAGGTATAGCGAACTACATTGCAGCGGTAAGTCCGTGGTACCGGTTGTTAAGTTTAATTGTGATGTGTGTGCAACGACCAAGCTTCGAATAGCACCAACGACTACAGCAATCGTGGGGGTTAAGGGAGTCTTTAAAGTTATTAAAGTCGAAAGCCTTGCAATTGGACACGCAAGTCGGTGGTGGTTAAAAATATTGACGAAATTATTTTTAAAGCTATACACACATGACTTTCTTTTTAATTTTTCCTCTTTGAAAATGACAAAAATATGAAAATTCAAAATTATCCAGACTAATTAAATACTTTCATAATGTTTGTCACTAGAGAACACTGTTTTCACTTCTTAAATAAAGAAATTAAAAATTTATGAATTACGAAGTAATTATAAAGTGAAATTACTCATAAAATTACTCATAAAAAAGAATATGTTGTCCCAAATGTTTGACATATCAAGAAGGACGAAGGAGCAGAGAGGAGGTAACAGATTTCAAATAAGTGATATAAGCGTATGTATAGGGTTATATGGAAAATTCGATAATATTCCTGATGGTAGTTCCATGTTTGGGGAAGTTTGCGGCGAGGGGTGACTCAGAGCACAAGGGGTTGCAAGGTTTCAAGGCTAATAACGGGAATGGAAAAGCATTCGGTTTGCAGTATAAATGCAAGGGAGACGAGCTCGATGATGGAGCAGGTTATTTTTTTTATTTTTTTTCACCACGCTACTGTGAAGGATACACGCAAACAACGGGATAGCCTAGAACACGCGGGGGTAGTGCCATTGAGTCTATATATTCGAAAGCCAAATCCTCTTCTTGCTATTTTGATCAACGTTCATTTCAATATCTGTATTTACGCGCCCCTGTTTGCTTTCATTTGTATAATTTATTATTATTATTTTTTTTTTGATATTACTAGACTTTTTAAAACAATTATTCAAAATAGGCGTAAAAATATTAATAGCAGCTATAGTTACAAATCGTAAGGTATATAACCTGGTAAAATAGTCCTCTAGGAAAGTTATTCGTTGTAAGTGATTTTCTGATAGAGTTATAGTCCGTAGAACTGTCTCCGGGTTACTTTATAAATTCGCTATTGAATAATGATACAGTAGAGCAGCCAAAACGTCCGTTAGGACAATTTACAACACACTAAAACGAGTGTCTCTCTTGATAGCATGGTTTCTTGATATGAATATTTTGTTTCTTTTGTTTACCAGTGTAGTAAACTATTATCTGGTTTTCGGGTGAAAGCAGGACACGATTTACATGAGATAGCGAATAAAACGTAGTTACATATGAATTGTACATATGTCTGAGTGTTTATGTGAACCGTATGGATTGTATATATATGGAGAACTATTAATCAAGCAGTGCGAGGACAGTCCCGGGCGTGCAGGAGAAACTCCATGTCCTCGCTAAATCGTCCCAACTGGTGAACCAATTCGTAGCAACAAAACGTTAGTGCAGAGAATGCTTGAGAAGAGGAAAAACAGACCGCGCTAAAAGAGGGGGTGAAGGAAAGAGATAGAAAGAGAGAGAATTGCAGATACATGTTGTATCGCTTTGATATCACCTCCCAGCGATCTTTCTTCCCTGGATGACCCCAACGTCGACCACGTTTTCAAGAGGTGCATTGTGTGTGACGTTCAGCGACAGGCCAAAGTTACGTACGTTATTAGTAGCCATGCACCTACGTAGTAATATATATCTGGTATACGACAATTTCACTATAGCTTAAACAACCACAGTGCCGTTCTGTTACAGGCTTCACCAAAAGTTGCCTTTTCAGGGTAGAGAATAGTTAGAACGAGAAATTTTCAAGAGAAAAGTCCCGAGCGGTTTCTCTCTACGATTCGTCGTTTATGAAATATTAAGGAATTTGCGTTGACCAATCACGTGCGCTCGTAAGAAAAAGGCGGGGCAACCGCTCGCCTAGATAATTGGACAAGAAACTTTATCCCCACTCTCCTCCATTCCTCAACAATGACACGTATTGACTGATACTGATTTATTAACAGTTTCTAAACGACAACCCCCAGAGAAAAGTATTTAAAGACTTTTCTCTTCTTTAACGATCTACTCTGTCAGTGAAAATTGAATGGTACAAGTTTTGAGTTAACCTGTACGTACATGCTCTTTGGCATCGGTCTTGGAGTTGACTCTGGTCTCAAGCCCTTGGACTATGATTCTCGTTCTTGACAAGTGTTAACGTAACCGTTCCCAAGACCGTGATGATGTACGACCCCGGGATCTCACAGTGTAATGAAACTATTCGACGTAGAAACACGCTAACCTCTGAAGTAGTCAAAGCCAACAGTACAAACAGAGGTCAAGTAAGGCTTAAACTTGAATCAATGCATCTTGGTAAATTTTGATTTATCATTTAAGGAAATCACAATTTAAAAAATCAACGATTTTTTATGTAATTATTGAAATAATGATGTTACTATTATTTCTCAACACTCGGCACAAATTGCCACTGGCACAAAACTGTAATACTCGTGCAAAGTTTGCGTAATTAGTGCTAAGTGATTTGAAAAGCAAAAAAGAAAAATCTGTGCGCAACCAAATTGTTGGATTCTGTGTAGATAAAGTAAAATTGAATATGTTCTGATTCATCATTGTTTTTCAAAGGATAAATTAGCAATTTCCAAGTAGAGTGGATGATAGATAGAGGACACTCGCTCGTGCATCCGTGGCAACGATGTTTCGGACGAGGTGCGCGAGCTTTCCCGTGTTCTTCAGGACAATAGAGCCAAATGAGTTGCCTTCGCCGCATCCACCCCTTTCCTCCCTCCCTCCCTCTCTCACTCTCTCTCTCTCTCTCTCTCACTCACTCACTCTTTGCCTTTCCTTCTCTTCCTCTCGCTCACTCTCACCTTCTCTCGGCAAACAAAATAATGACGATGCGACGCACAAAATCCACAACGCAATTGCGACGAGTCATAGCGCAACAGTGAATTTGGGGTTACGCTTTCAAGCTCGTGATGCTGGTAGGAATTATTTTAAAAAAATATGTGACAGCCTTGTCTTTGTTTTTGTACATCCCCTGAGATGGATTTCGAAATGTTACGTGTTTCAATAATGTAAAAAATTCAATTTTTGTCACGATGAAAAAGCGCTGATCCTACGACACAATTTTCCATCACATAAATTATATTTCGTTAGGGGAAGAATTTTTTAATTTTTTATTATAGTTTCAAATATTTGAAAATAATACCTGCACGATTCAGAGTGCCAGCTTCAACTCCCAATAGCTTAATGATCTCGAGTCCCAGCTGCGAGAAGTGTCGAGTAGGTTAAGGCTTTGCCCACTGCAGGTCCATTACCTTCTATAAATTTGAATATTTTATATCCTGGGTTTGCACGCCAGGAACTACTATAGCCATGTCAACAGATATCCAACTGAATATGTAACTGCTTTGAAAGTAGAAAATTGGAGTATTGCTGTTGGACTGACTCAATGCACTTCGTCGAATGGAATTTCTTTAGTCCATGCTTTATTGAAATTTCTCAAGAATGATTTTTTCATCATTCAGTTTCGATACACAATAATGGATGAAATAGATGAATCCAATTATAGGAACTAGGCTTTAATAGTACGCACGGTAAAATTTCCGAATACCCATATCGGTCACTTTGAGGCAAAATTGTGACAAATAGCGTACAACTATTCCGGATACGGTTGAATAGAAAATCTGCTCAAAGACGCGGAACGGACTGAATTCTCCATATCTGGGGAAGCAAAGAATCCTACTATCGAGACGTGACTCGATCTTCCCTCTTTTTTACACTAGACTGAGTCGGAATAATAGCGGTTGAGGGTATCTTTCCGTTTATTCATTCGTATCCATGAAATTGGCGTGTATGGAGCGAACGAGCAAGTGAGGGAGGTGAGGAGGCATTCCAGCGTTTGGTACCGAGGGTAGTACCTGTAAATATCTCGAAGGAAATCGATGTATGGATAGAAAAAGAAAGAAAGAGACAGATAGCGGATAGTCTGGAGCTAGAACTCGACAAACAGGAGTACCAAATGGTGGGCACAGTATGGAGTTGTCCTCGGTGCGATATCCTGCGAAAAATGTAACCTCTTCTTTTTTATCTTCATTTCGCAAATTCTCTCACTTGGAAAATCATATCGAATTTCAACGAGCCTGGGCTTTAATATTTTCCCAGATCGAGCCACATCTCGCATGATTGCCCGCACGATTACATCGCCATTGATGTTACCTACCTAGTTTAGAATTGGAAGGAACTGGAAAATGGATATGGATCGAAATACGTGTGTGTGTCTTTGTGCAATTGAATTAGCGGCTGAGGGATAAACTACGAATGAAACAAGAAAATTTCCGGTGTTGATCGCCCTTATTCCGGTAACGAGTTTTTTTAAAACGTCCCGGGAAATTTGAATTACAATGCGTCAGCGTCATCATTCGAGTAACGAATTGCCGGAAGTTTGCGTGAACGATTCTCCGCCATCACTCAAATTTATTCCCATTCTCTCTCTCTCCCTCTCTCTCTCTCTCTCTCTCTCTCTCTCTCTCTCTCTCTCTTTCTCCCTCCCTCCTGTTTCACTCTTTGCAACCTCTCATTCCTGGTTCAATTTTCCCAGCGAGCGGATTCACTAGGACATATGCTTGGTTCATTCTGCAGGGGCTATCCGTACGAGTTTGACCGGACAGAACTGGGCTGTAGTCTGGATTCTATAGATGGCCCCCATTTTACTTTTGCACACAGAATTCATGCGACCCCCAGCGCTTCCTTTCCCTCACTCTTGCCCTCTGTGATCCATGTCCATCCGTGACGCCAATTTATTTTCGCATTCGTTTTGTGCCGATGTTTGTAAATTGCACTTGCTGTAATTTAGAGGGCCGAACGGATTGCGGACCAATCAGCACACGCATACACACACATGCGCCGGAGTTAGGGTCGTTTCGATTCTGTTACGATACGTTATAACTGTACGTATTGAACTTCTCGCACCCTCAATACCCTTTTCCATCCTTCCAATGTTTCCACTCACGGGGTGTGATAACCAACATTTCCCGAGTTACGCGCTACGACATCTATCGCCCTCTGTACACGTTTTCTCAAAAGTTAAATTCTTCCAGGTGAATCTATATAATTCGCGAAATTTTAAAGAGAAAAATCTTTGACCCTTGTTTCATTTCTTTGGGTCAGTGTGACCCAAGCCAAAACCATCATTGTCGAATAAATAGAGATGCATTTTTTTAAAACTCTGGTTGCAGTGGGGCTTCTCGACGTTTAGTCCCATGCCATTTGCTTAGTCAGAAGTTGTTCTATTGTCAAAAAAAAAAAAAATGTCGAAAAATAGCTATTCCTTCGAAAGAATTCTGACCATGCGAAGATTACTGGATCGTAGAAATCCATAACTGGTTTCAAACGAATGTTATGGTGAGAACCTAAATTTAATCATCACTTTGTTGGATTCAATCTGAATGCGATATTATCCGATTATAAATGCCTTATTTTGAATACTAATAACACTGTCATTTGTCAGCTATTAATGCAACTAGTCTCCATTCAAAGTTTCTTCTCTGCAACGACCGGATTCACTACTCGTTATCCAATAATTTCTCTCAAAAGGTGCATCAAAAAGAAAACTCATAAGGACTAGCATTTTCAGAATTTCGCGATGAATCTTCAGAATTTCCTACCCTAAAAGTGTCGCAATTTTGGAAGACTCTGTATACCACTGGGCAATACTTGCTGGTATTTCCCAGTCAGATATAGATGTGAGAGTCATGCTGGGGTGTCAGCAACAACCCGTAGTTACCACATCTCCTTGCTCGCTCCCTTTCTCCCGCACCCTTCTCTCCCTTTGCATTTCTCTTTCTCTCTCATTCGTTCACATTTTCGACCCGATGCCATTCGTGTTAATCATAGCGCAGAATGACGCGAGTGCAGTAACCAGTATTGCATTACAGCTATGTATAGACATGAAGTATTACGATTGCCTCGACATTGCCGCGTATACATGCCTCCCCTCAGCAATATACCGGTACCTACCCAAGCCCACGTACAGTTAACCCCTGGACAGCTTAACCTGACACACAACTTCGGGACGTCGATACGTCTTTGTCGATTATCCCATTGAACCATCATCCACATGAGGATCCACCTGGTGCTTGTGGATTGTTTTCCACGACGATTCATTGGTGGATTTACTAACCAATGTTGACCAGACGAGACATGATTTACAACCAAAATTTTGCCATCCCACACCTAGGTTCTTAAGCTGGGAATAGGATTGCTGTAGAGATTCTGGTCATCTGCACCTTTATTCTGAAATCAGATTATGTTGATGAATAAGTTAGGAAGTATATTCCATCAAGATCTTCTTGATCTAAGCTAATGGACTAACTAGTTTTGAGGGACACAATCAGGTTTACACACCGGAGGTCCTTTTCCCAAACGGTTTAGTTGAATCCAGCTAGCTTCACAGATTGAAAACTGATTCAGTGGTCTCCAATAAGACTTACAGTGTGGTCGATGTTTTGAAACTTGTTTAGTTGCACTCAGTCAGATTCGCTGAGGAAAGATATCGTCTAAACTGATTTGATCGACCCAACAAGATTCATAAGTTCATCATTATAGAAATATTTATATGAGATAACCAAGGTGAAGTTGGTCAAGGAAAGATGTGATTCTTCATTGGAGTTGGAATTCTATGTGTTCGTAAAGTTGAAGGATAGCAAGGTTCTACGGTCGATAAGGTAAATAGTGACAGACTGTAGGTAAGGATATCCTACTATGCATCGCGCAGCGGAAAATATTGTTTTTAGGATTGTGGGTTTCGTCTCGGGTATAGTGGCAGACACATCAGTAGGGCTGAAGCTAATTGTATCCTGCCCTAGACGCTGTTTAGGGATGTGAGGTTCTAGGGAGCAGTTCTGATATCGAGTCTATTCCCAATCAGGAAACCAACTAGATTCGTAGATGCTGAATAGTCCTTCGAAACACTTCAATTAGACTCAAATAGGTCCGTAGTTTTGATAAGTCTCTTTTACTGGCTTTACAAGATAAAACTCAATTTCCATGTGGAACCTAATATTCAATTTAACCAATCTTAATAGGCCGACTTGAGATTTGGGTTCCCAGGTCCTAATCTTAAAAAATACGATACCAAACTAGGACGTTCAGCTTCTAATCTTAATTGTTCAGCTAATGAATAACATTAATTGATTTCTTTAATAGATTCCTTCGAAGCTTAAATATCGTGATTGTCGACAGGATAATGCTGGAGCATTTCTGCATTATGTAAGCTGTGCAAAATCTAATTGTGTCGATAACTTATACATACATATGACACTAGTTCGAGGGAGCGCGACCCAAGGGAGAGCCGATGGATGTTGACCATGATACATACGTACTCAGCAGGACATTTTGCCATACCAGCACAATTTGGCTTCTGTCATTTATTTAACATTATACATCGTGGAGAATAACGATTAAAACGGACGTAACGCATAACACTGACGACAGTGACAAGGTTAATCACTAATAAGCGAGAAATTGGCCGCGGAATCGCGATTTGGCGGAACTCTCTGAATTTTTAGCCTCGGTGATATTTGCTTACACCACCAGCATCATCAGAAATGCTAACGTGTATGAATGCCATGATATATTTTATGCGCATTTACATTTGTGCCAAAGAGTACAGGGTGACGGATATCAAAGTTAAAAGCTACGTCTATTACTATAATACAAAATTCTATAGGTGTTCATCACTATACACATGTTCAACGTCCATTCCTAGATATCAACGAAACTGCGTATGCGACATGTATATAAGAGCAATGCAGATATCGTCTGGTAACAGACAAAAGGTGTCGGCCAATAGGCAGCAAAAGTAGGAGCTTTTGAATTTTTACGCCCTCCTGGTCGACAGCAGTGGACATATATGTTTGAAAGTTCACCTCCATAACAACAACGGGAATCAATTGTCTATCCGTTATTTGGAGGCGAGGTTAACGAGGCAGGACTACAGACAAAAATAATGGCTGCTATGACTAGCCCTCCCGCGGGCTCTGGTTCGCTCACTGTCGCATAGTATACACAGTGCCCGTTAAACGAGGCGATTCATTCAATTATCCTGCTTTTTGAACGCTTTTTTTTTACTCACAAATCCCAGTATCGAAACCCAAATGACGCTCGTCTGTACTGCCCATGCATCATTCTGTTTGTGCGTGCATTCGAACATGTATCGAATATACTGATCATCATGGACAACATGACAACATGACGAATGAGGCGATTCGCAGGAAGCCGTTTTTTATATTATTCACAATACTCTGACCATTATGGACGATAGCCATCCATTAATCTCAATTTTTTATGAGTACCGAACCAACTTCGCACGTTGGATTGTCACATTTTGGGGAATAGTTAAATCATGAAATTCCGAGTAGAAAAGTCCGTTTTTTTATTAATCTCCGACGAGCCGTTGACGAGATATCTATTGAATGATGATAACCAATCGGGTGCACCAACAAGAAGAAGTGGGAGTGCTTTCTACGGCCTCCATACTACTTTTAGTCTCACTGGTCCACTGGATACGGTTACACTAAAAAACGTCATATATCTCATCAACGATGCAACAGAAAGTTCAACGGTTGAGGACTTTTTTCTTTAGAATATCGCATTCTAGGGACACCGTTCCTTTTAAAAGGGTACTAATTATCAACAACGAAAAAATTCATCAACGCGAAGATGAGACAGGAGCATGAGAATAAAAGAATGAAGGAAAAAAAAGAAAAGAGAGAAATGATAAATTGTAAGCGTCAGAGCTTATACATTTTTGTAACGAAGCTCTCATCGCAAGCTGGTATCCAGTTACAAGATATATATATACATATTTATTTGTATATATGTACACGCAGCTCTGTGGCTTATTCGTAGCGCAATATTGCAAAAACAAAGAGAGATAGTAAAAAGACGCAGAGAAAGAGAAAGAGAGAGGGAGGTCTGCGATGCTTGACTGTGAAGGTAGTTGTATATACCGGACGCTAACTATCCAATTAAGGAACGTTTCAAGTTATTAGATTTCGCGTGTACGGGGGAACGTGCCGTGTAATGCCTCTATCTCGACTTTTCATTCTTCTCCCTCGGTCTTTTTCGCATTTGCGTTCCCCCGTCACTACGAGGAAAACCGCACACTTTATCAGTGGCAAGGTAGCGGATGTCGAGAATCTTCGTGACAATACTGGATGTCGAGGATGGTGTGAAATACCACAGAGAGATCTCTTGCAACGAGAAAAAAAAAACAATGCTCTTGAAGCTCAGTCTGAGTCATTAATGATGCTCTTCGTTGCAGAAATGATGTTCTGATCAGTGAAGAATAAAATTAATGAAAAAAATCAAAGATTGAAGAACGAAGAATTGAGTACGTCTAAAAATGTTAACTAAAAAACTTGAACTGCCTGCCTCAAATTACTATTTCTATTGAAAGACATCGAGCCCCTCATAAATTCTAATAATCAATTGTAGAAAAATTATTTTTTAACATTCCGTAGGTCTTTTGTGACGTATGAAACTCAATTTCGACGTTCTCAACTCAATTTTAGTTTCCTAATAAGAATAATGCCTCCGAAAATACTGTTGAAAGTTTTGCTAAAATAAATTAACAATTTAATCAGCAATCGAGGTAGTAGTAGCAGCTTGCTCTTGTTCATTCTTTTTCGTCTCCCCTCTCTCTCTCTCTCTCTCTCTCTCTCTCTCTCTCTCTCTCTTCCATTTTCATTAACGGAAAATCGCAAGGAAGAGAGAACGAATTATGACGCGCGGTATCTTGGCTGATCTCTCGATATTTAATGCTCTTCAATCATTACCGAACAGACTACGATTTTCAACTGCTAATTAACCACCCAGCATGATTCTTGGTTGTTCGCGTACCATTTGTTATTTCGTTCCGATTTTAAAAGTTGAGCTCTGGACTTATACTAAGTAGAGGGGATTGGCAGAAAAAGAGATCCAAAGGGGCGAAAGTCGACGATAATTAACGATAATAACGAGAAAGACTTCGACATGAACCGATTAAATTAGCCTTGATTAAAATTTAACAGTCCCATTTTTACCAGTACGAATTGATAGAAAAAAGTTGATTAAAACGAGAACATAAAAGTTCGAGGCTTACCGATTACGTCTTTGAGAAATTATATCGCAAAATTTACGTATCTTGTGGTCATTGGGCTCGAACGAATAATAAATTTACGAGGTTTACATTAAGAGAATCTGATTAGTCATCCTCAAATAATTTCGGCTCTATGGCCCATGTGGTTAATAAATAATCGTTGAACACAATATTTCCCACACAATTTAAAATTTTTAATTTTAATTGACTGAGTGTTACAGAGTGAAAGTTGATTAAATTACTGCATTTAAATTAAATCAACATATATATTTTTTTAAACAGCATTAATTCGATGAAAAAACGTTTAATCATAGTGTTTCGAAAAAAATCTCGAAGTATACTATAAGAATATTCGAAAAATAGGACGTTTTTTGTTCACAAATTGATCTTGAAAGTAATAATCAAGTTCAATACGACGCTAGACATTAAAATATTTTTATATATTTTTTCGCAATGTCTGGTTCCCGAGTTACGGTGGAAAAATTATGAACACGACACCCTGTATATTTAAACAGATAAATATCGAGTCCTTTGTGAGGCTGCTTGCGGCTGTCAGCACTTTCTTAATGAAGTCAGTGCTTTTGGGCTTGAAAACCCTTTGCTATGGTAGTAGTACACTCTTGAAGACGACCACCGAATGAATACAACTTTATCTCGCCAATTCCAGGCTTACAAAGTTCTTCGAATTAACGGTGAAGATGTAAAAATGAGGTATTCTGTGATCCACCATTTTTATACCCATTCGAATGTATATATACGTATACACTTGGACGATTCATTAATTTTTTCCACTTTAATCCACTGTGACCCGTCCCCTTCCTCGCCGCCGTTCTTTTATAATTATCAAGAAAGCCGGGACCAAGAAGGAAAACTGTACAAGACGAGTAGAAAAGAAAGAGAGTCACCCTTGGAATTGAATTAGTCTCAAGTTTCATCCGAGAGGTTTTCTTATACATCATCACTCACCCAAATAGCTCATGACGATGTGCGACTACAATATTACAATTTAATATTTTAATATCATTAAAAATTCATAAATGCCACCTCGTAATATATCAAACAAGTTATAAGTACACCAAAAAACGAAGAGGATTCTCAATGAAACAACGATAAATTATGTAATTTTTTAAATAATTGATATAATTAATTTCGAGTTAAAATTTCGAGATTAAATTTTTACTGTTTTTCAATAGCTCTTAATAGTAGAGTGATCAAATAGCACATAAATTATAAAAATAAATAAGGTTACATATTTATGCAATTATTCCGGGAAATATTAATCCCCGCAAAAAAACAGCATAAATGCTGTAAAAAAAGTTGAGACAAGTACATTTACTCCCCCCAAATAGTTTGCCCGGTAACAAATCTCTGTTTCGACACAAAACCTTCACTAAAAATTATAAAAGAGATTTTTTTCCAAAAAAACCAACCTTGCAAAAATTCTCTGATTCATATCAAATCTCTCAAAAAATGATAGGAGAACCCCACAAAAATTTTCTCAACAAATTAGAAACTAACAAAAAGTTATAAGAGCCTCTCAAAAATTTATCAATCAAATCATAATTTCACAAAAGATGCCAATTCAAATCTGCCCAAAAATTAAGTCTAAACTTTACAAAAATTTATTAAATAAATAAAAATGATAAAAGCATTAATAGTCAAATACATTAAAACCTATTAAAATCCAATAAAAAACACTTTCAACGAATTGAAAATACAGTTGTTCTACCCAACAAGAATAAGAATAAAAAATAATTATGAGAAAAAATTTTGATATAAAAAAGATTTCAAGCGCAAAAAATTAGATTTAAAAAAAAATTTCGGCCGAAGTACTTGGCGAGTTTGTAATCATAAGTGATACATTATGTAAATTAAGCGAAAAAACTCACCAAGTACTTCGGCCGAAATTTTTTTTTCAATCTAATTTTTTGCGTTTCAAATCTTTTTTGTATCAAAATTTTTTCTCATAATTATTTTTTATTCTTATTCTTGTTGGGTAGAACAACTCTATTTTCAATTCGTTGGAAGTATTTTTATTGGATTTTAATAGGTTTCAATGTATTTGACTATTAATGCTTTTATCATTTTTATTTATTTAATAACTTTTTGTGAGTTTCTAATTTATTGAGAAAATTTTTGTGGGGTTCTCCTATCATTTTTTGAGAGATTTGATATGAATCAGAGAATTTTTGCAAGGTTGGTTTTCTTGGGAGAAAATCTCTTTTATAATTTTTAGTGAAGGTTTTGTGTCGAAACTGAAATTTGTTACCGGACAAACTATTTGGGGGGAGTAAATGTACTTTTCTCAACTTTTTTTTACAGCATTTATGCTGTTTTTTTGCGGGGATTTGTTGAATTTTTGTATGGAATTTATACCTTGTCAATTAAATATGTCTATATCGTGTAAGTACTTGGGTAATACAAAAAAATCAGCATTTTTTTCGGTGTTCCAGCAAAATATAATAATATTTTATCAAAAAGTGATTCTATCACGAATTCGATCCTTAATAAAAATTTTAAAGGCCGCTTTAGCGATTTTTTACTGATTTCAGCTAACTAAAAATGGATACATGATCGAATTTCGAGCTACTGTATCGCTACTATATCGGGACTAAAAATGCATTGTGAAATAGTTCTCTAAAAAGTGTTCAAGTGAATTCAAACTTCGTAATTAATCGTCAGAACTATAAAATTATTAGATTACTTAAAAACTTGTAGTAGGTCTGAAAAGATATGATATATAAAAGAACCACGAACAAATAAGAACTCATTTTTTTTTTAATTTTGTAAAAAAAAAATTGTTCAAAAAAATATTAGACCGAAATATACATACCAACAGAAATAAAATGCACTAAGTTTTCGAATTTAATAAAAAATCTAAATAAAACAAAATTCTCGGAGCAAAATAAAGTATGTAAATTATACGTCGAATTAAAAAAAAAATTGTTAGGAAAAAAATTCCGTATCGAAAAATATTCCATAAATAATTATACCGAAAAAATACTTCAATAGCATCAAAATGCACTTAAAGTTTTTGAATAAAAGAAATCAAAACGAAACGATATTTTGAAACAAAAAAAGGTATGTGCACAGAATATCGAGAGCAAACGTTCGATTAGAAAAAGAATTTCGGCAGAAGTACTACACCAGTTTTTTTATAACGTTTATTGATTACGAATTTTATATCATCAGCAATTGGTAAAAAAAAAGAAATTGTTGAAGTACTTATGAAATTCTTTTCTTTTAGTTCAAAATGGTTTCGCATCACTTGCTTCCATTTTGAGTCGGTTTCATTCTGATCGTTTTTTTCATTTCAAAACTTCAGGTGCACTTTATTTCTATTAGAATATTTCTTCATATACTTAATATCTTTTTCAATTTGCAAAACAACCACATTTATGCTGACAAAGTTACCGACTAAAAAAATTTGGATGGAAAAAAAAAGTTTCGACCGAAGTACATAGCGAGGTTATGACAACGTTTATCAATTATGCATAGTACATTGTGTACATTTAGCAATAAAAAATGAGCAAACTACTTTAAGCCAATTTTTTTCCAATAAAAAATTTTTTTTTTATATAAAAATTATTATTTAGTTTTTTGATTATAATTTATACAATGTGCTTAATTCAATTCAATTTACTTAATTCATTCATGGTTACAAACTTGATAAGTACTTCGGTCGAAATTTTTTTTTCAATCTAATTTTCTTCTTTTGAAATTTTTTGGTGTATCCGAATTTTTTTTTATTCCAATTTTTTATTTTTGTTATTTTTGCGTAGAACAACTGTACTGTATCACATCCATATTTTTAATTAAATGGAAGATTTTTTACAAGAGGTTAATAGGCTTTAATGTTTTTACTATTAATGCTTTTATAGTTTCAATTTATTTTTGTAAAGTTTAGACTTCATTTTTGGTCGAATTTGAATTAGCATCTTTTGTGAGATTATGATTTGATCGGTACATTTTTGTGAGGCTGTCTTATAACTTTTTGTAAGTTTTTCATTTATTGAGAAAATTGTTGTGGGGTTGTATAATTTTTTGAGAGATTTGATGTGAATGAGAGAATTTTTGCAAGCTTAGTTTTTTTGGGAGGAAATCTCTTTTATAACTTTTTGTTAGGGTTCACGTTCAGAAGGAGATTTTTTACCAGAACAACTATTTGGGGGGAGTAAATATACTTGTCTCAACTTTTTTTACAGCACATATGCTGTTTTTTTGCGACGATTTCTTGACTTTTTTGTATGAAATTCATAGCTTGCTAATTAAACATGTCTATATTGTGTATGTATCTGAATGATATAAAATAATTAACATTTTTTCGGTATTGCAGCAAAATATGGTAATATTTTATTAAAAAGTCATTCTCTCCAGAATTGGACCCTGAATAAAAATTTTAAAGGTCGCTCAAGCGATTTTTTAATTGTTTCTGCTGAAAATGGATACATCATCGAATTTCGAGCTGGTGTATCGCGACTATATTCGGACTAAAAATGCAATGTGAAATATTGATCTAAGAAATGTTCAAATGAATTCAATCTTCGTAATTAACCGTCAATACTTACAAAATTATTAGATTACTTAATACGTACAGTAGTTCTGAGGAGATACGACGCATAAAAGAAAAACGAACAAGTAAAAACTTGATTTTTTTTTAATTTTGTAAAAAAAAAATTTCAAAAGATATTACACGGAAACATGCATGTGAATAGATCAACGGATCGGAAAATATTTCATAAAAAATGATACCGAAGAAATACTCCAATAGCATCAGAATGCACCGAAAGTTTTTAAATAAAAGTACTCATAACGAAACGAGATTTTGAAACAAAAAAGTATGCGCACGAAATTTCGAGAGCAAACGTTTGATTGGAAACAAGAATTTTGGCCGAACTACTACGCGAGTTTTTCTTTTATAACGTTTATTGATCACGAATTATATCTTATGAGCAATAAGTAAAAAAAAAAAATTGGTGAAGTACTTATGAAATTTTTTTTTCTCAAATCAAATATCTTTTCGCTCAAAATTATTTTGCATCACTTGATTCCATTTTGGGTTGCAAGTGCAAATAGTATTTTCATATATTTAAGGTCTCTACCACTCTAGGGTGATTCAAAACTATATATAATTCAAACCTAGGGTGGTATCATACACCATTCTCTCAGTTATATAAAAACGAAGAGAGTAGTTTTAAAATAAACGTTATTATTGCATGCAAAGGACATTTTATGGTAAAAGAGAAGAGGGAAGAGATACCGTTTTCGACTCCGTTCTAGAGTTTACGTTGAGAAAAATGGTTTGCTGGGGCTAGGGTTAATACAAAAAATTATTTATTTAGGCACTATGCAAAAGTTTATTTATTGAATTATACTTTATTTTTGTATTATCACTCTTCTATCTATATATATAAAAGTCACTTTAATCAAAAGTTGAAACTGAACCCGATCTTTATAACCTCACGACAAAGATATGAAATAATCATCGAATATGAGTTTATCATACACCATTCTCTTAGTTATAAAAAATAAAAACGGAGAATGGTTTTTAAATAAACCTTATTATTGCACTCGAGGAACATTTTATGGTAAAAGAGAAAAGGTATTGTTTTCGACTCCGTTGTAGAGTTAGATGTGGAAAATAATAATTACAGACTTAAAAATAATAAAAAAATACATATTTGTTCAAGCACTGTTCGAAAGATGATTGGAATGAATTGCACTTTATTATTTTCGCACTATCACTTTCTTATTATAATAAAAGTCACTGTAACCAAAAGTCGATCGAAACTAACCGCGATCTTTATAACCTCATGACTGTTCAAAAATATAGTACGGTTGTCGGTTAGCTGTCATATCCAGCGATCGTTTGAATATTACCAGAGTTTTACCAAATCACTAGTGTCACTAGGCAGCGATTGCGAAAAAGACAGTTGCGCATCAAAATGTGTGCGAAAAAATGCTCAATTTTTCGGCACAACGAAAAAAAAAACATTAATATTTTTAATACTATTTAAGCTATGAAGTTCTAATTAGTGGCGATCGAAAGAGAAAAAAAAATAAAAAATATGTGAACTTAAATGAACCTCCAAAATGCTGTAATTTAGTTTATATTAAAGAAACAATTTTCGAGAACAAGTAGAATCACGGTCCTTCTGGTAAAAGTGTCTTGTGCGACTCGCTTCGTAAATGTACTTGTCTCGAGTCGCTACCGCGACTCTTAATTTTTCACGAAATGTTAACTCGATGAAAATAAAAGTTGCTGCAACAAGCTGTAACTTGTGATGAACATCATTCTGATGAATAATATTCGTCTCGAATCAATTTCGATCTATTCAAACGCCCGGAAGGACTATTGTGTTTGTTAAACTCTCAACAAACGTAGCTTGGGTGGGTAACGCGTTCCGTACCATCCATGAGTGTACATTGCACAGATGAAAAAGAAGATGCGTAAGGAAATGTGCGCAAAGTAAATTCTAGTATCAATACGCTCGAATTCTATTCATGATTTTGAGGTATTTTGAAATCTCTATATACTGCACATGTTTATATAGAGCGTCCTAAAAATCTGGTAGACAGGAAGGTTAAAACACCCAATCTCCAGCCCCTTTTCAGTAGTCAGCCTTTTACAGCTTTGTATGCGTGAAAATAGCGTGAAAGTTGTTTTCGAATAGTGGGGATTTTTTTACTGACATCTCTGACCTTTGATTAACCGGTACACAAAGTTTCAACGTATTAACTATGCAAACAATTGGAGGAAAAAAATATAATTCGAAACGCTGTAACCGTCGCGTACGGACTTACGTCGCGCGCTATTTTTTTCTTACCGCAGAGGCATTTCCCACGAGACCTTCATGTTTTTCGGAAGCTTAGTGTTCTTATATGGGTTTAGGCTATCATGAAATGCGTTTTTTAATAATTTTCTAAAATTTTTTGATGAAAGAAATCGTTTTAAATAGTAAAAAATATAATTTTTCTCCTGGCTGACTACTGGACCTCCAATTTAACATTGTAAAACCAATGCTCAGTCCCCCCGTCCCTCAGCTAACTACTGGTTTTTTAATGAATTTCTTTTATACGGTTGAAATTTGTACTATAAACGAATAGTATATTTAAACACTGTACACACAAAAAAAACATTATTAATGATGGTTTTACCAGTAGTTGGTTACACGTAAACTTATCTTGATTGAGGCGATTGACTTTTGGATCGGATAACCCCAGTCGTTCAGGTCGATTGTAGCGCCGACTCCAGTCAGCTCCGACCAATAGAAAGAAGGCCGACTATAGGGTCCCTATGTAGCCGTCTACTGGATCGGACCGACTGACTACTGGTAAAAATGACGTTTTTCTAATAAATAACGTTTTTTAATGTTTTAATGTGGATTCTATCGTTTGCAATAATTTTATTATTAAAGTTTAATCAATAGCGTTTCATTTACGGTTTGTTGTGTCTCTTCGCTATAGTTACAGAACTATTTAGATCGTACTTAAAGGAAAAGTGCAAGTTGCAAAAATTACAATGCTTCATTGTGACTGTTACCTAAATTCTTATATTCTGTCCAAAGTGTAGAGAATATTTTAAAAGAATATTTTAAATGTTACTTGATTAAACAGATCCGTTTTCTCCTTGAGTTTGTAATTAAAATATCGAAGAAAATCATTTTGCTATATTAATTTTTCGATTTATTATGAATTTTTGATTATTTTGTTGCTCTTACGTGTAAATAATCCATTCAATGTGTGTGTAGCGCAGTAAAGTGAAGGGGAGTGCGTGTGCTATACGCTTCCTGCTTTTCACTCCTATCTAGTCAGCGCATTTGATTGATTCTACATTTGTTTAATTCATAAGAATAAACGATGAACTGAAGAGAAAAATAGAAAAGGACTTTTTTGCTCAGAATAATGAGACCTATTTTACTGTGTAAGTGTTGATAATGATTTTTTTTTATTTACATAATTCTTTTCAATATTTACAAACTTATAGATATACGTACAAAGATAAAACGCGTTTGTAGGAAGGCATGAAATCCAGAAGATTTTTATTCCTCGTACGTATCAATACTCACTCGTTTGTTTAATTAAAGATTTTTCTTTCAGCATCACTCAACAAGAGTCCGTAGTAGCACCAGCATTTTTCTACGATCCAAGTGCACTCGCTTATTTGTACATATATAGTATATTACGAGAGATGCTTTTACCGAGGCTGCTACACAAACCCTCTCTCGCCGATGATCGACCCTACGTTTTTTTCCTCCATGCTTCTTGCAGCCCTCTCAAATCCCTTTCAACCCAACTTCCACTTTTTTTTGTAAATATTCTAGATGCTGTAACCGATGCTTGATCAGTATTTACGCTCTCACGTTTTTTCTTACTTAATAACCTTCGTTTATGCATTTTGAATATATTTAAAAAAATATTTTTTAATTATTTTTAAGAGAGTCTCAACATATAAACATTTTTTTCACAGCTACTCTCGAGTACTTTTATCTTAAAAAGTAACAAATTTATTACTTCGAACCTAATTTAAAAAAGCGATGAAAAATCATGAATCATTCGCCTAAACTTTGTCATGATTTTGAAACTGTTTAGCAGAGAGTTGATGGTACTTACAAAAAGGATAAAACCATTTTTCGATGCGCCCTCTTAGCCTCATTTGTTGTGATCGACAAAGAAATAAAAGAAAATACTCTTTCTCTATTTTCATTTTGTTGGTATTAGCGAGGATGAAAAGTCTCTATTGTTTGAGCGTTTCTTCAATTTCCGCTCGACAGTCGACTCGTCCCTTTTAGACTTGTGTGATTTTACACACTGCCTAAGGGCGCCGTTAGGAAAAGTTGAATCCACAAGAAATGATCGGTCGATGGAACTGGGTCAAATTAAACTAGGTGGCTTGTTTCATTAACGAGACAGACCAATCGATATAACGAGAATATCTCTATCTAATACATATCAATTATATTGATATCTTGATTTATTCAAATTAAATGGCGATATATTTTTCAATCTCAAATTACAAATACGTTGAATTATTTATGGTTTTTTTCCTTTTGTAACAAACGAATTTAGTGGGATAATTTTTTGTTCCACGTCTAGAAATGAAAGGAGAGAAATTTTCGTATTACTTATGAACAGTCTCGAATCTTCTAGTGGTAGATCGGTTTCTCCCCTTGCAATACGATAGCTCAGGAGAGAAGCCAAAATTACGACAAACCGCAGCATGCCTTGCAAGTGTCGTGATGTTTTCTTTTTACTTGAATATCTTGTTGTTGTTTTAATAATAATGATAATACAAATATTTATTTAAAATAGGTAAATGTATTTTTTTCAGGAATTTAACAGACAATTTTGTAGAATACAAAAGAACAGAATTTAAAAACAATTGAATCCGGAAAATGTGGCAATAAACTAAATTAGTAACCTTGACATTTCGGGTCATAATTCAATTGACATAATGTTTTTATTGTTATAAAGGCACAAGGATGTTAAAAAAATAATGGAGCAACGAGAATTGCGATTGTAGAGTATCCATTGTGATTCGGATTAATTAAAAAGTCCACGAGAGAGCACTGTCCGAAGGTTATTAAAACTCAAGTGTGGTCCCGGTTATAATGTTGCAAAAAACGGTAGCGTAGTAGCAATATCGCATCGAGTCGTTGCGTTTTACGTTCCGGTGCGTTCCATAATGGCCAACACTATCTCCAGATCCCTGGATAATTACCTTTTACACCATATCCTTCTTTTACTATTTTCTTTTAACACTGAAGCTTTTTATGTGTCCTTAACTTGGCTATTGATACTAGTTATAGTTTTTAATGAGCCGGTTTTGAAATTCGATCCTCTAATAACAAAAAACGCAACATTTCAATGAAATTTGCAAAATTTTAACTGAACGGAAATGTTTTTCATTTTTTATAATCTGAAGACTTTCAAAAAGTTCAAAATTTGACAAAAAAACTTACAGAATTAGTTTAAACATTCAAGTAATTCTAACCTCAAACAATGGAGCTTGAAAGCAAGCGAAGAGACAGTCTAATTGGCCAAACGATACTTTTTTCTCTTACTCTTCCTTCCTGTCATACATGTATGGAGAACAGGATGCTTCAAAGAGTTAAATTTAAAAACTTGGAAGCCGAGACTACGTAGTGCGCTAGTCGAGAGAGCTTATCCAGAGCGTTGACTTTTCTTAGCTCTCGGGCAAGAGTTATAGGCTGCCTCGTCCTGCTGTTCTCTCGCCTTGGCGTATCTCTCGTGCACCGGAGGTATTATGCACCGGCTGTGCTGCACATTGCTCTCGTTATGCTCTTTGCGCTGCAACTTTTCCTAGGACAGCTAGACAAGCGAAACAACGTATCAGATGGTCCGAGGGGCGAGGAAAACTTCTTTGCTAAACTCTTATATCCTCCGGATGATTTGTACGCCACGTGTTGTTCTAAGGTAACAGCAATAAACGTAATCACTGATTTTCGTACATGCTTTGTGTTTTATGATTTTTCTTAGCTATTTATTTATAAAATCTTTCAAAATTCACATTGAAAGTTGGAGGGTGAAAGGATAGTGAAATTCTAAAGAAAAAAGTTATGAGCTATTTTTATCTACGATGGACCGTTGAAGAGATATTAGCTGTTGGGTGATCGTAGAGTGGGGGAAGTGCACTCCGCCCTTTACCACGCCCGCTCTACTTATCGACGCATCAGATTGGCTGTTTCCAATTACTTGATATCACGTCAACTGCACGTCGGAGAGAAAAATGACTAAGGACTTATCGCTTCAGAATTTCGCAATCTAAATGTCCACCACACTTTAAGGACTAATAATCGAATATCGGAGAAAATTGATACTAATTTATCAGAAAGCCATAAATAAAAAGTTACCTTTAAGGATAAAAGGGATCGTTTTAAAATATCTTAGGATCCAATTCCGAAGCAGAAAGAGTAACGAAACTCTTTGAAATAAGGCACAACAAAAATTTAAAGCGATATAGAGGCTGAATTTTCCGATCTAAGAATAGAGTGGAGAATAGAGGAAAATAAGAGGCTCTCAAATAACTACGTAATAACGTTCATCTGACGTCTATTGGTGGACGTGGATACACTAACCCACCTTGACCGTAGCGTTGTCGCTATCAAATGGACAATCACAAGGGAGTGAGAGAGAGAGAGAGAGAAAGTATTTCCTTCGCTACTTCCATCATCTCAACCTCATCACCTCAACTGCAGCTCCTTTTTATCTCCCTCTCTTTCTCTCTCTCTCTTTTTCCTATTATTCTGTCTCTTTAGCTCTTTGGTGGACCACTTCGACCTCGTTGCTGTCCTCGTTTCACTTTTATTTCGTCGCTTCTGCTCGTTTGCTATGTTATTTTTTTTCGCTTACCTTCTTTTTCTTCTCGCTTTTCCCTCTCGTATTCTTTGCGCCACTATACCTTGGCTTTCTTCTCATCTCAGCTGAAAATTCTTTCATGCAATCTACCACGTGCCTGGTGCATCGGCTGTTGCCCCAGGCTATCCTCTCGCGAGTCCTCATCTACACCTGGCGAATAAAACACACCAGGCAAATTCACCAAGCCCTGCTGGGCGACAACGTGTATACTCGAAACTACGTCAGCCGTGGAACGTCTCTCACACGTTTTATAAGCTTACCTGCCTGAAAATGAGCACCTTATGGCTCAAGAGCTTCCTTTTTACGAAGCCACCCTACATTGCTCTTTTTAATCCTTTTTTCACACTTTACTTTCATGACACGTAGCCTCGCAGATTTTACTGTAAATACAAAATACATTCCCATCGGATTATGGATTTTGGCTCTTTACAAGCAATCTTTGTAATGATAATAGAGCATCAGTATTTTTTTCCCTCATCTGAAACATTGTTTTCTTTATCTTTTTCATTCGATAATTTCTTGCATAGAAAATTAATAAAAATGGGCATCAATGTTTATTAAACGTTTCCAAGGTCTCAGCACGAATGTTATCATAAACATCCTTGTTTGGTAACATGTCATGCGAACAGGGTCTTTGTGCCAAGAGGAAATTAACGATGACGAATCGGATTCAAGAGGAATTGTGATGATTGGAGAGTTTGGTGAGGGAAACTCGTGAGGTCTTTCGAGCTGACTGCGACTTGTTTGATACGTAAACAATAACTACCGCATACAATGAGAACGAACCATCCGTACTATTCGTAAATACCAGATGCACTCTTGATTTTATATCAGACCTTTCAACTCAAACTGACCTGCGTTTTTATTTATATTTGTTTTATTTAACATTAGAATCTTTGAATTTACCATTTTTTTGAAAATTATTAATTATTTATATTTGTTTTATTTAACATTAGAATCTTTAAATTTAGTATTTATTTGAAAATGATTGTACAAAAATGTAGAGAAAAAAGAACACAAATGTGGAAAAAGGAAAATTTCATTGGATCGTTATAAAAATCATCGTACAAGTTTTTTGTAAAAGAATTCAAAAAATCAAAGATTTGGCTAACAATCTCAATCCCGAAGAATCATGCCATCCATTAAAGGAGGTCACTGTAACATACAGTGATGAGAATGAGAGAAAGAAATGTGAGATGAAAAAATATAAACATGTGTTTAAATAGAGGGGCTTCAACGTCAAAATATCATGGCGCGATTTATTAGATCTTTTTTATAATCTTTCCCACTATTTCAAAACTCATTCATCATCTGAATTCAGAGGATCGTAAAAAAACAACACTGAAAACAATCACCACGAGTGTTGCACAAGATTTAGACATTCCAACAAAATTTTATTCCGACGAATTTCCGTTATTTCCCGAATGGCAAAACATTTTTATCAAATTTTAATACGAAAAGCAATATTTCGAAGTTTTTGAAAAATATAGTAGACATTGCGATGCATAGAAAAATGGAAAAAAATGCAAGATCACCTTTGAGTAACAGGAAATGAAGGTGTTGGTGAATTGGGTCAGAAAGGCCGATATAAAGGTGATATAACTAAGGAAGGGACACGAGGAATACTTATGCAACGTATAAATGCGCTTGAGCATTAGTGCAATCTCTCCAGGTCTGGTGTACGTCGTAGCAGCCCTCGTGGCCCGGACCATCTTGTGTCGGGAGGGGGTGAATGTGTGTTGCGAGTAAGTCTGGCGGAAATTGCTGCAATGGAGGAGAGGTGTACAATCAACGCGGATCTTTCGTGCATTGCACCGATCCAGTTACCCCTGTATTAGCGAATGTTTTTTTTCATCCTTCCTAACTTTTTTCATGTGCTTGCGCTAAAAAAATATAACAAATGAAATAAAAAAGTTAGCTCTAAGAATTTAGGACTTTGAGTCGGTCGTGTGAATGATATGACTGTATTATAGCCTTGGAAATAGGCTTTTGAGGTTATGAAAATGGACTTGTAACTCCCATTTCCGACATGTTATGACATTTTAGAATTTTTGAGTTTTTATCGACACTGAAGATGCTCTGAATTTTTGGAAAACGATTTTTCTAGGTTACTTGGAATATAAACAAAAATAATATTTTTTTTTGAAATTAAGGCCGATATGTACGCAAAGAAAATCATTTTTTTAAATATTTTAGTGAAATTTTGAAGTTAAAAAAATGCAATCAATATTTTAGCCAATAACTTGGTCGATTGGGCAACCGCGTATGCTCTCGTACAATAAAAAATAATGTATTCTCGTATTCGTCATATGTGTATATAGATTTATATATACGAAATTGTAGAGAGTAAACGTGGCTCGCCTCACCTTGTTCGTGGTTAAACTAGCGAGAGTAGCATCGCTGTATGAAATGTGTGTGTGTGTGTGTGTGTGTGTGTGTGTGTGTGTGTGCGCGCGCGCGCGCGTGTGTGTGTACGAGAGCATGGACCATAAAACGAAACAACCAAATCGAAAATTCTCCCATCGTTTGGACGCTCTTAAAATTCTCATGGTTCTCATTCCAATGGCTTACAAAGCGCCCTCTGTATCATCGCGTTCCTGTTGTTGTTACGGTCATTTTTTATTCTGTATCAAAATCGTAAAGCAGAACGTCGTTAGAGAGCGTTACTGGAATTTCCGGAATTCCGTAGAGCCATTGAAAAAAATAAAAATAACCTCGGAATTAATTTGCGGCGAAGTTTCAGCTTTTTTGAAATATTTTTCAAACTTTTTCTCGCTCATTTCAAGCTAGGTCATTCCACTCTCAACAGTAAATAAGATAAGTTACAGAAAAAAGGAAAATCCTTGCATCCTTCAGCTATGTTTTACCGGAACGATCACCCTTTTCGTAAAGTATATTTTTACATCGTGTATTTCGTGGCATATCACTCACCCGGACGTCGTGACAGAGGATACTAAACGCCGAAACAGAGACGCATTACTTCGTTATCCGATATGCTGGCCGCGAATATCGATTTAATAATATATTTACCCTGACGTCTCCGGCTTGGCGATCCCTCGCGTTCGTATGGATTACTCTCAGCTATTCCTATATACTTATTTTTTAATTCTTTTTTTCTTATGTGAAATTATAAATTATTTATTGGGATTTACTCCTTTATTGAATATTCAAATCTGTATTCCAGTAATATGGAACACATTTCGGCGTGTACTGAAAAATTAACACATTCATTGCGCACAATGAAAAGAAAAAACATGATCGAGCATATTAGTCCAGGAGCCAGTGAACATTTTTTGGAACTTATTTTCGCACGCCCTATTTATGGTAGGTTCGATTCCGTTAGTGATCTTTTTCAACAAATAGACAGTCTGGCTATGATTTTCCTATGGAATCGATGAGTTAAAATTACAAACTTATGCTACTTATTTTCGCAAGGATGAAACTTGTTTTAATAATTACTAATACCCTAAAACTCCGTAAAATAACAGTCTGGCTGATTTATGGCGTTGGAAAGTCAGTCTGGCAGGATTTTTTTGACTTCCAAAAATCTGGTTATTTTATGGATGCCTCGAACTTATTTTTACATAAGCAAAACTCGTTGTACTAGTTAACATCATAATAAAACTCAGTAAAAAAGCAGTCTGGCTGTTCTTCAGAATTGGGAAATCAATCTGGCAGATATTCGAAAATTGTAAAAAAAAAAAAAACTCATGGAACTAATTTTCGTATTATTAAAAATTTGTCAGCTGGTAAAATGCGTTATACAATTGTCGAGAAAAGCATTCTGGCTACCATTTGAGATCACTTAAGCCTTGCCAGACTAACCGGAAGATGCGTAGCTTGGCAATTAATCGACGATCGTTATACTAACGTTTGCGTTTGTACTATGATGATAGTCTTAATTTTGCATAACTAAAATCTCTTCAGATGATAGATTACATTCTAAAGTGAATGAAAAGAACAATCTGGCTACCATTCTGCATCACCAAAGCTTCGCCAGATTTTTAAAATGTGCGAATATTTTAGCGTTGAATGTGATATTTCAAATTTCATGGCAAGAAATATAGTAGATAACACTATTTGCGTGGGAAGACTTTAAAAAAAAAAGTGGACAAGTGCGAGTTGAACTCGTGTGGAGAAGGTTCCGTACGATGAATATATTATCTATCATGTTTTTTTAAAATCTGACTCAAATTTGTTTGTGGGAACTAAAAATTTTAAGACCATAAACTTCTTATAGGTTTTCCTGTAATCTATAAATAAAGAACTATTTTCTGCATTTTTTTCAAAATTTTAGGCTCAGTAATTTCGGAGATAAGGGAGGGGGGAATGGTTAATTTTCATCTAATTTCTTAAATAACTTTAAAACTATTTATTTTAAAATTATAAAAAAAATATATTTGAGACCCTCACAACAAGCCATTTGATATGTCACACGGTACAGTTTGCAAACCTTTTTTTTTTTAATTTTCTAATTTGCCCCCCAAAAGTGACCCCCATATTCAAAATTCATTTATTTACGTTACACGTCCGTGTTTGGGTCACAGAAATTCATATATGTACCAAATTTCAATTTAATCGGTCCAGCAGATTCAAAGCAAATTGGCTGTGACAAACGGACAGACAGACAGACACACGAGTGATCCTATAAGGATTCCGTTTTTTTTCATTTGGACGTACGGAACCCTAAAAATAGCGAATAGAGCGCGAGTCACCCTTATATCGTCGAAGATGACGTTGAGAACACTCGACAACTCACATTTTACAAGTCTGGTGATGCTTTGGTAATTCTGAATAGTAGCCAGACTGTTTTTTTTTTTAGATTCACATTAGAGTGTAATCTAACATCTGAAAATATATTAGTTGTGCAAAATTAAGACTGTAATCAGTGTATAAGCGCAAACGTTAGTACAACGATCACCTATAAATGACCAGATTATGCATCTTGCAGTTAGTCTGGCGAGGTTTAAGTAACCTCGAACGATAGTTAGACTGCTTTTTTCAATAATTGTATATTATTATCTTTATTTATTATCTGTGAAATTTTCAAAAATTCGAAAATAAGTTCCTTAAGTTTTTTTTTTCTTTTTCGATTTTTGCGTGCCAGACTTACTTCCCATTTCCAGAAATCAGCCAGACTGCTCTTTAACTAAGTTTTATAATCATCTTCATTGATACAATAATTAGCATTGTTGCGAAAATAAGTTCAACGCATTTACTTTTTTTTCAGTCTTTCAAACGCTCACCCTAGCTCAATCTATCGAAACTCAATAGCTAGACTGTCGATTTTTTGAAAAACATGACCAATTGAATCGAAAAAACCTTGATTACTGCGTGCAAAAATAAGTTCCAAAAATATTCATTGACTCCCGTACTATATTTGTAGTATATGGTTTTATATTTTAACGATAATTATTCGTACTATTATTAACCCGTTGTAATTGAATTTCTATCGAGGATATATACCAACCACACTAATGCGATTTGGGATTTTGCATCGTCAAATTCTTGCATAAATAATCGCAAATCATTTAGTAACTTGATGAGTTTCTTGGAATAAAAACCCTCAGGAATTCAATGATAACAGCAGTCTCGAATGCAAAAAATAATATTCATATAGCGTAAATATGTCACAATCAAAACAAAAATTTTCAAAAAATACGATTTCAGTAGTGCAAATTCGCACTAGTGTGGTTATTACGGGTTATTAATAAAAGTCCATTTTCATCAAGGTCTACGATTGTAAAATTTTTCGCGAATTATCGTTTTCGGGTAAAATTTTCATGACGCGTCGCTCTAGTTTTTGAAATTTGGTGTTCCTGTCGAAGAGATCAAATTTTTATATGTCAACGAAAGGAATATGAGGAAGGGAGAAATAGACGACGATAAAAACAAAAATTTTTAATCAAGTCTGAGAACGAACATTTTTTGGAGGACCGCTCGGTTGCATCTCAGTTGTATTTGTCGTCGGGACAGTTAATCGATACTTGAATCTCTTCGATGATTGAAAAATGCTCGCTAGACTCTCATCGAAATAATGTATAGATTCACGAAATCGAACCTCAACAGATTAAGAGGAATAACTTATTGGAACATTATACGAAAATCCAGAGCGTCGTTAGTCTCAGCCGGCTAGACGGTCCACATTCGAAATGGTTTTATAAGTATTCACATTTACTCAATTCAATCGCGAGTCAATCGATTATTTCATCAACTTACAAACGATTGATTGTTCATTTTTGATGTTATATTTTTTCGACGATAAAAAGATATTGACGTTTTTTATCGAGTACCACAATTTTGAATATTCTCTCTTTTATAGCCTTCTCTTATTTGAAAAAAAAAAAAAAAAAAAAATAGCGGTAGTTTTCGTAACGAGTCATCTCGAAAACGAACGACCTATCGTTCATCTCATGGCCCTATAAAGATGTCAAAAACATCGGAAATACGCTAGAGATACAACAGGGGTTGGAAAAAGATTTAAAGGGAGTATGAAATTCGTAGATGAAGTTTGCAAGGGTTGAATGGCAAAGAAATCTCGAGTGAGACAGTCAATCCTCGTATTTTCAGGCTAAATTTTTCCTCGGCTTTCCTAGACGCTTCAACGTATAAAGAAATCCATGATGCTTTCGTCGTAAATATATGGGGGATGTAAGAGACTTTAGTGAGGGTCTAAACACACGGAATCTCTTATTATTTTCGCACGTTATAAAAAGAGCATTTTCCTCATTCAAAACCCCTCGGGGGTGTCTCATATTGCTCTGACTTTTCATACCGTCCCTCGACACCCTTCAACTCTTATATATCACATATGTGTTTGTTTGTATGTGCTCGTTTCATACGACCAACTAAAATATATAATCTCGCCTCGAACATGCGAGTTTATCCTCCTCGTGGACTCTTCACAACCGTGAAAGTTCATAAGGGTGCAAATTCTACAGGGTGACGTAATAATTTTGGGATTTCTTGAGATTTCGTCACAATCCCTGTCGCGAGGGTGTAGAAATTCGATGAATTCGATCCGTCCCCATCTTCTGCCACGCAGGGATAATGACCCCGATGCTGCGGACAACTTTAGTACATAAAAATAGAAATTTATCGAATACAGATAAATGTCGTAAAGAGCAATAAAAAATTTGATTGAAAAAAAATATTATTGGGAAATTTACCAGGTCTTGAGTTATTTAAGTGAGAAAATTATGTTTATCTTGAATGTTTTTTTGTATTTTACTGACTTTGGTAATAAATGCATTTGAATGTTTAAAATTTGTTTCCATATTTGTGAATCACGTTGTTAATAATTTGGAAGGATCCTCAACCTTAATGCCTGTAAATAATGCTAGTTCACGAAATTTCATGGGACCTCGACGTTTTCATCAAATATCAATGGACATCGAGGAGGTATTGAGTTCCGGATGGTTTTACATTATTATTTCAAAACCAGATTTACCAACGTAACTTCAAACTTAATTTCGAATTAATGGCTGAAAAATGAAAAAGGCTTAAAACAATATGTTTTCAGATATTTTTGTGTGAATCATTACACGACCTCGCAGTAATGCAAATGAAACAAAAAAAATCCGTAACATTCTCGAATAATAGTATTATGTGTGAGGAAATTGAACATTTGAAAGAAAATAACAACCAAATGTTCTTTTTTTGTTTAAAAAATTAAATTATTGCGCCGTAAAATCTTACAAAATCGCTTTTTAATAATTAGGCAAATAATAATTTGAAAACAATATTCTTATGAACAATAGTTTTCCAATTAATTATAATATTGGAATACGAAAAAAAGAATCGTGATTAAATAAATTGTATTGAAATAGAAATACAATCGTTATGGCAAAAAATTAAAACAGTAATGAGCAAAAAGTTGTGTCCTACAAATTTGCAAAGATCGCAAATAAATATGGCGTAACCACAAGAAGATTTAGTTTTGAGGGTAGTAATTCCTCGAAGGTGGCTTTAATAGAGACTCGATTTCCCGCGAGACTTTCGCATGCACCAATGAATAGATATATGATAGAGTTATGATTCCCCTATGCTACCATTATGAAACCATACCCTAAATGTTCGGCTTTCGCCTTCCCCCTTTTTTCATTTTTCTCGCCCTTTATCTCTCTCTCCCTCCGTACTTTTTTTTTCTTTTTCTATTCGGTCGAATGCCCACCCTCTCGACCATACTGTATGGAAGCCACCCTTATGGGTTTTGCGCTAACAACCCTCACGACCTTAAACAGTACTACAATTGTATGGTCCATTCCTCATAAAACAGGGTAGTTTGTGGTGGTGGAAAATCAATTTTCATGCCTTCCTTGAAAGGCATCTTTCCACAGCCCTTAATAAGGGGATGAAAGAATTTTTATACTAACACCCTACAAACAGGTTCCAACTAAATAAATAAACAACTTCGCGAAATTTCATGATAGAATCTTGATTGAGAAACGTGCTGCCTGCAGAGTTGGCTCTGTACAATTGCGATACCGCAACTTTTTCCGCACTTTCTGTTATTTATTATTTATGAATTAAGTTATTGCATAGTAATTATTAAAATAAGCATTCTTCACATCAAACTTAATTATTCTATTCTAAGAATTACATATCTATGTACACATGATATTTAGCATAATTAAATCATGAATTAATTGAGAAATCTGTCGGTTTATTTACAGAGCCAAATTTCAAAGAACCCATCAAGAACGAGACCGCACCGGTTGGACGTGAAGCTATTTTAGCTTGTCTCGTACAGGATCTTGCTCTCTACAAAGTAAGCATTCAACAATTCACTTCAATTTCTGTATCCATTATTAAATTCATGATATTAAGATACTTTGAAATCGAGGTTCAGTCAAGTTGCAATTATTAATTAAGAGTCGCGGTAGCGACTCAAGATAAGTACATTTAAAAAAGCTATCCGCATTTCTCAAAGTCAAAGTCAAAGACGAACGGTCGCTATAAGACTCTTTTACTCCGAGCACCGCGTTTCCAATTGTTTTCGAATTATTTCGAAAATTGTTTCTTTATCACACACATCACACAATTTTGAAGGATGTTTCGAATTCACGTATTTTTTTTTTTTCTTTCGATCGTGACTAATTGGAGCTCTGTTACTTGAAGCGTTTTAAAGATATTAATTTTTTATGTTTTCGTTCGATCAAAAAAAATGATCATTTTTTTTGACAGTTCTTTCGCACACATTTTGATGCTCACATATTTTTTTCGCAGCCGCCGTCTAGTGATAATAGTAATATTGATAAAAAATTTAGTGATATTTGAAACTGTCGTTCGTGAATATGACAGCTGACCCATAATATTTCTGAACAGCTTTAACTTATCGTTTATAGAGTGACAATAATGAGGTTATAAAGATCGTGGATGTGACAGCGGACCAATATTTTTTATGAATATTATAGAGCGATAATAGATAATATTAATAATATTATAGATAATATATAATAGATAATATTATAATATTATTATAATATTATTATAATATTATTATAATAATATTATAGATAATTAGATAATAGATAATAGAGAATATTAAGCGAAAATAATTTTTATTGGAAAAAAAATCGGCTCAAAGTAGTTCGCTCATTTTTTTATTGCTGAATATACACAATGTACTAGGGATGAATAATAAACGTTGTCATAACCTCGTTATGTACTTCGGTCGAAACTTTTTTTTCCACTCAAATTTATTTAATCGGTAACTTTGTCAGCATAAATTTGGTTGTTTCGCAAATTTAGAAAGAGATTAATTGTATGAAGAAATATTCTAATAGAAATAAAATGCACTTGAAGGTTTCAAATGAAAAAACAATCAGAATGAAACAAACTCAAAAAGGAAGCAAGTGGTGCAAAACAATTTTGAGTTAAAAGATATTTGATTTGAAGAAAATAATTTTATAAATACTTCAACAATTTTTTTTTACCAATTGCTCATAATATAACATTCGTGATAAATAAACGTTATAAAAAAACTGGTGTAGTACTTCGACCGAAATTCTTTTTTCCAATCGAACTTTGGCTCTCGATATTTTGAGCGTATATTTTTTTGGTTTCGAAATATCGTTTCCTTTTGAATTCTTTTATTTAAAAACTTTCAGTGCATTTAGATGCTATTGAATTATTTTTCCGGTGTAATTTTTTATGGAATATTTTTCGATACGAAATATTTTTTTCCTAACAATTTTTTTTTTCATTTGACGTTTACCTTACATACTTTCTTTTACTGCGAGAATTTTGTTTTATTTTTTTATCCAATAGATTTTTTATCCAATTCAAAAACTTTTAGTGCATTGTATTTCTGTTCACATGTATATTTCGGTGTAATATTTTTTAAATAATTATTTTTTACAGAATTTAAAAAAAATTTAGTTCTTATTTGTTCGTGGTTCTTTTATGTGTCGTATCTTCTTACAACTACTGCAAGTTTTCAAGTAAGCTAATAATTTCATAAGTTCTGACGGTTAAATACGAAGTTTGAATTCACTTGAACGTTAGAGAAAAAATGCACAATGCATTTTTAGTCCCGATATAGACGCGATACAGTAGCTCGAAATTTGATTATGTACCCATTTTTAGCGGAAATCAGAAAAAAATCGCTTGACCGACCTTTATAATTTGTATTAAGTATCGAATTCTTGATAGAATCACTTTTTGATCAAATATTATTATATTTTGCTGCAACACCGAAAAAAAATGCTGATTTTTTTGCATCACCCAAGTACGTACACAATATAGACATGTTTAATTGACAAGCTATGAATTCCATACAAAAAGTCAACAAATCTTCGCAAAAAACAGTATAAATGCTGTAAAAAAAGTTGAGAAAAGTACATTTACTCCCCCGAAATAGTTGTTCCGGTAAAAAATTCCCTTTTCAATACAAAACCGCCACAAAAAGTTATAAAAGTGATTTCCTCGGAAAAAAACTAACCTTGTAAAAATTCTCTGATTCACATCAAATCTCTCAAAAAATTATAGGAGAACCCCACAAAAATTTTCTCAATAAATTAGAAACTCACAAAAATTTACCAAACTAAATAATAATAATAAATAATAATAATAATAATAAATAAATAAATAAATAATAAATAAAACAAAAATAAGAGCCTCACAAAAATTTACCAAACAAATCATAATCTCACAGAAGATGCCAATTCAAGCCTGCCCAAAAATTAAGTCTAATTTCATAAAAAGTCCTTAAATAATTTAAATCTTTAAAAGCATTAATAGTCAAACACATTAAAACCTGTTAATATCTAATAAAAAATCTTTCAACGAATTGAAAATACAGTTGTTCTACACAACAAGAATAAGAATAAAAAATAATAATGAGAAAAAATATCGATACAAAAAACTTTCAAACGAAAAAAATTAGACGGAAAAAAAAATTAAGCAGAAGTACTTGGCCACTTTGTAACCATGAGTGATATATTATGTAAATTAACCGAAAAATCTCGCCAAGTACTTCGGCTGAAATTTTTTTTTCAATCTAATTTCTTCGTTTGAAAGTTTTTTTTGTATAGAAATTTTTCTCATAATAATTTTTTATTCTTATTCTTATTGTGAAGAACAACTGTATTTTCGATGAGTTGAAAGATTTTTTATTAGATGTTAATAGGTTTTAATGTATTTGACTATTAATGCTTTTAAAGATTTAATTCATTTAAGGACTTTTTGTGAAATTTAGACTTAATTTTTGGGCAGGCTTGAATTGGCATCTTCTGTGAGATTATGATTTGATTGGTAAATTTTTGTGAGTTTCTAATTCATTTAGAAAATTTGTGTGGGATTCTCCTATAATTTTTTGAGAGATTTGATGTGAATCAGAGAATTTTTTCAAATCTCTTTTATAACTTTTTGTGGAAGTTTTGTGTTGAGAAGGGAATTTTTTATCGGAACAGCTATTTCGGGGGTTTCCATTGCTGCACATATTGATGAATGAACAAATGAATTGCATTTGAAGCTAATATCAATAGAACTGATTTTCTTTTGCTGAAACTTGATAGTGGTAATTAAAATTCGATATACAATTAGAATTGTTTTCAATATGTTTAATTAACAACAAATATTTAATCCAATTATGGAGAAATCGGATTTTTTTCGCTACCATATTAAATATTCTAAACAATTGACATTTCCATTTGTATTATAGTAATTGTGATGAAAAACATAATTTATTACGCGAATTATTTCTCCTGCCCAATTTGGCTGGGTGAACTCTCGCAAGAGGCAATAAACTTTGGAGATTGCGTGACGGAATAGCGAAATAGTCAATTTGTGGGGTGATTGAAAAGCGGTAAAATCGACGTTTGTTCGGGAGTAAATTTTTGAATGTTAAACAAAGACATATAGAAAGTACTTTGGAAAAGCTTTTGATTGGTTGCTTTGGGTCGATTGACCATGTGGAATTTACGCTTGAACAATTTACTCCCAAAGTTAGTGCGTTTCATCTTTAAAATAACATTTGTGTACCAGGTGTTTCAAAACTCACGTTCACGATTTATGGAGCAAGATAATCAGGGAATTCTGAAAAGAGACTTCATTAGCCATGTTTCTCTCTGCTGTATAGATCATGAGATATTAAATAATCATAAAATAATGGTAAAAGTTCGTGGAGTGGAAAAAGCATGTCCTGCCTCCTTGTTGCCCCGCCCACATCTTTTTCTTGGCTCATGCAATTGGCTAACTCTAAATTAATGATTATCTACATAACAATGCATCATTGAGAAAAATGCCAAAGAACTTTTTTGTTTAAAATCATCCATTCCATCAACAACAACTTGGACAAAAGTTTCAGCTCCGCATTTTAGGTTGTGCGACCTTAAAACTTGTCCTATACAGAATATCGTCGGAAATTCCTGATCTGGTTAATCCACGCCCCATGAACGAACATATCGCATTAAATAAAAAATATCGCAAGCTACACACACACGTACATACACACACACACACACACACAAACCGGCCCATTTATCTAGCATCACTTCAACGGCTTGTCCCCCGTTTCAATAACCGTGCCGCTACAAAGTACAAAAATAGTTTCTCATGCTCGTATCGAAAAACAATATGCGAATGACGCCAGAGGGCACAAATTTGAATGGTAAAGATGGAAAATCAATTTCATTGGAAGTGATGGACAGGATGGACGAGCTTCTGAGTGGGTAAACGTGTTCGCATCATTTTGGTATTCTATTTCATTGCTCCGTAACACAATATATACAAGTACAAATATTACAAGCGCACGATACTCATACATCTATATCGAATACATCAAAATGGTACATAATCTCACTCGATTGCCCCACAGGATCTCATTTCTCTTTCCTCGTTCTGTAAATATTTGCGGTTATCGATATTTTCGAGAGACATATATACACACACACACACAGACACACATAAATGGTATGTCTATTCATGTCAGATTTCCGGCAGTCGTCGGATGGAGTTGGTTGAGGGGGGGATAGTAGAGCTCTTAAGAATTCAATTGTACCCAGTGAAAGAATAAAAAAGACGGAGAGAACGACGAAAGGAAAGAGTAATCGATCGTCCCAACAGAATAAGGGAACGATGTAATACTAGAGCGGAATGGATGTAGTGAAGGAAGGTCCGCTCGTCAATTCTTCCCTGTGATATGAGACGAAATGGCGGAGGGGGCGATTTCAAACAATACGTCAAACATAGAAGCGTCCAAGCGTTGTGGATCTAGATATATCGAGAAATATAGCGACTTTTTTTCGTCTTTATCTTCCATGTATGGCCCCAAGCCTTTCGAACTTCCGTTGTCTTCCTCTACGTGAAAAAACACTTGGACGCCCCAGGGCGTGCATCTCAGTAGCCTCTCCTCTTTACCTCGCATCTCCTTCACCCTACGTACATTGAAACGTTTCTTTTCCACGAATCCTTCTTTCATAGCTCTTTCAATCATTCTTCTTATCTTTTAGCAAAAACTACTCTTCCTTCTTATATATTTATTTGCGGGTATAAGTGTATTAGTGAATTAGGTCGAGATATTTATGAGTAATTTAGTGGTAACACAACACAATTTTTGTAACTTACTGTTGCTATGCTCTTGAATTTGAGTTTGATTAAGTTTCATTACAAACATAATGCTAGCGATACTAAAATAAACTGCCGTCGCAGAAAAAACTTGGATACCCGCCTAGAAATTATAGTAGGGATCTTTTCGGGTCGTTATCAGGCTGCCTCATTGCCGTATAAAGGCGCTTATAAGGCGGCCTGACAGTGCCCTGACACGAAATGTAACGGTGTGGCACATAATGCCCTGATGCAGGCTGACTAATTGGGCCCTGATCAGGCTGCGTGACAAGGCTCTGATCGGACTGCTAAACACAAACCTGATTGAGCTGCCTGCACTGCAAAAACAAACGCGTTGTTTCAACGCGTTTTAGGCGTGTAAATGTTGAAGCCGATTTCTGTACGCTTCTTGCCGTGTTACTGTGCAAAATTACACGTGTTCGACGTTGAAGCTCAAATATACATGGTTCCAGCCGTGTTGCTGTTCAATTGACACGCTTCACGCGTATTGTTGATATATGTTTGTAAAAAGGTCAAAAATCCATTGGAAAAAATTTATTTTTCAAGTATTTATTCCATTTATGCCACATGTGATCGTTTCAGATCATTTCGCATGCTCCTCAGATTAATTGTATTGAAGAAAAAAATTCCTGCCTATATCCGGGGATTTGAACTGCTCTACCTGCCTATCTTCATGTTCTAACGCACGCATGCTACCTATTACACTACCACGACCTTATGACTTTTTCGACCAAAAAGAATTTATATCATGCCTACTTTGTTGCTGGCTTGGTGGACTACCCATTCCATAATCATATTTGGTATTCCCTGCTGCGTTTGGTGTAAACATAAACACTGCGCGCCAGTCTAACGATGTGGTGGAATAAAAAAGACTGTGCCATTATAATGCTTCCTCTTAATACATGCATACACGTTTGTGTACGTATTTTTTTAGGTTAGGACTTTCATCATTACTTTTCACATTATATATTAATACTTTTTCACTATGTTCTTATCGCTCTTAAAGGTTCATTTCATTGAATTTTTTGATATTTTGTTTTCGTATGAGTATATTGAACACATCACTTAGTACACATCACACGCAATATAACTACGTGGTGATTTGTTAGATTAGATTCTTTCTTCGGGAACTATTCATAATTATAACAGGTACACGCAATTCAACGCTATATCCTTACTCGAATAGTGTAAATAAATTAAATCTTTTCGATAAAACCGGGAGCAGATTCATGCGCGAATTCAGAACTTTTGAGGTTAGAGACACACGTTTTGATGTTGCAGCAATGGTACGGAATTCATAAGACAGGCCTTACCGGGACGTAATAGGGTAAATCTTAGGGAGGCGCTATTACAGTGAGCCGTACTAAGGCCTCATAGGGCAAACCTCAGTTGGGCATTATTAGAGTACGCCATATCAAGGCCTGATTGGAGCATGTGTCAGTAGGGCCTCACCAAATCACACCTGATTAGGACCGTTTTAGGCTAGCCTGATTTGTTAGTTACTATGGAAGGCCTGATTACGACCGGATCAGGAGTCCCATACTAGCGCTGCCCATTTTGCAACCTGATCACGCCCTAATCCCGAACAGGCGAACCCTGACAAATTTCTAGGGGGGTAGTCTCGATTGAAATATCGGAGGGAAACCACATCATTCTCAAAGCTTGAAGAAATCCTCTAACAAACCCCGATAGCAATCTAATCTCGATTAATTCATAATTCGCGACTCAGTCATGACTGCTTGAAATTTTGGATTTTCGGGGTTTTGTAAATCTGGTCTGGAGAGGTCTCAGGAAGATTTTATTTTTTCGGGTTCTATAAAATGCTGTCATTTATTTAAAATTTAAGATATAGCGGCAAATTTAAAACAACTTTTATCATTTTTTCATCAGCTCTCCAAATATTTCTGACCCGATTATTGAAGTAATGTCCAAAAAAGACTTAAAGACGTAATTTCTCGGTTTTTTTTCATGTAGACTTGAAATTCAAAAATGTTTTTGAACTAAAAAATGATGGGAGATTTTTAGGTTTTTGGGTCGAAATACTTCGAGATAAGCTGTTGAAGAAAATATGAAACTTTTTTCGAGTTCCATATTTTGGGTATTTCATACAAGAACGATTGCGGGATTTTTATTATTTTTAATATAATTTTTGATCTGCAGTATAGTAAAATTCGAAAGTTTTTTTGGATTTTGTATGTATGAAAAAAAAAACAAACAAAAAAGTTTCAGAATAAAAATGAGCTTAGATGAAAACGTAGTAATATTTTAATCAGTTCAATTAACTTAATGAACTCTGTTAGGTATTTTTAGACGAAAGGGTGATTGTCTGAAAAGAATATGATTTTAAACTCTAGGGTTCTTCACTTTTGCTGGTTTCGACAAATTTGACCTCTTTGACCTCGATCCTCATTTTTTTATCCCCGTAGTCTCTGAAAATGGAGCTTGACGAGATTATTCTTTCTTGTGGAGTTTTAAATTGATTCGTTTCTCAGAGATTTGGTGAATAATGGTTGGGAGAAGTGGAATGGTGCCCAGGGCGAAAATCATATTTGTCTGAACGTCCCTGTCTGTCTTTCTCTTTTCCTATCTCTTTCTCTATTGCCCTCGTTGTTCAGCCGGAAGTTTCTTACTGCCATTCTAGTGCATCGGGTTAATTTCGCGTTTCATCTCTTGTATTTGCTCTCTGCCAATGTTCCACTGTGTATACCTAACAGCGAATATTCCACCCAGCAGAAACACCGGAAGTTGGAACTCCAAAATGTCCGCTTAGACACTTCGCTAGAATTGATCAAAAAACTTACAATTATAAAAACAAACGGCTTTAAATTTTTATAATTATTCAAATAAGCCCAACAGCTAGAAATCCAAATTACAATTACAAACTATTTTATTTTTCGAGACTAGAAGACATTCTTGTAAAATATCTATTGGTGGAGAAAAAAATTCCTCGAATTATTCTGGACTAATCAATTCATAATTTTTTATAACATTATCAATTTACGAAGTAAGCGAAAATTGAGCATCTATTGATGTAAGCAGAAAATGAAAATAAAAAAAGATGGCTGACTATTTTATCCTAGAACGAAAATTTCCCATTAAAGGGGGTGGAATGATAACTCGTGATTTACGTTCTATACACTGTCATTTTCCAAAGTAGGATGACTCCTACGAGAAGGGGGTCGAGAGTAAGGGAGGTTGGAAATTGCGGACTCGATGTTTGCAGATTCGAAACACGTGGAAACGTTTCCTGTCGGATGGACGTGTAAGTGCGTATGTTGAAATAGGTCGTCGAGAGGATATCGCGTAGCGGAAACGCGTGCAGTCTGGACCGGGGGGTTTGTAACGTGTCCCTCTTGCCCGCATTAGTTCGCTCCAGGAGCTTAATCAACCGCTAACGATGACGCAGAACTCTGCGAGATGCTCGATCTGGGGATTATTATTCAAGTGTCCTAACACACCTCCTCTTCGCAAATATATCTCCTTCATCTCCTTTTCCAGCTTTATTTTTACGTTTCTCTATTTATGTCTCTGTTCCACTAAATTATTTTTGTTTTTACATGGCTTTTCTCATCTCTTCATTAATTTGCATTTTTCATTTTTAATTCATTCTTTTCTTAAAATACGTATGACTTTTATTCTTTCATCCCTTTTTCCACCCTTCTTTACATGTTTCTCTAATTACATACTTATTTTATTAAATTACTTGATAGTTCATCACGCTTTTCACATTGATTGTTCTTTTACATTAATTATACACATTTCCAAATTAAATTATATTTTCCATTTTGATTTTATTTGTTTTTTTTTTCTTTATTCAATTACATAATATTTTAGTTTATTGGTTCGTTTATTCTGATTTTCGTTGGCTAATTTTTTCTAACTTTTCTATTCCCTCGTACGTTACAAAAATTCTCTTAAACTATGAGGATCAAAGAAAGGCTTTGTCAGGTTATTTCACCAGTTGTTGATGCGTTCCCCAATATTTACCTACTTTGGTTAGACGTCATTGCTGCATCCGGAATCCATTTTATTATTCCATAAGATACCGGTGACTCGAGAAAAAAAATAAAGAAAGGATTTGGGGTTGGGCCGAGGTAAATATTGAAAAGTATTCATCCCAGTCGAACACCGTATTCATGAAAGTCAAATGGATATGTCGGTATTTCGCATGGCCGCGAGAACGGCAAGATAAAAGAAAACAAAAGAAGGAATAACTCTGAAGAAATAGAGTTTCAAGGGAACGAGCATTGTTTTTGTGCCGAGAGCGTCAGAACACATTCATATAAGTTTTTAAAAGTAAAATTCAAAATCAACAGTTTTTTTTTTTTACTTTTAGACCATTTTGCTTAATTCTCTTTGTAGTAACTGGACATTTAGTCATTAGAGACGGAAACAGAGAGAAGGGAGAGTGAGAGACCTGATGGGCACGGAAGGATATGTGTAGGCTTGATTGCACCTGAATTATTTAGTTTTATTCAGACTCTCGACGAGGCTCATTAACCCGCTTCCAGTTTGCGTTTCAAATTTCGAACTGTCACGTACATTAATGGTAACATTTCGAATCCCAAGCAGGCAAATACTAAGAGGTCGATATATCGATGTATAATATATATCAATACATATACAGAATATGATCGTGAATTACAGGTGCTGGTAAAATTGATGGTGGCATTTGAATTTGCTATCAAAGAATAATTATTAATGCTTACAAAATATTGACGTGCTTCTTCCATACACATGTTTCATTAAACAAGTTTCATTTCTAGCTTCTCATAGCAATGTTCGAATTCCGTGAAATTAACTAAAAAATCCGACCTCTCAATATCCGTGAATGAATGTATCACGTGACAATAATCCTCCGTCGATCAGATGATATTCCCAAACTCATATGACTGCAGGTTCCTAATTATGTTACGAAATTCAAAATTCAACGTATCATTCTCGATCTCGATTCTCGATGTTCAAATTAAATTTTTTTGCTTTAAATATACTGGATGAATTTATTTATATTATCATAGCTATTCGACTTTTCCTATACCAGATAAAGCGATTTCAATAAATCATTGTTAATATTTAACGGTAGTTATTATAGATCTTCCAATTTTAGTAGAATTTAACTAATAATTCTTTTTAAATTAATGATGATAAATATTTCGTTATCGATTTCTCAATTATGGGATATAATTTATTCTTATTAATTAAATTGTTTATATTGCAAAGTAGAATTCTCCGAAACAAAGCTCTTCGCAAGTAATTTGTTTCTGACGTCTTTTTACTTCTTTCATATCCGAAATGTTAAACTTTCAGATAAAAAATGTTAAACCGAATGGCGAAAAAAATAATGAATATAATGCGAAACTAAAAAAAAGAAACTTTGGATAGCCTTTGAAAACAGATTTGGCGTTCAAAAGAAAGCACTACATAGAAAATAAAATCCTTTTTTCCTCCCACTCATTTTCTCTACTTCTCCGTTTTTCTTTCCTACTATCAAAAGTGGGGCGATTCAATGGAAACGCAAACGAAGAGATGAGAGTTTATAAAACCGATACAAAATGTTTGGACTGGCGAAGCACAAATATATATTTTTGCCAATATTGTAAAATTAAAGTCAATCTAACTGAAAACCTTATTCGCATACATTGCATTAACACAAACAGTTCATGGATTAATAAACAGTTGCTGGAAATATTGTAAATTTAATAGGGCTTCTCGTGAAATGGATTTCATAAAAAATTTGCAATAAAGCGAGAGTCTTAAATGGTCGTGAAACAAAGCTAAAAAGTAACATGATTGTTTTTACAATATTTTTTCAAAATAAAAAGGCCGTTTTCATTAAATTTATTGAATTTCGATGAAATTCCTGAATTCGACTTGTTGTATTTTTTCGGAATGCAAATCACATTTGTGGTCCAAAAGTCTTTCGTTTTAAATGAATTTCATAAAAAAAACGTCATCAAAAAAAAAATTCTTAGAATAACCTTTAAGCGATTTCAAAAAATTGAGATGACTGCTTGTCCGGTAATGATGCACACCTCTATTACAGAAAATTGTAAAGAACACGAGAAAGACGTTTCATATTGGAAGTGTTGGTTGCACTTCGAGTTGGTATGACGTGGGCGAGTACAAACAATTGTAAATATAGAACCCGAGGATAGTTGGTTAAAAGCTTAGTTGCCTGAGAAGCCACATGGGAGAAGGCTTTTGAGAGTGAAAAAGAAGGGTGGAGGTGGTGGTGGAAAAGCCCAGGTATACAAAAGTGGTGAATTGCTTGTCGATTGCTGGTCTGCTGTCCGTGTTAACTGTGAGTCTCTGTAGCCTTCCAAATCCGAGTAGAAAAGGATAGGGGGTAGTTAGCGTTTCTAACTGTATTTCAATGCAGAAAAGGTGGCGAACGATAGACGATAGAAGAGGGGGTCGAGGAGCAAGAAAAGGGTTTCACCTACGGGGTTGAGCATCAGCAAAAGGTTCAAAGAGGGAGTTGAAGCTAAAGAGGGTTGCAAAAGTGTCTACTTGTGGATCTCAAACTCACTACCTAGTATCAAACCACTCCATACAAATAAAGAGAAATATCCCTCCGAGCAACATTTTCCGACCACCGTAAATAATAGGGGGTGCAATGTGGAATCCTCCACATCTGCCCGCGTCATGGTAAAACTCAACTTTCACTGTTGCTTTCCAAATGTCATGTACAAACATCCGTTCCAATCTCTTTCTCATCCCTCGACATACTTCTTCAATAGTTTTGTTACCTCTGTCACTGAAAAGAACCCCTGACTCCCATTTTGACATTTCTCGATATTTTCGAACGATCCAACAAACTAGTATTAGAAAAAAAATCTTTTGCCAATGTTTAAGATAATACATAAAAACATTATTTTTCATCATTGAAACAATTTAATGTAATTTCGTTTTTCATATCATAGTTTATTTCACAAATCAAATGTTGTCACTCTCTGCAATACAGTATCCGATTTACCGTATAGTTTTGCGGGCGTAAAGGGCAGGAAGGAGGTGAAACTAAAATCAACCGCTAGAGCCCATTTCACGTGACTGTATCATACCTATCGCCTGGAGTTCGTATACTCTATTCACAAATCGTCCAACCTTCCGCAAAATCGACTAAAGGACATCCTTTTTGTTGTCATGATATCAAAGTACTTTTCTGATACTTTTCGAGATTCTCCGAGTACTTTGAGGGTATCAGGATTTCTTGGATATTATCTAATGAACTTTTCAACGTGAAATATAAAAAGTTACAGTGTAGCGATTGACTAATTTTTACGAACAAATAATAACTTTTAAGAGATTCCAACTTTAATTTCTGAGAGTCAACTTTAATTTCTGAGAGTTACAATTGATCTCAATTCCATTAAAAAATCTCTATTTTTTTGGTTATCATAAATTTTATCCGAAATCAATATCTAGAAATACATGTTTATAAAATTAACAAAGTAACACCAAAAAGGGTCACAAGACGAAAACAATTTTGCAAAATGTAGACTCTACGAATACTGGAATCCCAAAATTTGATTTCGAACTCCATTTTGCAAATTAATCATCGATTGAATTAACTTTTCTTTTATAAAGTATGTAAAAATTTTTCTTTTATAAAGTATGTAAAAAAAAAATGACCAGGCATTATTTAAGTGCCAATGAGATTGGAACTGATGGGATATCTATTCTGGCTACCCTGTAGACAATGCAATAAATCGGTATCCATATAACTCCGTCGGAGTATTCTCGCAAAAGATGACGTTAATTTTATTCATGCAAGGTTCAATAAGAGTGAATCTACATACTGAAATTTATAACGAAACGCAGGCAAAAATGGTACATTGGCAAAGGAGTACGATTTAGCTGCGGTAATAGTAGAAGTATTTTTGGAATAATTAACTGTCAAAATTGAGCTAAATGATAGAAAAATAGTGAAGATGAAGGAAGGAGAGAAATCCTTCCAGTCGTGACGCATTGCTAGTTGGAGAGACTCGCGTGTTCCATTCCCCTACACTCTTCCCCCTTCTCATCTTCCATCTCCCATCTCTAAGCTTGCTGGGAAAATTACCTCCAATGGATTCTCCTGGCTGGGAAAACCGAGGTGGCCGGAATGGTTGTCCTCATCTCCCTTTGCCATGCTGCCAGTCGTAAATACTTGGTTATCATAGTTGGCGGAAGTGCGACGGGGACATTACGTAGATTCATCTGGGCGGGAATGGGAGGAAGAGATGAGGGCGTACTGAGAGAGAGAGGATGGGAGAAAGAGAGATAGATAGAGAAGCGGACAGTTGCCTCGACCCAACATAGCCACACATGGACAATGACCCAAGCCAAGAGAAGCGAGAGTGTTCTATTCATTGGAGTGGATATCAAATGCAATAGTTCATAGGGGTACTTCCGACTATGTGGTCAACCAGTCCTCCAACTTCCATCTCTCCCTCCTGCCCCTAATCCCGTGACCCTTCATGGTACATACACGGTTTACCCTTTAAACCCCCGCTCTGGCTACGTAAGCGGGTCAGGTTGTCTCCACATCCGGTGCTCTCCAACAGATTTACAGGCCGGAGCCTCGATATCGCTGATCCCCGTGGATCACGAAATGAACTCCTCCGTACATTGTCCCATTTCCCCACCGATTCCATGACTTTGTTAGAGTTTCACAACTTCATTTTGTAAGGCGCGAGCTCTTAAGACAGGATTTACTAAATTGATCTGCAGCACATCGTCGGTATGTCCGGGAAGGCTACGCAACGTAGAAAAATTTTCCTCATTCGATAATCAATAAAAAAATCCTAAAAAAAATGTCTCACCCCATGCTCTAATCGAGATTTACAAATTAACTTTCTTATCTAGTACGTAAACAAACAGTTTCCCAACATTGAAGCTTGAGAATCGTTTAACATCGGGAAAATAATCATTTAAAAACGGCACTATCCCAATCATAAAACATTTAAAGAAAAGCCCCTCATCTACGTACGCATGAGAAAAATGGTTTTCTTTTCTTTGTACCCAGGTGGCCTGGCTCAGGGTTGACACTCAAACGATCTTAACAATAGCGAATCACGTAATCACGAAGAATCATCGAATAGCTGTGACTCACAGTGACCATCGCACATGGTTTCTTCATATAAGGGAAGTCCGGGAATCCGATCGTGGATGGTACATGTGTCAGATTAATACGGATCCGATGAAGAGTCAAAACGGATATTTGGACGTTGTTGGTAAGTTTTGATTGTATTTCTCTTATTAGTTAATAAAACAGGTAGAATCGCGGTGCTTCCTGTAAAAGTGTCTTGTAGAGACTCGCTTGTAAATGTACTTGTTTCGAGTCGCTACCGCGACTCGTAATTTTGTTATTTATTTAATTAAATGCAAGATGCATGCAATAATACAGATAAAATTACAACTCAGGTTTACTGAGCATCAAAATCATAGTTCAAACGTGGATTTAAAATAGACGGTGAACAGAGGTTTAAAATCCTTTATTCAAAATTTTAATCTGTTAAAATCATAAAGCACAACAAAAACCATAAAGTTGTATTTATTTTTTGAGGGAGAGGAAATAAAGGTCATAGAAGTAGGGATCATAACTGATGTGCACGTGGAAATGGTGCCAGAGGTTTTTATGGGAACAGGGACAAAAGATAACGGCGTATGACGAGACGGAAAAGGTCGCGGGAGTATGGTCGGATGTGATGATACTCCGGAAGTTCGCTGGGATTAAATTGCTAAAAATGGGATAAAAGTGCGGGTCTCCCAGATCCAGCATGGAATACCAATTTGATTTGGACCACCCAGGGACACTCGTAAAAGTCAAATACGAACGGGTTCGCGGAGCAGACCAACGGAAGTAGGATGTGTCTCTCGTTCAACTGTTGTGGTGCTTCATCCCACCTTTCCACAGTAATACAGTTCACTGTTCTACATCCTGGTACTGTCCCTACTTCCGGTAGACAGATTCTACATCTATCTTTAAATCTCATAATATTTGTATGCAGTTGTCTATATTTTTCATATTTTTTCCAAAAATTGAACAAGTTCAACAATAATATTTATTATATTTAACATTTATTCATTTATTTGCTATTGATAGGCATCATTTTACGATAAATACAATATTTGAATCAATATTTTACAGTACAATTCATTTCACTAATCTCAAGTGGGTGAAATTTTGTTCTGTTGAATTAATATTGCTGAATTATTATTGGTTTATTTCCAAATGGAGAAAAGTAATATTTTTAATAATTATTTCCATCATTTTCAAATTGGTTACATTTTTTATACAATTTTCAACGAAATATTTTTACATCATTCTATCGCCCAGAATTCGCGAGCTCAAAAATTATGATACTAGATCGGATATCAGTGGCAATTGGGTTAATGAAACTAGTAAACTTTGATCAACTTTAAAAGAAGATCCCAGACGTGTATTCCATTGACGCGCTTTCCCTAATGGAGTATTAATTAGCTGATCATTTAATTGATTCTCATCAGAGGGGGTGAGACTGCATTATCTATGTTCTACTTTTAGTAAAGTACAACCTCAATTGGGAATTCATTGAAACTAAAAAAAATCTTCTTTGATTTTCGGGGAAAACGTCCGGCTTTTAACAAGGTCAAATCAATAAAAACTGTACATTTTGAGCTCTCTCTCTCTCAAGTCTGAAAAAAAATTTTGGGGAAAAATTCTCAAAAACGTTACCTTTGTGTACCCAAAAGGAACTTGATGTTCTTGATCAATGCCATCCAATATACTTAAAGAGAAAGTTGATGACATGCAAATCTATCCCAATATATGCCTTCGAAGCTAAAAAAATCTCGTTCCTCAAAAAAGTTCTTGAGAATGACATTGATGGCCTTAGAAATCAACGCCTCCTAACAACCGTGAATCAGAAACCCGTTCCAGCAGTCAATTAATCCAACTTCAGTTAACTCAACCGCATTAGACGATGAAATCTAGAACTTGGATACCTTCGATAAACAAACAGGGCGAATCGATTTGATAGACGTTGGCAAAGACAGGATTTTACATCCTTTGACGAGTTCCAATCACATACTGTGCTTTGTATGGGCGCCTTGGTCAGGTATACATGAGTAAAAGATAGAGAGGTGGAATTGTAGGTGAAAATGTTAAGGGCAAAAGGGATGAATAGATTGTAGGTAGATGAAGCGTCAGGTGAGCTCTGGATGCAATAGGTTCGTGGAGGGTTAGGAATGGGGTTCGAAAGGATTACCACCGACAAAGACTCGTTTGGACGTATGTGCAGTACGGTTACGTACATCAGTCCAGGATCATTGGTATGGTCGCGGGAAGCAGCGCTTCGTATATCCGGCGAATGAACTGGTTAGGCCCTAGAGTGGCTATAGTGATATAAAACTCTCCGTCCTCTTCAACATTCCCTCCCTTTCTCTTATCCATAGTCCTGCTGGTATCCGGCGTTTGCCACGGGAATCGAACGCTTTCGATTTCCCAAACCAGGCGGATCTGGGGTGTCTTACCAAGAGTGATCCATTGTTCCACACATACACACAGAGACTTATGTTCAAAGTAACTACGTCCTGTTTTGGAATAGGTTCGTGTATCGGAGATTGGTAGTAGTATATCTACCAGCCGGCTAGTCACTTGCAGACTCACCCTTGATTCGAGCAACTGCTCAACAGTGCCGCGAACTTTTCACGAGGGAACCATTCTTCTCGATGTCCTCGTATAAATGTAAAGCCGAGAGGGTTACGAGAGCGGAATTGGTCAGAGAGGACAGAACGCCACGGGAAAGAAAAAAAGAGACTCCGAAGGTCTGGATAGAGAGAAACAATTACTATGTAGGAAGACATTCCTCAGCCTCGCTACAATGGGGAATGTAGAAAGAGAGACTATGCGGCTAGAAGATAAAAGAGAAACTAGAGTAAGCACTAAACCCTCTCACTCACCCGGATATTTGTATAGGCTAGTTCACAAGTTGCGCCTAAATTATTGAAAGACAAGTGAGATTCTGGAGACAAAAATATTCAGTCACTGTTCATTCTAATACTTATGTTTATGAGTTATTATTAGTAATTTAGTAGCAGCCAATATGGAACACCGTGAAGGAAAAGTGGATGTGTCAATCGCTTCACTGTCTGCGTACCGAATTCATCAACGATAAACTCAAGAAAAAATTGTTAACAAGTTTATGGCTTCGAAATTTTGTATTCCGCTTCCTCCATGAACTGCAGACGCAACTCTTGAGACGTTCTGTATGCCGCGGTCAGTATCTAAAGAAACCGTGTAACATGAGGATAACAAGATAGCAGCAGAGCGTGAGCGAAGAAATATCTTGTGGGAAAATTGTCCACGCTGGTCCTTCGCAGCTATGGAAAAAAGCTCTCGGCTTCCTCGTTATCCGCCGACGAGCCGAGAAGTGGTGGCTTAGCGACGAACCCCCTTATCCAGCAGCCTCATGTCCACCCCTGTAAATTTACTGGTTAGCTGAACAAGGACCCGCAAAATGGAAGGATATATGGAAGTAAAAAAGTAACACCCTCGTGAATTCCATGACAGTATAACGACATTGGACGGGAGTAGAACATCTTGGATGAATGTGAGGTTGAGAGGGCTTCCGGGCCCAATGAAAATGGGAGGCTGCCATCAAGTAGACAAAAATACATCAGCCAAAGGGACAACATTGGAGGGTTGGCTTCGCAAAGGAGTTTCTCATGGAAATTACATTTGGTGGATAATTAGTGATTAACTTTTAGACCCGATGAATATGTTTTTCACCAATTTGATTATTATTCCAGCTTCAAACAGTTTCTTCCAGACTCCAGTCTCAATCGCCCGTTAGCTATAACACATCATCAAAACAAAGCAGCACGAAATGAAAATGTCAGTCGGCTTGATGGTTGAATATGGTCAGAACGAATAGCAATGGTGACTCGTGACTTTGAGGGAGCTTTTCCTAGCTGGAAGAGCTAGTTCCAGGGAATCCAAGGGTTCGAAATAAAACGAGAGCTTTCAGCATGCATCATGAAGACGAAGCTCATTTACGTGTAAAAAGTATTCGGTGGCGTTGTGGTATTCTGCTCTCTGGTACCCCTACCAATCTCTGAGTATTAATATCGTATTCTCTGGCTTGCACTCTGCTTTCATAACGTTCTTCATCCCTCTTTCTCCTTCACTGTTGCACTATGTAGCTTTCTCTCTCTTCCTTCGTACCTCTCTCTTTCTCGTAGTCTAGCAGCTTCATAAACTTTGTTCAAGTCCTTCACTATACAGACGACAACTTTGAGATGCGAAGCAACGAAGGCAGAGCAAGTCGGGAGAGAAAGAAGGAGTAAGAAAGGGAGGCGACGATTTCCTCAAAGCAAATTGTCATTCCAGCGTGCTAATTATGTCCTGAACTTTTGTAGACAGCTATTGCGACAGTCCCTTGTTAGTGAACAACTCTTCCAGCTCTTCATCCATCCCTCTCTCTCTCTCTCTCTCTCTCTCTCTCTCTCTCTCTCTCTCTCTCTCTCTCTCTCTCAGTAGAGTTACAGTTCTCGTCACTCTGGCGCTCATATATACATACGAAAGGCCTCATTTTCTCTTGTTTCCCAACAGTTATTCTGTCATCTTCCCCTCTCTTTTTCTCTCTCTACGAATAAAACATATGAAGCCCATATGCTTCACAAAATCCGAGTCATAATTGACTTGAAATATTTAACTTTATATATTGTTAGTTCCCGCATCATCCTGAAACGCTGAACCCAATGCAAATATAACGAGAACAGAGAATAAAGCGAAATTCTCTTCGCCCCTACAACGTTTTAGTTTAACTTGTTCATTCACATTTCTCGTTACTATACTCGCTGCAAACAATTATCTCGAGCGCTCAATCGAAAATCATCCTAATATTAGCTTTTATCGATATTCGGTCCGGTATATCGTCGCGTGTTGGCTTCTCGCACACCGACCAATAAAGAGCCCGAAATTGAAAAGGTGTTGGTATAAAAAAATGCTCTTTTAATTGTCGCTTTGTCAGTAAGAGTCGAGGGGGCAGACTGACTATTCAAAATAAATGACAATGGAAGTGGCAATTTAATTTTAAATAATTACCAAACTCAACTGGGACATAAGTATCCCTTTTATATTCACTATTTTATTTGTAATAAATATTTTCTGATAAAAGTTGTTGTACTCACTTAACAAATATGAATTTGTGTACAATGATTGACCTAGTAAATCCGGACTTAATGTTAATTGCAAACGACGACGTGTGAAAAAATAACACTGTAGGCGACGAGAAGTGCAATCATTGGCTAAAGTAAATATCTTTATGCATAAATAGATTCGTATATTGATAACCGAGAGATTTTGAGGTTAATTTGGTTATCACGATTTATCCCGTGTTTCCCCAAATTAATTGAGAATAATGATTAGCATTGGTGCATCAATCACAAACATTTATTCTTGGTATGTTGATGAAAGCATTGGAATAATTAATTCGGTGTTCGTTCTGCTGTTATAGCTGTGTTGATTTGTCGAAACGTGTTTGACGTGAAAAAAATAAAATATGCCCATTATTATTTTTTGAAAGATTTTCGATCCTTCTTGCAAGTATACATAATAGTTTAAATAAATTAAACGTTAATGAATGCCATTCCCACGATTCTCGTGACATATTTTGAGGTTTTTAAATGAAATGAAAAATTAACAGTTCATCTGGAAATTCGAACGTACATTTATTCGTAACTCGAAGTTGCCTGCGGCGTTCGACCACACTCGCATCTAGCGGGAGAGAACGAGGAGTGGTTTTTGCTGAATCTTTTGTCTGTACACCAATAAGCAAAACAAAATGAGAAATAAAAACACAAACAAAAGGAGTCAAAAGCTTGTTTTATAAATCCAATTTGTCGTCTCTGGCTGTCCGAGTTATTCACCAAGATAGAAGAAAACCGAGAGAAGTTGAGAGGGATGAAAATAAGCGCCGGGTGGTTTTTAATATTCGATTTTTTTCTCTCTTTTATCCTGGAGAAGCTTACGTGGTAGGGAAAAGTGGATAAGGAAAAATAAAATAAGCAAACTTTCGTGCTCTTTTGCTGAACGGTAAATTCAGAAGTTGCCTTTATAAAAAAGAGAATATCTCTCAATTCGACTAAAAAAAAAATATTGGAATGTATTTTTCAAGCGTGGATTTACTTGTATATAAAAAGTGAACCAAAAGTCGTGCACTGATGATATTCTGAAGAGAAAAGTCTTCAGCTCTTTTTCCCTTCGATGCACCGAAGATGAGGTAATAATTATTCACTGCAGCCAATCACCTCGTTTCTTCTAGCATCACTTCTTTTCATCCGCGTTCCAGATTTACCTATGTCCAATTAGTTGATATCTCATCAACAAAGCACCGAGGAAAATTTCCCCGTAACAATTTCACGATCTGACAATTCTCAAAAGCTTTTGTACGAATTTTAGACAACTCTGCATATCTATATGATGGATTTTTTGAAATATACTATGCTTGCATTTTTCTCGTATGCTTTCGTGAATCTTTAGAACGTCGAGTATAACGCCCTTCAGTGGGTGAAAAGTTCATCTGTATCAAGTAGCCAATGCATCAATGTGTAGAGAGGGCTGAGATACAAGAAGATATCCTATCAATTTTTGCCCTGGCTGTGAATCTCCAATGACCGAGAACTTTTCTCTACGCAGTACTGGCTGCTATAGCAGTGATCACGAACGTGTTCAAAGGCACTGACAAGTACACATGTAACCGAAGCAACGGATTCAAGCTGCGCACCGTAGCACTTCGGACCTCATACGATATAATGGTTTCTCGGATTTCCCCTGCGAGAACTGTTGTTGCATTTTCTACGAGAATCATCCCCGTACCCTAAAATCTCCCTCCAGATACCAGTCAGCGCAAACGTACATTCACCACTACCAAATCCATTTTTGATGCAAGATGCAAGTATATGCGAGTTTTCGATGTGTTGTCACGTTTTGTTATACAGGGTGTGACGAAACGTGCACCATGGTGGGCTTAGCGGAATTTTTTCAAGTATAAAATTTACTGTTCAGCTGTCATTGAGCTTTTTCATCCATCACCGCATGGCTAAGTGTAAGATTTGCGATTCAAGCCAGATTTCAAGCCTAAACCTTCATTTCCAGTCAACTTCCTAAAAATACAATCCTAGTGATAGATTAACGCGATCGAATAAATCTGCAGGCTTCAGATCGTAGGTTCGTTGCTGGTTAATGAATGTTACTGGCTGGGCAGCAGGAAAGCTATAGATGTACAGCGATATCGATATGCATTTGTTTCTCCATCTACGAGTCTAGCTCGTTCCGCGATTGCATCGAGTGAGAGAACAACCGGACGAACCTGTGGGTGGCTTGATGGCTTTGGTATCATGAGGTGGTTTTGGTATCACTTGCGCAGATTGCACCTCATCATGACTACTGGAATATTAGTTGGCACATTTAAAGATGTGATATGCATTGGAGAAATGATAGTGGGTCAGACAGGGAACTAGAGCAAAAATGGAGTCGCGTGATAGGCTGGCCATTATCTGAATTGGTACAAAAAACATTTCTACTAAAGTTGAAGTTCCGATGAAAGTTGAGATCTTCCAATATCTTTCAATGTCTTCCAATTCCAATGAAAGGCTTCAGGCAGGCTGATCATGAAGATTATGGTGAAGATGACATCCAACCGACTAGTAATTCAAATTCAATAGTCCTACTCAGATAGCCATGTTGAAGTGCCGTCTGCACTGAAAGGTGCAAGGTCGCTTAAACGGTCATCGAATTTCTGGTAATGGATCGTCAAGGATTTTCGAATCAAACAGCCGGAGTGTCATTCCAATAAAGAATATGATAAACCGGCTGTGGAGATGTTGTATAACCACATTCGCTTGGCAGCCAAAGGCTAAAATAATGGAAGTTCCAGAAAGAAATAAAACAAAAGAGGTCAATGTGAAGGTGACAAAGAAAAAGCCAGAAATTGAGAGAGACCTTGGTGATGATGAGACAGCAGCGTAGAATGTGAAATAGTTCAACCAGAGAGGGTTCGGTTTATCAAGGGAGATGGAAAGTTGGAGCGACTGGTTGGTTTGGACGAGCCAATTCAGCATCACCCGTACGGGCACTCAACCGCAAATCGAGTTCTAGCCGCGGGGCAGAATAAAAATGCCTATACATCCCCGCACTCTGTATGTGATTCCATACGTTCCAGATCGTCTCGCACCAAGAACCCTACAATTCTCTTTACGACGTAGACTATCCGACCCCGCGGTTGATTCACGCTGCGTACAGTTCGGTTGCCGGTTGATCGTTTTCCGCACAAGCCGTTATCGTACCTGACATGTTCCGTTCTCTGGGGCAAGCTTTCTAGATCCTGGTAAGCATTATCCACGAGGGACGCGTTTGATGACTGACCCGCAGGGTCGAGTGAAACGAGCCGATCTCTAGTGAGGCTTTGCGAAAGGTGGTGGGCAAGGGTTGGGAAGAAGGGGGGAGAGGACATTCCACTGGGCACGGGGAATTGGTGTGTGGGGTTGCTTTAATGGCGCGCGACCAACTCGATCGACGGACGTGGCAAAAGTGTGAGCGCGGAAGGGTGAGGAATGACACCAACCCGGGTGGCTGAAAGAATGAAAGTTTCGTAGCAGAATTACGGGTAAGACGGTTCAACCGTACATCGTGCTGCTTTTCCCACTGATCCTTTGGTTCTTTTACTCCTTTTCCTCCCCCTACTGCCTCTCTTTGCCTCTCTTTGCATATAGTCTTCCGCAGCTATAGCTTCAATCCCAACAATGTACAATTCTCATAGCACTCCTAGCGTACGGATGACGTTACGTGTTCCCTTCCGCCGGATACGACTACGTGGATGTCGTCTTGCGTTATCATTCTGCTTTATTATACGCAGGCTAACACTAACGGCAGACCTGAACGCGCTACAGGGTAACTACTGGAATAACCAGGCTTATATAGTAATATAGAACACCCTTGTAGCATGGTTTATGTCTACGATAACCCTACATGCAATCGTCACAAAACTCTACAGTATTTTACAAAAGTTACCAGCAATATTCATATTAAAATCATGAAATTGGGGAGAAAAAGGTCTTTAATAATGTTTCTATCTGATGCATCGTTGAAGCGATATTAATTAATTAATGAGAACCAATCTTACGCGTCGATAACATGACGAGGAAGTGGCGAGCTCGTTTCATTGCCTTATGCTTCATTCGAATGGTACGCTGTTACACTAATTACTCGTCATAAGACATTAATTACCTCATCACCGCGTCATTCATTAATCTCTTAAATAGTACATCATTGAAAAAATATGATTTACAACCTTTTTCTTCGTAATTTAGTGAGTTGACTTTACCCTCAACTTTGGACATGACTTTTGGAACAATCTGTACACACATCCCCGACGTACTGACTGATTTATTTCGGACTGCATTGTCGGACGGAACGTTATCATACATTCGCAAAAACTCCTTCCTGCTGAATTTCCGGACTCGCCCGAGCATATTTCGTTCGGTCGCAACGAACTGACGAAATACTGGCATTTTAATCGGATACAGCAGAGAACGGCTTCGCGCACAATTGCGCCTCATATTTTTCGCCAAACCGGAATAACTAAATTGACGTGCAACGAATTCATGCACCAATATCGACTGTAACGAAATCTTCGAATCATATTAACGTATTACTTAATAAATAATCAAATTAAAAAATACATCAACTAAAATAAAAAGCTAAGGAATTAATTTATGCAAATCTGATCGGTGTCTTGTTTAATTCATTTTTTATAACCGGTCGTACGTTTTTTTGTCTCTTTCTAGTACCTCCGGATATAATTGACGATCAAACGAGTACAGACATGGTTGTGAGGGAGGGCAGCAACGTTTCACTTTCGTGTGCTGCAACTGGATCACCAACTCCAAACATAACCTGGCGACGAGAAGACAATCTAAAGATTCTTCTCGACAATGGATTAAAAGGTTCATTCTTTGAGTACATTGTTATTGCTTTTTTTCAGCAATTTTTTTTCTAGTAAAGGAAGTCACAGTCTACAGGTATTAATATAAAACTGATGCACGATTCTATAATACGAGATTAAATTAGAAGTGACAGGAGCTAAAAATACTTTGATGTTTCAAATTTTGGAACGTCGGCTTAAATCTATCCTTTCAATGAAAATCTAAATGCATGTTACATACATCTATGAATTTTACGAAGAACGTGTGCACCGCAGAATCATTTATTATTAAGATACATTTAAGCGAACGCTTTTTCGAACATTCCGCTTTTTAATTTTTCATGCACTTGTTTGTAATATGAATAAACTATTAAATTGCAAAAATAATGAATCCATGTACTGGACGCCTTATGGTCATTAACCCCTTCACTGGTAGGTCCGCCATATTGCAGGCAGAAAACATGGTTTTCCAATCCCATCCACAAGTGAAGGGGTTAATTCTGACGCATTAACTTAATTAAATTAATTATATTAACGCATGGGGTTAAGTGCTCGTAAAGAATATATGCTCTCTTTAACATACAAATTCGTCATTAATGAAACCATCTTCAAGTGCCAGAAGATCGTCATTCTTGTATTATTCATTCTCTCTTTCCCTTTATTTAGAATATTTTTTTCGAGACATATCATAAGAGCAGATTCTGACTTTGCTACTTTATCAACAGAATTAATTTCTTTGAGACATCTAATTACATTAAGCAGTAAAAAATTAATTCATTAAATTTTCACTACTTCATGTAATTATTCTCCAAATCTTGAATTAATAAAAAAAAGACCAATAATTATTTTCCGCGATGAATAATAGAGTTGATACTAATCTGCATTAATGAAAAAATTTGAATTCAGCGAAATTTGATTTCATAAAAATTTACTTCATAAAGTTTTCATCGTAAAAAAAAGAAGTCGCAAAAAAATCTGTTACTGTTTTCTATTTCATTCGAGCCCGTAACACGTTGCAGTACTGTCGCTCGAAAAATTCTAATTGACGTTTGGAAATCCCTCCGAAACTTTAATCCACACTAGATCGATCAGGGACACAGATATTCAATAAAATGGACGTTGGGAAAATAGTTGGTTTGAAATATGTCCAACTACTATTTTTTATTGAATAAAAAATTATTGCATTGTTACATTGTTTATTGGATTGTAAAAGAAATGCCACTAGAATTAAAATTATTTATAAAATAAGAAGTATGTGGATATGCTTTCATTGTTTATAACATTTATAACATCTTAATTTACAATTTTCAATTTTTCATAAACTTTTTGCTGCTTTTCATCAAATAATTTTTCTGCAGAGATGAATATGATTGCAAAAACTGTTATTTCCAATTGCATATGTTCTTGTAACGTCGGGTCGAGAAGAGATCGATCAGAGATTCAGATGTTCAATAAAATTTGTTCCACTGGACGTTGGACAAATATTCCGGGTTAATTCAATTGTGGTCAACTGCGTAGCGAGAAAACACAGATTGAAATAGTTCCAATCGAAATTCGTTTAAGCTTCGGAGGGGCATCCTGAGTTTCGTATAAATAAAGTAAATTTTGCGAATAGCCTAAAGCCTCGGTTCGACTTTATTGCATTATTAATTCCTGACTAACCACCCTTCCAGTCCCTTTTATATATTTTCTAAAAATAGTACAAGAACGACTACGTTACGAAAAAAAAAATTAAAATTGAAAAAAGAACGAGGCCGTATTCAGCGGTTTGTTAAATGAAAGTGAATATATTTCAAGTGTTTTCTTGTTTATTGTTTTATTTATCTCGTATCGATTTTCTGTATATTCTATAGAATAACAAATACGCGGTCCAATATGAATAGAATATCGGTTTTTATTGATATTTTTATTTATTTTATGTATTTGTCATAACAAATCAAATATGGTCGCTGACCGATGTTTCAATTTTCGACTTTTTTCACGAAGCACGATAAAGAAACCTTTATCGTGCTTAGCAAAAAAATGAATTACAAACTGAACTTTTTGGGGCAGCGCAAAGTTTTTTTTTTCACAGAAAAAACCGAATTCCGTAGAACTTCATTCTAAAATGAATATTTCGTATTTGATTTTGTTTCTACCAGAAATCTATGCAAATTACATTGCGTTATATTTATATTCATGTTCGCAAGTAGAAAAAACTGATTTTCTAAGAACTTCCTGTTAAAACGTGAGGATAAAAAGGATGGTCGTTATTTCGAATGTAACGACAATACGTGTTCAGTTCGAGGAGACAAAATGACGCGATATTTATTAATCAGGGGGATTCCACGGTTTCCGGAGCGCCAAGTTTTGACCATTGATTCTTGATAATTCGACCAATATAATAAGAATTTCAAGTATAAAAAATTTGCCATTTTGGCTTCCTTAAGGAGATACGAGCACTTTTAGCAGTAAATAAAAATACGCTAAAATTCGAAGTTTTTTTCCCCTCATGTGTGCATTATCTTTCTTTTATCACTAATAATGGAAGTCAGACAGGCAAGCCTCAAAAAGTATTTGTTTAGTCCTGTCTTAAGAGGAAAAAGTGATCATTTTATTTGACCGAGACACAATTCGGCGCATGTAGACTATTTTAGCGCTAACCAGAATGCATGACTCGAACCCACCCTACTATTTCCACATGTCCAACTATTCAAACAACAACCCAAAGATGACCCAAAACAACCAAAAAAAAAACAACCCAAAGATGAAAGATGACTTTTTTTTTATTATTGGTGATAGAATAAAGGTAATTTTACAATAAGCAAACACAAAATTTTCAAAACAAAAAAAATCGTGATTTTTCTTTATTAACATGAAATTTTCGATAACTCGTAAAATAATCGAAATATCAACTTTTACTACTCTTTAACTTTTGTTTATTTCGACTCAAAAACCCAAAATACACCATCAAATTTTGGCGCTCCGGAAACCGTAGACGTGCCTTAACTAAAAGAAGTGCCTTAAATAATTAATAAATTAGACATAGAGTACGGAGCGAGACGCACACCGTGTCTCGTTTTACTCGGTGATCACTCAGACCGAACAAATATGGCCACTTTTGCAAAGGGCCTCGCTTCTCGGCTAAACACACCCAGACTTAGCACGATATAACATAACCGTCCTCGAACTCAGCAGGACTACAACTGAACTCTCCTAATCAGCGTTCATCGTCTCCTTCCCCTACTTCTCACACGGTATATGTTAAATCACGCAATTCCTCGCAAACGTGGCGCTAACGGTACGCGCGTTAATTTGAATGATCGAGATGGCTGTAACATTTGGTAGGAAGTGAAATAAAAGGGATGATGAAATTGGAAACAACGTTTTTAACGAAAATGAAATATTCGATCATGACAGAATTTTTATTTTTAATTTTCGTTATCCTTAGATAATAATTGTAAATGAAATTGGCCAAGTAATTTGAAATAAAAAATCATTTCTTGTATTTTTCCGCGTATTTGTGATCGTCAGTAGAAAGATGTGGATATGATCAGACTTGATCAATCAGCAAAGCTGAATTTTTGTTGAACTGAATAATTAATGCAAATATCGAAAAAAAAAAAATATTTGCATGATCCACAAGTATCGAAGAACGAAAATACAATTAATTCAACGAATTTATTACGAATTATTGCAGAGACCACTGTGGAGGGGCCATACTTAAACATAACGAAAGTAAATCGACTGCACATGGGACCGTACTTGTGTATAGCGTCGAATGGCGTTCCACCTTCAGTCAGTAAAAGGATAAAATTAATAGTACAGTGTACGTCCACGAGAACTTTTATTTATTCACATAAATTTTAAAATTTTTAGAAGTGAATTAATTTAAACTCGCTTGGTTTACGAAAGGTTTACGTTGAAGGGGAAAAAGCTTGGTTGCGTCAGACTGTACTTCTAATTTAAAAAAAATATTTTTAACACTTAAAGTAATTGAATAAATTATCGAAAAATTATTCATGTAAATTCATTAACGATAAAAATGACTAAATATCAATATATTGTTCTGAGAGTCAATAAAAAGAAGTAAAATGAATTAAACATTTTTTATAGTTACACCAATGATTTGGATTCAAAATCAGCTGGTAGGTGCTCAACTCGGCCAACCTATAACGCTCGAGTGTCACTCTGAAGCGTTCCCAAAATCGATAAACTACTGGACAAGAGATAAAAATGACATAGTTGCTCAAGGTTAGTTGAAATATCATTTTTCTTATTTAAATAAAACTGTTTTTTGAACTAATTCGTTGACTGAAAATTCGGTCCGATATTTAATGAAATGCCAAATAAAAAACGCGCCCTTCCATTACCCAATATTCCAATTAAAATGATACTTACATTCATTAACTTTCCCATTAAATAATGTTTACATATACGTTCGAGGAGTGAATGAAAAAAAAGTAAATAAAAGTACTCGGAGAATTTAAAAAACTAAATGCACACTGAAAAGAAAAAAATTCTGATGTCGAAATAAACTCCTGACGATGAATTTTATGTGAGCTTTTGAAAGTCACTCCAATGGTGTATATTTTAAAATTCTTTTCTCAGTCAATCTGCATGAATTATGAGATTATTTAAAGGGCTCGAATAAATTGTGATATATACGAAAATACACACAATAAGTAAAAAGGGATAATTTTCTTTACTCGTTTTCGAATCTATTCTCACTCTCGTGAAAAGGCTAAAAGCGATCACAATGGTTCAATCAAGTATCGAAGATGGCCTAGCCCCATCCGCTCCGTTCGTCTTTTCTCTGCCTCGTCTTATTTCGGTATTCGACACGGGGTAACGGCCTAAGTTGACGTGATTTCTGTTTTGCTCGACAACCGTTCAGGCACTTCCGGAATCTCGGAGCTTTTCACTATCGATGCTATTTCGATCAATCATAAATGTATATTTATATATAAAGCTAGGACGATTTACTTCGATAGCACGGAACTTCTAAAATGCCCCTAAAAAGCCTACCGGAAGTGCAAATGTAGTGCCCTAAATTTACGCGACAAAGGAATCCAATTTAGCCCATTTTTTTCGCTCAAGTTTTTGAAAATTATTTTGATAAATCGAATATCGAATTCAACGCTTTCTCGTGAATTCTCGTGACCAGAATAACAGAAAATCATAATAATTCCCACAAAAATAATAAAGAAATTGGAAATTTATTGAATTTTAATTTAAGCAATATTTGATTATTGTTATTTCGAGTTAATCAATATTGTTGTTGATTAAATCTTCCATCGAAACTAAAAAAATGAAAAAGAAACTTAAATAATTACTTATTGACGAATTACAGGGGGAAAGTACGACACTGAGCTGATCGACAATGCGTACAAAGTTCGCATGAAGTTGACCATACATTCAGTAACGGAAAGCGATTACGGAGCTTATAAATGCGTTTCTAGAAATTCTCTAGGTGACACTGATGGCAGCATCAAACTTTACCGTGAGTTATTGTGCTTTTTAACAATTAATCCGCGATCAATTATTGACTTTTCGTGTATAGAAAGTGGGGAGTGCTTTTTTTCGTTATTTTCCAAATAGTGGAACATGAATAAAAATTTATTGACTTTTTTTATATCTTTGAAATAATTGTCGAAACAAAAAACGTGGTAATAAATTCAACGTTTAAATTCTTGATATTTATTCATCAGTGGTGAAATGGATTTGAGGTGAATATGCTGAACTGGAATTCATCAGTGGTGGAATAGATTTGAGGTGAATAATGCTAAACTGGGTTATTATTAAATATTTCCCATATTTAATAATAAAAATTCGAATTCGACCGAGTTATAGTGTCTTATTTTTGAATTCCAGTAATGAAACACTCTGAAAGTCGATTTTAACAAAGTATAAATTTCACCCTATCTTGGAAATATTAAATGGAATTAATGAAAGTTCATTAAATACCATCTCTACATCGACGATTTTGATACAAAAACGTTCCATACATTATTCACTAAAATCTATTATTGCAGCTTTATCCTACAGAAAAGAAGTTATTTCAATCCAATTCAAATTCATTTGTTAACCAAATTAAATCGCAATTCATTTGTATTGAACATAAATACGGAATAATTATAAGAGAATTTTGTAATCATATTTTCTCAGAAATATCCTCATCATCGGGTTCGCATTATCTGTACGGAAACAGCACAAAATACAAAGGTGAGCTTAAAATAAATATCGACAACATTAAATCTTTCTAATGAAAATTATCTCTTTATCCGATGAATTTCATAATCGTCATTTCCTCACAACCAATTAAATTTAAAACGCTCGCTCGCTAAAATTTCGTTGCCAAACTTGTGTTTCATCCAGAAGAAAAAAAACCATCAACCAAGCAGCTTTTCATATACATATAAAAACCTTTACTCATGTACACACAGACGAGTCCTCATACACGATATTTTCCTGTGAGTGGTTACAGTTTCATCGCTATATTAAAGCTCATTACGATTACACGGGCGATTTTATGTCTTATTTCACCAGGTAAAAGTCTCAAGTACCCATAAGTTCTATGATTACACTTTCACGGTTATACTGCATCATAGCTGTCAGCTACAGTGGCACACTATATAGTTTATATAGTGCAGAGACATGCACGATGGATGAGGCATCAGTCAAGAGAGGTAGTTTCCCTCTCTCTTGCTGTGCCCGAGCCAGTGAGCATTCCGAACGCTCCCCACTGCCAACAAATTGGAAATAAAGTGGGAGAGGTTCCCTCTCCCACCATTTAGGAATTGGCAACAAAGAAGCGAAGCTTCCCCCACTCGTGCAGTACGCGCGAACGAGGTTGCAACGTTCCCTTCTCCTTCGCAAGAGCATTGGTGGGGGAACGTTCCACGTCAGTTTACCATTAGCCTCCAAGCTGTACGGACACTGTTATTGCTCTTCAGTCCCATGAACTTTACTACCGTATAAGAAAAAGTACAACGTGCATATTATTATGCATCTGTCCCATCATATTTTATTTCCATCCGAAGCTTTTGCTGCATTTTCATTGCTTACTATAAATTCGAGAATTGCCTTTATCATCGCGACATACTCTATTCTAGCATCTTTTGTTTTATTGGATTCTTGCCTCTGAGGCTAAAAGGATAAAGCTGCGTTTGAGTTTATGGAAAATAGGGGGCTTTCGCGAGTAACCAGAACGAGTCGAGAAACTTGCAATGTATTTTGTTTTTATGGGTTGAAAAAATAGAGAAAAAAATAGTTACGTGAATTCCGATATAAAAAAGAGAAATTTTTCTCCACCAACTTAATTAGCACTGAGCTTTCTATTTGAGGCTGAGAGTAGAAGGCACGTGCATTGTTATCACTCTTTATTCTCAATGAATAATCTATTTTTAACTATCGACAATTCGTAAACTAATTCGATCAGTTATTATCTTTTTTGGCCTCTTCTATTTCGTACCACAATGTCGTTATTTCTGTATTCGATTGAAACGAGAGAGCCAATGAGAAGATCTATAATGAAATTTGACAAAAAGTGATATTTCGATTTTTTTACGATTATAAAAATCATGTTTTCTATTTTCATTTTCTCGTTTTCGATACACATATTTATTTGTTCAGCATAGATTGGACATTAATTAAAATTTTTCAAAGCTCAATTGAAATTGCGACGACCCAAAATCTCTCTTTCAATGTCCCTTCGATTTTTCAGATTGCTCTTACGAACCCTTTTACCTACAGAGTTTTTATATAGCCCGAGATAAAATTTCATCTGAAGACTAGTTAGCACAACTTAAGCTTGTATCCATCAGACGGCAGTATGTGGTCTCTTTCTCGCTTTGCGGCGAGTTAACTGCGAGAAGGATGAAATGATATGGTCACGAAGACCATCAAAAGAGGGTGAGAAAGCGACTGGGAGATCGGTATACGTACATCAGTTTGTAACGGAGTTTATGAATAAGCAAATCCTTTCGTAATCCGATTAAAGTTAAGCTATAAAGTAAAACCTCACGTTTACCAACCGTTAGAAAATATGAAAAGTTCCATTCGCAGAATTTGAGGTCTTTAATCGCTTATAAGAATAATTATGAATCAATTTTTCACGAAATACGAAAAAAATAATTGATAAAATATTTAATCATTATTTATATTTCCTGGAGCCGAGATTCTACGATAGGCCAACCATAATTTTCATAAGCGTTCCCGCCCTCGGATGAAAACACAGCTTTCCGTGATGTTTCGGAATAAATCTGACGATCTTACGGAGCGACTACCTTCTGTCCTCACGTAAGACGTAGGGCTTTTCTTCCGGTACAGACGCTGCACCTTCACCATACTCTCGTAATTAGCCGTCCTACCGGCAAGCAAAATGGCACAGCCGTAGTGCGAGCTCTCGTCCCGCCTGCGATAAATTTGAGAGTGTTTGCAATTATATTTACGGGGTGTCCCAGAATTCACTTTTTATCGTCACAAAAATAGCTAGATCGCCTGATTTTGAAGAAAAAACCCCTTGGATTTTTCTTTCTCGGATGCAGCATTGATGAGATATTAATTATTATTTTGTAAGAAATAATAAAGCACTTGTACGCGATGGATTCGTTTTCTCCAAATAATTAATATCTCGCGAATGGTGCATCGGAGGTAATAATATCCCACAAATTTTTTATTCAGTATTTTGGCATCTACGCACTCCGTAAATTTCAACTATGATTATTTCAACACCCTATGAATAAACACACATAGATGTTGTACAAAGACTCCAACACTTTCACCCTCTCTTTGCGAAGATTAACTGTCGTCCTCACGTGCAGGAATGTCGGCCAACGTTAGACGTTTCGGTGCCTTCCTCCGGCGTCTACGGTATAATAATTTTCGAAATATGGGAGACTCGAGGTCCTTCCTCTTTCATCTATCGTATGAACAATTTTACTTTATCCATCAAAAGCACGAATAGGCATATACAAGGTAAATGGAATTGCTCAAAGTTTGAGCAGCCTCTTGTGCCTTGTTCCTTCCCTAGAAAAAATTTACAATCGGCTCAACATAGGCCAAGTGTGGCCTAGTGTTAGCCAATGTTGAGCCGACTGTAAATTTTTTCTAGGATTATTATCGTTGTTAGAGGCGTTGTTTAAATTTGATTGAATTGTTTAAAATTAACTGTTTGATAACCCATGTAATTTTTACTTTACGGTGTTTGATTAAAATTCATTTAATTAACCACCAAATTTTCAAATCTTCCCTTTTAAAATGGACCTGAATTAAATTGAAATCACAAATAAACTTCACCTCAAATTTCATGATTTTTTCTCGTGCACTCTTCTGCTGAATCTTTTGCCGCAAGTTTCCTTTCTGTATTCAGTTTTGCACTTCTACATATTTATATACAACGTCTTTTATAAATTATATCACATTTAGTCGCTTGGATTATACATCGGTGTTCTAGCGAAGTCATGAAACTATCATTTGACTCGAATAAAAAAAATGTGTACTACTTAGTTCAAAAGGTAAAAGGTTTTTCCCAGTTGTCAGTTATTTATATGTTTGACGTAACGAGCTTGTTTTTTATTCATTATTTACATCATCCTTTTGCGAGAAGATTGATTTCTTACTTCTCGATGATGTACTGCTTAAAAAGTCAGTCTTTTAATTATATTTACAATGTGATAATTTATTCTTCAATGAATTACTATTTCCCAAGAATTTAATTAAGATTATAAAAAACAAATATACACGGAGAGAAAATTTCTTCAAAAATTACTATGGTACGATAGTAGCCGGGTATCATGTCGTCACATTTATTAAATTTTACAAAGTAGATTGTAATTTTTCGAAGAGTAAGAGCATGGTAAAAATCGATCCTCAATTCAAGAAAAAGTACGTTGCGAGACAGTGAAAAGTTATCATTTAGCTACTCCGAAATTTTACCATGTATTCCTCTCAAATATCACAACGTACCTCTACTGAAATTGTATTATGTGACCCTCGTGAAATGTTATAATGTGCCCCTACCGAAATTTGACTATGTACGTTGTACCAAATTCCAATATGATCCAATCGAAATTTTGCGATGTATCAAAAATATCCAATTGTCTTTTATGAATATTTGCGTATGGATGTGCTTTTTTTAAATCGGTCTTGATCGAGGCTTGGTTCGTCCTTTTTTTAGGCATTTGCAGAGATGAAATAAATATAAGACTATAAATAATTTCCATAATAAAAATACTTTATATTCTTTGCAACAATCTTCTTGACGAAAAAAATGACAATAAACAGAGGTAAAAAAATCCTTCAAAAAAAGCATTCAGCTTTAATGAAAAATGTTTCCCAGACCTTGACAAGGCCGCGAAATATACAAAAAAAAAAGACACTGCACGATCGTAGGTGCGAAAAGAGTTGGCATCCTCAAAATTCTAACGAGTGTACACAGTTCGTCCACGCGATTATGGATACAACAAAGTATCGTCGCTTCACAGTAACGTGAACGCGTTCGAGTAATGCTCGCACACGTGCGGTAAGTGCCACTGTTCAATGGTGACTGAGCTATAAGGCTGACGTTCATTTAAGGACAAAGCCGTTGAAATAAAGCTATTTGTCCGAATTTTACAACGTACTATAATAATTTTGCGAAACGGAGCGATTTCCGTACTCGCCCGCGGGCACTCGGAATATTAGAACGTACCATAGTAATTTTTTGAATTGTAGCACGGCTATTTCTGCACTCGCACATGAACGCTTAAAATTGTGCAATGTACCGTGGTAATTTTTTTAACAGTAGCACGGCGATTCCAGTAATCGCGCAGTTACGCTCAAAATTTTACTATCTCCCACTGCAATTTTTTACTGTTGACGTAATACTAATTATGATAGCTCTAGAATCCATCCATAAATAAATATAATATGAATTAAAATTTACTATGTTATATTGTAAAATGTAATTCATCGCAGTATCAATAACGGCGACAGGCGGTTGTGCTGGAAGACGCAATAAATTTTACAATGTTCCCTGTAAAAAATAGCTGTACAGTAAACAAATTTTTACGCTCTTCTCCAAGCAAAATCCGTGATTTACAATTTTTGATTTTGAATCAAGACAAAAATTACTATGTTTTCGGGTAAAACTCCACAAAAGTGACGAGATAGTACCCGGTCACAATGGCACCATAGCAATTTTTGAAGAAATATTCTCTCCGTGTAACTTTTTTTTGTGTAAATTTTTTGTGTAAATTTTTTGCACATTTCATACAAACAATTGTACTTATTTTCTCATTGAAAACATCACTGGCACTCGTTTTATTCGAAGATACAATTTGGGTCGCGTTGGTTTTTATTTTGCAGAATAAATACAAAAATCAAAATCCGACGATCCCCTGGGGAAAAAACGCTTGAGAATGAGATCAATTTAAAAAAAATAGAAAAAATCTGTATCAGTAATTTTCGTTGCGGTGTTTATTTATTTTTAGATTCATGGTTGTATTTTCGGTCTTTCTGCTTAAAAACAAAAGTAGGCAAAGTGCAAAGAGAAGTGCCATACAGAGAAGGAAGTGAGTTGAATTTCACAAAAGTTTACACGCAATGGTAGAGGGCGTTGGGAGATATCCGGTAGTGGGGCTTAGCCTTTTTTTATATGAAGATCGTTGAGGAAGCCAAACACGTAGACATACGTCAATAGTAACGTATACGAGTGTCCTTCTGCCCTGCCTAGGTCATGTGTATATAAACTGAATATGTGTATAAAGAAATTCTTTCTTTTTTCGTTTTTTTTTGCAAAAAATAGAAAATAAAATCTCTGTAGTGAATACCATTTGGGTTTGGGAAAAGCTGGAGCGCAGTACACGAGGGTACCGAGCTCTTGCCCTCAAACGCTTCAGTGTCGGCGTCAGACTCGCAATAGTCGCTGTCTGTTCCGCATACGTACGTTTTCTCGCTGGAAGCATTTCATCATGCGTCCTCTTTTTCATTCAAACATTTCCTCTATGTGTACCCGAGTGAGGGAGAGAAAGAGCAAAAAAAGAAAATAAAAGAAAAAGAAAAAAACGAGGGAAACTCTCTTCCAGGTTATATTCACTCGGTAATATCAGTGTGTGTATACGTTTCCACACATTTTCTAGCATTGGTGCGTCCTTTTCACCCCTTAACTTGTAACTCCCTTATGCCGACTTTTCTACCATTTCTCTCTTGCATGTTTCTCTCCTCGCACAGTATTACAAAGCTCTCAGCTGTCCGGCACGAACTGATATGTAATTTACACGTGCGCCCAAGCCCCAAACGCGTTCCTCTATGGCGTCCCCTTTGAGGATCTTCCTCTTCTTATATTGTGCTGCTACTCTCTCTGTCTCTCTCTCTCTCTCTGTGCTACCAAAAATGCCACTCACGTGACGTTCCGCATAACCAGCAACGAACTCGTTCTCTTTTCAAGTCTTTCGTTTGTACGAAAAATCATCTTTATATCTAATCAGCATTTGCTCAAGCTTGAAAATACAGCGAAATTTTAGCTGCTACACCTACAGACTTCTCTTCTAGATCGATCACCCTTAAGGTAGTAAAATTGCAGTAATCCCGTCAAAAAAATGCAACTGTAGTTCTTGAACCTTGGTTTGACTACCGTTGGGTTCTTTGACTCAAGCCAAAACCATCATTTTTGAGTAAATTGAAATGCCCTTTTGTTAAACTCCAACTGCAGTGAAACTAATAGTTTCCTGTCATCGAACCCTAAGCCGTTCTCTCAGTCGGGAGTTTTGCTATCGTTTAAAAATAAATGTGTCGAAAAATACCAATTTCTTCAAGAACTGTGAGTACGCAAATTTGCCTGGGTCGTAGGGACCCAGGATAGTAACCCAGGGTTGTACACAGCGACAAATTCAAATCGTGGCACTATCATGATTCGTTTTAAATACTCCGGAAAATACGTATCTTTATTTTGAAAGAGAAAATTGCAAAATCTCACAAAATTTTGATTTGCGATCGTACTACCTCAAAATTCATAACATATCTTCGATTCTCGGTCTTCCGTAGTGACAAATTGGCTGAATTAATACTCAACAATGTCACACATCCAAATACAGACCCAAATCTCATTATGCACCCGTCCCCTTTCTCTGCCAAGGGCGATAAATGCCGCCTTTTGCTTTCACGATTTTCTCCGGTTTTTTCTAGCCTCGTACCAGACTGTTTACCCATTCTGTAGCTTGTCTCACGTACGATTTCCACCCCATCTCCCGCAATAAATTTGAGATGGCACGTGCCACTCCGGAAGGCTCGAAATATCCCACGGATATCGTCATTTATCCATTATCATATGTATGTCTGGCTGGATCGTAAATGAGGGGGCGCCCAACTAATGTAACGATGTTCCGTGCTAGCTCTTCTTTCATTCCTAACGGTCCAATGGCCTTGAAAACATCTCCCTTGGAGCGCATTTTTCCCATTCGTTTTGTTCCCCATCAGATCACCGAAAGATTTAACAACTACGTTAAATATGTACGAAAAGAATTTAACAAACTAATCTATTCTTTTATTTACACCTAAGCTATTTTAGGAAACGATAACACTGATCTTAATTGTGATGGAAAAAAAAATTGAAAAAAATGTAATTCAATTAGAAATTCATTGAAGAAATGACGATAAAAATCATTTCACCCAACTGACCTTACGTCCGATAAAAAATTGGTAAAAAATAGAATACAAGTAAATATTTATCGAAAAAACGACTTTAAAAAATCGCTGCAACGAAGTAGTTTTTATGCTGGACTGAAATTGCTCTAAATTACATAAAAAACACCACAACAAGTGTTGCAATCATACCCATCATTTCTTACGTGCAGGCTATCAAGTTTACAAGTATACACAATGGTAGTCAAACGCTTAATCTCAAAACGAGGAAAGTTTGAACAAACATATCTTCCGTTTTACGGCTAATCGATGTTACAAGCGGCTTCGAGGTGAAAAGGGTTGCAAAGTTTTCAGTATTTCTCACAATGGCTTTATTCATAATACATCCTTATCCTTATTTGCAGCTGTATCGCGAAAGGAAAAAGATATTACGGGATATTGTACAGTTATAATTTGTGATAACTTATTACGAGCGTGTAAAATGATAGGACAACATTAATAAAAATTAATATCGGAATGAAAATAAAGATCACATTGTTTTCGTATTTTTTAGGTAAATTGAAGAAAAACAGTGGGAACAATTTACTCGAAGGAAATCAGGACATGTTGAAAGAGAGAGGTAAAATAATGCTATTTCTAAAAAAGGAAGAAGGAAGTCAAGGAAGTTAAAATTAAATGCTTCACATCAGGAATTACACGAGATAAAAAAATAGTTTAAAATTCGACTAATTTCGAATAAAAATGTGAAATCAACATTTCTTTTTACAGACTTAAAGCTCCGTGGACGAAAGGATAGTGGTGAAAGTGAGGACGACGAAGATTACGAGTACTCCTCCGGAGCTTCGAGTACGAGAAATTATTCAGATAGTGGTCTGGTCGCGGTGCTTGGATTTTTGACCCTATTTTGCCTTAATTATCATCTTTATCATCATCATCATCATCACCATCAATCGGAGCTTCGGACTTTTCGCCCCGTTTGAAACAAAACTCCATTTACCTTTCTAATCATTATAAATTCACACCATCGACTTTCCTACCCCGATACAAGACCATAGTATAAAAAAAGTAGAAAAGACAAAAGGAAAAGAAAACTATAAAAAACTGCGAAAAAAGCTTGCGACCACACTCGTGCGTAAAATCATCGTGAAAACCTAGCTGGGAGACTCATCCTTGTCACATTATATCGCTTCGTATCTTGATTGTCGAAAAAGAATTTTAATCGTACTCACAGCGCCATGAGCAGCGATAAAAACAAGCGATACACCGGGTGTCCAATTTTCAAATGTAAATAAATCTAAAACACAGCGTCGTAGAAAAAAAAGTTTTCAACAAAACCTTATCGGTTTAATGTATCCTACAAAATCGCCGATTCAATTTGACCTCGAGATTAAATTCCAAGGTCACACGAAGATCAAATCAAAATTTTGCAATAGAGACCTTAATTTTTTATGGCAGATTCTTATAGCTGATGTCTAGAGCTTTTCCAAACACTATAATTAAGTTCATTTCCGTTGTTAAATACCTAAATCGCGGGACATAATTGGACACCCTATATACGTGCGTTTTTGCTTCATTCGTGAAAATTTTCAAGACTCATGGACATCAAGAGTGCGGCACTCAAGGCTGTTAAAAATTTGTACGTCGCTAAGATTTTTCATTAATTATTTGTATCGTCGTGTGCATGGGTGCCTCGTAGGTTCGTGAACGTCTGTTAAAGACACAAAAAAGACAAGAATTAATATATATATATATCTGTAGCACATAAGTAATAGATTACAAAAGCTTTAACGAATGTCGAAGACGAGCAACTTTGATCGCCTCGAAAAGTGTGTAATTGTACAAAAAAACGTTTGCGATAAATACGTGAAATTACAAAACCAAAGAAAAGATAAATATTTGTGAAAAAAAAAACAAAATAAGACGTGAGCTTATTCACGAAATGCAAAATTCATTTTAGGAGGTTGCTTCTTTTTTCCTCTTTAAGAAAAAAAGTGGGGGAATCTAAGTCAAAATCAACTGATCTCAATAGGTAATTATAAAATCGATTTATTTCACGATTATTTGTGCTGTCAAGTATTTTTATCAAATACTTGATTTTTCAAGCAGAATTTATCCAATTGAAAAATCAAATCGATTCAATCATATGAGAATAGTGCATAATATAATTATTCCCGCGAATTCCGAAAAGCCCAAAAATTAGTGTTCCCCTTCTTGCCATTGATCGATAATTCAGATTTTTACTCTATCAACACTGGATAACGTTAATACCGTGAAATTTGGACTCAAAGTTCTGAGCTTTTTCACAATAAAGTATTTGTCACGTAAAGATCTCGATTAATTGATCTTTCAAAAAATAATACAAATTTTGCGCAATTCCAGTGTCCAAAAATCGTCAACAAAACAATAAATTATTTTCACGTCATCAGCATTGTAAATATCACGATCAATGTTGCACAGCCAGCTCGAGTAATTTTGCTATGAAACTACACGAGGATAAACAAAAGAAAAATTAGAAAAAGAGAGAATTGTCATTAGCAAAAAATTAAATACACAACTCCACAACGTCATAGATGAAAAAAAGAGAAAAAATAAACAATATAAGACTGTACAATTGGAGTCGTTGGTTGAAAAAGTCACAGAACAAAACATTTTTTTTTTGTAAAAACGTTCGATGTTTTGTTCACCAACAAAATATGACTGAAAACATTTATTTTCTTTCGCGCTCTCTATGGCTAATGATAGAATTGCGTTATAAAAAACAAAGTGAAAAATAGACATTGGTGCCGTTGTGAAAAAAAAACATTGCACTAGGATTCACTTGTTTAATTTCGCAAAAATTGTTGATGGACGATCGATAAGTATTCAAAAGTTCGAATAATTCTTTCACGACTCGTAACTGTGGTTTAGAAATCTCGGAATGAATATTGCAAAGTGACAGTCGAAAAAAACAAACAAAAAATTTGATAACAGCGTTCTCGATTAGCGATGCAATGAACGAATGAAATTTCACAAAATCGCGAACAAGGAATTAACATTTTACGGTAGAAAAACGAGAGTTAATGTTATTATTATATATATGCGTATATACAGGGTGGAAAATTTGTCATTATAACTTTTTTCCTGTTCCCAAACGATTTTTCTTTTTTTTTTTTTTCAATTTTTCTTCAACGGAATTTAAAAAATTTCGCAAAATAAGGACATTGAACTTGTACCATTGATTGATTGATTGATTGTGGTATTGAGCCACAAAAGGTCGTTCGAACGACTGTCAAAATTTTCAACCCCGCATATATGTAATATTATAAATTAATTAATATAAATATATAAAAATGAGCGCAGTGCTCGAAGTTTGATTGATGCATTTGCGCAAAATCGTCAATCACTGTAAAGCTGCTCGATAATAAAAATAATAATAATAATATTAAAAAATAATAAGAATAATGATAAAAATAATAATAGACGATATTACGTACCTTCGGATAAATAATATGTAAACACACTATTATATTTGTACAACAACTGACTGTAGAAAATAAGGGTTGTAAATAAAATATGTATTCAAATGGACTGTACACCTTAAACTATAGCAACAACCTGTATATAATGCCATGAAATCTGCCCCGAACCCTTGGCCCTCACCCCATCCTTCTGTCTTGCATAACCGGCAATTTAGACTGAATTTCCATCGTGCTCGAAAACTTTGGCTTCTCCCAGCGAGATTCCCCAGGTGTTGGAATTAATTATCTACCGTTTGCTCAGAGAGGCTTTGATGAAGCTTCCTGGTAACACACTTGGGCGTAACATTTTGCATATCTCTGGTAAAATAACGATTTACCATCTCAACGTCGTAATGACCCACGTGGACTTTCGTAGAATTCTAGCTCCCCTTAATCTGCATAATTTATAACATCTGAAGCTTGTTATCTTTATACCACTTTGTTTTCTATTTTCTAACGATTTTTCTTTCGACGAATTTTCAATTTGTTGCTGATGAATATCGGGGTGATTATTTTTTATAATTGTAATTACTTCGGATTGTAAAACTTTGAAAAAATACTACGAAACAGGCACAACGGCAAAGCTGCATTTATTAGTTCGTAAAATATCCGTCAGGGTACCATTAACACTGGTCTCTCGCGTCAACGAAAGCTCGCAGTTTGTATCATTAATAAGGATCCACGTAACTGTCAACTGAACTTGCAGAATTTTATGAAGGTTTTTTTTCTGTTTATAAATTTGTTGCAACGTATTATTATTCAATAATTTACGTCATGAATGTGGAAACAATTTTTATCCCCAGTTGTACACAAACTTGGTACTTTATTATATTCATTAATTTTACCAGTATTATTATTATTTTTATTATTTATACAATGTGTCACGTTACAAGTAAATACACTTCTAACTCTTTTTCCCTGTCATCGAAAAACAAAAATATTTTACAATTTTTTTGGTTCTCATTTGTTACCGCTATTATTATTGATCTCTGACACACGATTTATTCTCACGAAAATATTTTTTGGAATGCTTTTTTATCTCAAATTTTCAGTTGAGCGATCTGAAGAAAAATTCGTGTAATTTTTATGTCACGATCTCGTTATCTTTTTGATCGAACTATTAACGCTTTAATGAACCTTTTCAACCACGTGCTATTTTCATGCTCAAACGCAAGAATATAATTTTGTGATTTTTTAAATAATATTGTGCAAATTCGTATGTTACCCTCTTATTGCTTTTTTCATTTCACCAAATTGGCTATTTTATCTTTATAATCTGAAATTTAGAATTACCTATAATTGGTAAACAAGCAATTTGATAATAGAACAAATTTTGTAAAGAACTTTTGTATATTTAACAAAAAAAATCACAATCTCCTTCACCCAAAACGCCACATAGGAATTAGTTCTTAAATCTTTTATTTTCAGGATGAATTACACATGTTTCTGAGCCAAAAATTATATTGGATTAGAATTACGAAACTACGCAATTGGACAAAAATCTGAAAAAAATTCAGTCGTATTTGAAACTTTACGACCATTGATTTTCACTAATAAGAATTCTAGAAAGTTATTAATGTGATGTTAAATCGAAATATTATTCGACAAATAATGAAACCATTTTTTCCGTTATGTGAAAAGAGTTTGGTAATTTTTCTAGATGCATATCATTTTTCTAGAATATATTTTTAGATAATAATAAAAAATAGAAAAAATTTAAAAGTTTTTTAGAAAATCAACAAATTCATTTCATACGACGAAAGAAAAAATCGTTTGATTATTTGTTGAACAATTTTTTGATAATTTTATGATTGCACCGAGCTTTTTATGGGATAAAATAATTGGTGTGAATATGTGTAATTCACTATTAAGTTTTATACCATTTAAAATTGAAAATAACAATGATTCTTAATACGTTTTCAAAAAAGGGAGAAAAAAGTCTTTGTTTTTCGAAAAAAAATCACATTCAGTGTATTTGTACTTTCATAGAACCACATCTCGGAGATCGAGTATGAACAAAAATGGTTGGTCAATAACCAATTAATTAGCAAGGGGTCTGTAGCAGCCAAGCAATATCGTTTTCATGAGGCGACCAATAATTGTGGTACAAATTCCACATTTCGTTAATCCGAATAACCACGCGTACAAATTGCATTTTTTTGCCCATTATTTAATTACACTCACGCGATATAGCTCTCTCTCTCTCTCTCTCTCTCTCTCGCTAATAAGAATCATTTTATTTGTTAAGATTACTTTTTAGTTATAAAGAGACTTTGGTGTGGAACGGTATTGGTTACAAACTTTCCAAGTACATTGCAGCTGTAGTGTTTGCAAGAAAATGTCAAATGTTTTTCCTATTTTTTCTTTCTTCGCGTTATAATTTTTGCAATATAACTTTTTTCAAATTTTTCAAAAAATTAGAAGAGGTTATTTTTAAAAGGGCAGAAATCGCGGTTCAAAAATACCAATTACAAGTCGACAGTTCCAAAAATTCCACTCAAAATTGATAAAGTGCAAAAAATCACGAAATTCTCAAGTAAAAAGTTTTTACACATTTTTCTATCCGATGCATCATTAATAAAATATTGTTAATTAATGGCAATCAATTAGTTAATATCTCGTCAACGGTGCATCGTAAAAAAAAGTATCCAAATACTTTTTTCTTCAACATTCCATTATCGATCTGGCCTGTCGAACTTGAACATTTTTAATAGAAATTAGAAACAGTAGTTCGATTATGACCCGGTAGTTTTCATAATTAAAAAGTCATTCTCTATTTCGAGCTTAAAAAAAATCGGAACGAAAGCTCACATTTTATTCGTGCCTTGGAGAAAAAACTATCAAAGCTTCTTTTCGACGATTTTATCTCACATCACATTGACGTACCTAATTTATAACACGTAGGTTATTATTATTAGTATAAACAATTTTAACGAGTAAATTTTTTTTCTCACTCAGTACACTTTTTTACTTTTCTTTCTTTTTCTCTTTCTCTCTCTCTCTCTCTCTCTCTCTCTCTCTCTCTCTCTCGCTCTTTCTCTCTGCATATTTACAGTAACGATTTCCAAACACACACGTTCGTGCCGACAAATTTCAAAAATTTTGATAATAACTAGAATTTTTTTTCATAGACCGCCAATCGATATTTACATTCTACAACAATTAAGGGGTCGATATACGCTTAACATAATTTCTTTTATCCGTGTGTACGCGCATATGTGACGTGTTTCATAATACATTATTATATTTACAAAATATTTTCTCCTACATATAGCCCTTGTAATAATAAAATTGAGCGACCTCGAGTCACGTATTGTTAATATTTACAGAATTATATATAACTCGAATGATTGATTGTTGGTGGGTAGGGGGTTGGTGGGGAAGGGGAGGGGGGGGGCAAATGGATAAAAATGTACAATTTTTCAGTTATTATTCTCCGCACGTATTTCGCATCCATGAGAATTAATATTAATTACTAAATATCATTTGAAAACAATCGTTTGAAAATCGAGCGAATTGACTTCAAATTATCTCTATATTTATTTTTGTTTGTTTCTTCATTAATATAGAATATCACACAGCAGAATAATAACATCGTTAAAACAAGACGAATCCCAGGTTTCCACCATTGGGTCATTCTGACCCAAGTAAAAACTCTCAATTTCGATTAAATTCAAATGCAATATTTTTAAACTTCAATCGCAGTGGAACAAATCGTTCCCAACATCGAGTCCTGTACCATTCACTAAATCAGAAGTTGTTGAAGCTTTTAAAAAAAGAAAATACCAATTTCTTCAACAGTTTCGAGCACGCAAACAAATAATAATAATGACTAGGTCTCAACAAAAATATAAATGAAGTTCAACCCTAGAACCCCACAACGGGGTAATTAGTTACCCCACGAAAATGTCAAATTTCCTTTCCAATCCAATTTTTTTAAACCATTTCTTCCGTTTTATAGAGTTTTCACCATTAAATAGTTACCGAATGCGACTTTATCATACACTATTCTCTTCGTAATCAAAAAACGAAGAGAATGATATATAATTGAACCTTATTATCGCATATGAGGAACATTTAATGCTAAAGAGAAGATTGGGGTAATTATTTACCCCAGTGTGGAGTTTACGTTGGAAATAATAGATTGTGGGGTTCTAGGGTTAATCCTTAGATTACTTCCACTGGGTCATTTGGACCCAAGCCAAATTCGTCTTTTGCGACCACATTGAAATGTACTTTTTTATAACTTTATCTGCAATGCAACGAATTGTTTCTTGTCATCAAACCCTGTATAGTTCGGTAAGTGAGAAGTTTTTTTTATCGATTAAAGAAAAAATGTTTCGTGAAATATCAATTTCTTCAAGTGTAAGCGCCGCAAAGTTACCGGGGTCACAAAGACCCCCAGTAGTTGCGGTTTAACCAAAGTGGTATGAATGAGAACTGAGCTTAAGTTACTACCATTGGGTCAATTTGACCCAAGCCAAAACACTTATTTTCGAATAAATTGAAAGGCCTTTTTTGTACGTTTTAACTGTGGTGAAACAAATCGTTTCCTGACATCAAATTTTATACCATTTGCTTAATCAAGAGCAGTTCGATGAAAAAAAAAAAAATGTCGAAATATACCGATTCGTAAAGTCGCCTGGGTCCCAAAGACTCATGGTAATAATGACCGGAGCTCGAAAAATGGTAATAAGCTATTAACAACGATGAAAAATATCAAACAAAATGCATCAAAAAAACAATGTCGTCCGGAGAGGCAGGAAAAGTGAAAGGGCGTAGGCGAATGGAAGTGCCAACGAATTACTACGACAGCGCGGTAAGTAGAATAAAAACAAAGCTGGCGATGACATTGGTATTTACGATTGATATTGGGCTGGTGCTCATAGATGACATTGACTGTGCGGTTTTGTCGGTTCGATGTGTTTCTTCGAGAAGTTCGTTTTTCTTATTGTTGTTGTTGTTATTCCGACCATTACGATCAGTGTTGCCAATAGCAGAAGCAGAAACGTGTCCGCCATCGTTCTTGGATCTTGATCGTAGTTCGGCGTCTGTAAAGTGATAAAAATTTGTAATCGATAAATCTTCATCGATGTTTTGGAAGAAGAGAGGATGTTTTTGCATATTAAATTTATCCAATACGTCACAGGACACTAAATCATTTTGGTCCTCGGTTGAAACTCGGTTTTAAAGGAAGGGGCGAGGACGATGTTACCGCTACTGTTTCTATTATGTTTTCCACGTTTATATCTGTATGCATAGGGCTAGAGAATGGTACCTCTGTACCGGGTAAAACTTTGTAAGCGGAATAGGAAAGTTTTGTAAGATGTACGTGTACACATTCTATGTTTATATGGTCCAACCAAGGTCCTTTGAGCCACACTGGCTTCTCTGCACCGAATGTAGATTTTCCCTCTCTTCATCTCTTCTTCTGTGAAGCTTTTGTCCAACATACAAACTCCTCGAACTAAGATCACCTTGACGAAGCACCACAGCGTGAAGAGATAGAGAACCCGGAAGAGATTTCTACGAAATCCGACGTGGCTTATAATACACCACTTTGATATTAAGCGTTTGCGACAGCGGAAAAGAACAAGAGGGAAGATATGTATGCGTTCATACACACGACTCTTCGAAAACTACTCTCCCTCAACCAGAGCAAAGCTAATTCAATATTTCCACTTTCCAAACTTTTCAACATCCAACTATACGAGTGCAAAAAAACGACGATACTTTTCTTCGTGATCAGCTGATCCAGGACACTATCGGTGGGCGCCGATGTTCTTTGAAACTATGGGATGTCTCGAGCAAACTTCATTCTCATATTTTTTAGAGACCAGAGAATAGTTTATGCAATAAGCAATTATATCGGATGAAAAATTTTCCAGATTATCTAAGTGACTGACAGTTTTTGTCGAACGTTCTAAAAAATTATTAAAAAAATTCTACAGCCAATAGATCAAGAAAATGAACCGACAACTCGATCGATGTGTAACTCTCTCAGCCCAAGTAGCTTCGAAGGAAGTCAGTACTTGGATGGATGCCACTTAACTAGGGAGCAGCTCGCGTATTGATTGTTGAGCGTGAGAAAATTTTTCTTTGTAGCCTATTCGTACACATTAGGTTCATAGGACCCGGTCAACTTACAAATGCTAGGTTTTTTAGAAATCTAAATTTTTAGTACGACTAAATCTTCTTTTGGACTTTTTTTCGGTCTTTTAGACCCAAGAGTCGGTTTGAGATTGACTCTAGGGACGGCGTGACCTGAAGTACTCTTGGACGGTTTCGTAGGAAAATCGGAGATATGAAGTTGCTAAAAGTCATAAGTTGGGATCGTGAAAATCCGAAAAGAAAAAGAGGAACATTGAATGAAAAATATTTCAAGAAAATATAAAAATTCAATAATCAGGTTTTTTTTATTTATTTTTCTGAGAGAGAATAACCCGATAAATCCCAAATCAATTAATTCATTTAGATTCGCTTGAGAGAGACATTTTTTTCTCGTTACCTTTTTGATTGAAAGTTGACTGCGAGGCGTCTATTATCTCGTTCGAGCTCGGTGCAACACTCGGCACTGATTTCTGTCGAGATCTTGGCTTCTTTTCAACTGTAATGACAAAAAAAACACCGAAAGGATAGTTGATTGCTGTTTCTAGTGGAAAAAAAATGAGTTGGAATTAAATCGAGGATAATGATTAAAGTCCGAATGATAACTGACCTTTAATGACGGTGGGAACCGGCGTCGTCGTTGTTGGAGGAGGCAGCGTCGTTGGTGGTATTATTTCTGAAATAATCGAAAAGATTTTACTTATTTAAATTTAAGTAGATAAGTAATTAATTAAGCAAGAAATAAAGAAATAGTCAAAAATTTGGATTCTTCAGTCAATAAGTCTCAATCCAACCAACGGAACTCACTGACAAGTGAATCATTCTTGGATTGAGATAAACAACACAATAGTATACATTTTCAAGACATATTGGCTGAGTGTGATACGCCGAATTTCAAAACGTCAATCTCAAGTTTAGTTATTTTGGATATGGGGCAAACGTGAAACTGGAGAACCATTTGATGGAGTGACATCTTGCCTTCACAATGAGATCAGCTAGAAACTCATAACAAGGAAAGGAGAAAGAACGAGAGATGAAGAGAGAGACAGGAAAGAAGAAGACATTGTCTGAAGAACAAGAGGTATCATAGGGACCTACTGATAAAGGGAGTCACGATACTGAAATGAAAGTTTCTACAACAATGCTCAACTATTGAGTTTCCTCCAAATGCAGCTTTCTCAAATCTCGAACTTCGAACCCTCCGGCGAGGATATTCGCAACAACACCAATATCATGGATTTTCAAATCCCAATATCTCCACTTCTAATTGACGAATTTATGTTTAATTGTAGAGTTTTGAAAGGGATTTTGGTAGACTTAAACAAGAGCATAAATTTCATTCCCATGCCCCACTTCGTTCGTACGAAAAATCGCTTTGAAAATCTGCTAAAATGATTGTCAACTGCACGCGCGTGTTTATTGCACAATTCGTCGAATACGTAGAAAAGGTTCCAGTTCTGCTGTTATCAAAAGATTCGATTATGTATTGTAAATGATCTTATTGCCAAATCGTACCTGATTTACAATGTATAAAGGGGTTCAATTGAATTAAATAAAACAAGCGTTAATTGGAATCTAGAAAATTTAGGGTCAAGAGTTCCTCGGCTTTTATACTCATTGCCATGGACGTTGGCAGTCTTTATGAGAAGCAAACGTTGTTCGTGTCACCTAGCATGGGACCTGAGAACTTTATGGCTACAATTCTGACTAAAGACTAGGGCTCAGTCAAACGAAGTACAATTCATTAATTTTAACAATGAAATAACGCGAGGTCAAGTGGAACCCTGAGGTGTAAAATAGTTTAATTTATTGAACAAATTAAATCAAAGTGATTGAACGATGAAAAATGTTAATGATGTGTTATTTTTCCTTCGAAGATCTGCAATAAAGTTCAACAGTCCGAAATCTGGTAGAAAAGAAACCATCAGAACCGAAATGTCACTCCTTATCGCTCGTTCGTCTTATTCCAAATAGGGCGAAGAAGAACGAGAGGGGATAACATTTTTCATTTTCGAATCATTCTGAACGCGTCAATTCGGCGTCTTTCTTCCACGTATTTTTTTATCCGAGTGGAAAGAAAAGAGGCGGATGGAGTTGAACCCCTAGGATTACACGAATCCCTCTTACCCTGTATCTTTATCGTGTCATTCTGCAGTATTCTTTTGCCTCGACGAGAAAAAGAAGGGTCGAGAAAAAGAGAGAGAGGGGGGGGGGGAGAGAGAGAGAGAAAGAGAGAGAGAGAGAAATTCCGGATTCACGCGTTTTCTTCCTTCCAATGCCTTATCAGAAAAAGACGCGGACGTGTAATACTCTCGGGACTGGTATGAGGCCACCCTCAACTCCCAACCCTCTCTCACTCTCTTTCTCTCTCTCTTGTCGCCAACGCGAGAGATAAGCGGATAAATCGACTTTTGAGCCTCGAACGATCGACAGTACTCTTCACCTTTCTCTCATTCTACCACGTTACTCTCTACATGCTTTCGTACGGGGGTTGAAAAGGGCTCGGTACGATATTGAACTAACACACCAATTTTCCTCAATCTTCGAGAGAAAAAAAATATATTTTTTTATTTATTTTCATAACTATGCTTCGAAATAAAAAGAAATTGGATGTAAAAGTGTTTTCAACATTTTGTTATAACTGTTTTTTCAAGAAAATATTTCAGCCGGAAATTTGTTTCTAGACGTTTCAAATTTAATTCATTTTGTTCCTACTTTTTCACGCCATTTGTCACATCGTTCAGCATTTTTCTTAAGAATGCCGCAACCCCTCGCTCCCCCCATATTGCAGTTCTCAAACAAATCCTCGATCTCCTGGGTGAAAAATCAGTCGAGTGAAAAGAATTGTGTGGGGGGGGGGGGGGGGAAAGTAAAGCAAAATGAAGCTTTTGTTCCGTAATTTTTCTTTAAAGCCTCTTTGTTCGATACCGCATTCTTTTCCTTTAAAATAATTTTTTTTGGAATTTTATTTTTCGACTTTAAATTCAATACAATTTTTAATGAGGTGAGACGTTTGAAAACATTATTTCTTTCCAATAATCTTGAAATATACTTTCAAAACACGTGGACAACCCTTTGTTCGGTTGCATGACTATAAATCGTTGAATAATACATACATTCCTCGCGAAATTGCAAGGGTGTGAAATTAAAGTTAGGAGTTGAGGGCTCTGCCAGAGAAATTCTCTGTTGGAGTGAATGAACTCTCGCAAAAGCCAGGTGTTACCAACAACCAAGCATTTATTAATGACTTGACTGAGCAACAGTTCTCTCTCTCTCTCTCTCTCTCTCTCTCTCTCTCTCTCTCTCTCTCTCTCTCTCTCTCTCTCTCTCTCTCTCTCTTATTCTCTCTGTGTCATCCTCTCTTTGCCAGGTCGAGCGTGTTTCATATCGGTCCGTGCTTTCTACAGTTTTTCTCGGTCGCCAAGTACTTTTGGACAGTTCTTTTTTCAGTGTCTATGGGGCCACGTTATTGTCTTCGTTCTACCGCATCAATTTTAGAATTAGCGTATGTGCCTTTTATGTGCTTCGGAGTGAAAAGTTGCGACAGTGTCTAACCTGGAATCTTATCGATAGAGGCCATATGACCTGTCACAGTCCAAATCTGCTAACGTATGCGCATATATTTGCTTATTCGCCTTTACCCAACCTTATAGCGTGCATCTATCACTGCTGTATGTATTATTGTCAATATACTATTGACTGATTTATCGATTAACGCCTGTGATCCCCGATCTCAGCTGAGTTTCACGGGGTCACTGGAAAGGAGTCAAGTGTACTGCGCATGCCTCTACGATCTAGTCCGAAGCTGTCATACGAATACTGCCGAGATACTTGCTTACATCAGGTGCAACAACGTACTACGGCTGTATTCATAAACCTACCGCCAGCGCTGTGAGTCCTGTACCAAAGCACGTACTCGCAGTGCTGGCAGCAAGTTTTGGAATACGGCTATTTGACTATTTCAGACATAAAGTGCAGGTAAACGCGTCATCCGCTTCCAATACAGGACTTATTAACGTCTAGGCTAAACTGCAACGATAACATGCTGGCTAAAATCCTGGAAGAAATTTCGGTATTCAGAGAATATCAGGAAATCAGCAATGCAAATTTCGATGCTCTCCTGCAGCGTATTCCCGACATTGAAACGGCTTTAAGAGACCAGGCCATGCAAATCGCGACTTTACAGGAGAAAAATAAACAGCTACGAAGAGAAGTCGAATCACTTAAAGCTAACTAAGATTATAAACAACACACAACATGCTCCACATGGCTCAAACGAGTTGGTACTCTTCGGTCTACTAATGAATTCCGCTCTACCTCCTCAAGATATTGTGAAGAAGATATTCGATGCTCTTAACATTAGTGAACTATTGGCGCATATCCTATCAGTGCGGCAAATGATTGTAAAAGAGCGATCCAAGTGTCCCAAGAATGCGTAAGAGTTTCTTATGCTATCTCGCTCACCACTAACGTAGTACGTGATCTTGTTTTACGAAAACGGCGTGCAAAGAAAAGCTTTATATGGTTGGAAATACTCGAAGATTGTTCATCTGCCTCTGGACAGATGAGTGTTTTAGGAAATGATCTGATGCCGCCTGCCACCTATCGATTACTACGACAAGCCAGACGTAATATGAGCCATTCAGGTTATAAGTACATATGGTCGAGTAACGGACTCATTTATGCAAGAAAATCTGATGATCAACCACGAATAGTTATAAATTCTATTGAGGATATGATCGCTTGAGGAGGGCTAAATTGACCAAATATATCGTCTTCGATCAGAGACTATTTACTACAAGAATATGCAGAATTGTTATTTTTTCTGATTTCTTATTAGAGATTCCTTATTTCCTATTGTACCATTTCATTTCATGGCTTTATGTATGAGCACTCATCAACAAAAGTTTGCTAATTAATGGTATTCTTTATTTTTAGTTTTTCTCTTTGTGGTTGAGCCCGTTGAGAATGGTTCGCGATTGGACCTACAGTTTTTATATGAATCTTGAATTTTTCAATTTTCATGTGGGTTTGGTTTGTTTGTGTACGAGTTCTGTACGAATTAGTGGGATCTTTGTTCAACAAGCTTGGAGAATGAAAGCCAGTATGTTTTGTGTTGTATAATCTATAATCTCTCTCCTCGCACTTATTAATAATCATAAATATATGCACTTGGGCTCATTCCAGCCATCTTATCACTAGTCACTGTTTGTTACGCTTTCAATTAATCTTAGTTAGTGCGTTACGTTAGTTTTGCACATGAGATTTGATCACTGGCTGAGAGAGTATGTTTTGTATATTGATTTATTTTACTATTATTTTATACTGAGGTATTCACGTATTGTTAAAACTTGCATTCAAAGTATTTTAATGTATTCTCGATGCAACTTATCGCAACTCACGCCTTACCCCATAGTAAATACTAAGGCACAAATAAATATTATCAAAACAAATCAAATCTCTGTTTCTCTACTCCTTATCACAAATTCGGGTACGTATTTAATTTGGATTAACTCTCAGGGTTCGAAAACTACCAAAGAATACAAACAATTGAACTTCAAATGTAGAAAAAATGGGAAAAAAATTATTTGAACATCACTATTATCACGTGAAATTGAGGATGAATTATATATTCATGCCAATCAGTTTAGTGCATTAAAATTTCAATATTTAGTCGTTCCCAAAAAATATACTATTATCACGTGAAATTGAGGATAAATTACATATTCATGCCAATCAGTTTAGTGCATCAAAATTTGTATTCATTGTATGAAATAAATTCGTGGATTTATTGGAATATTTTTGAATTTTTTCGAGATTTTTTCTCTTTTTTGATATGTCTCTTTTCGACTTTGTCTGGAGTCGGTATTTCAGAAATTATTCGTTCAGTGTTTTAAAAATTTCGTATATATGATGATGAACCTTTTTACAATTACATTTTCAAAATTTGTGATATTTTATTAATTTTTTCGAAGTTTTTGGAAAAATCTCCAAAAAAATAAGTATTTTGAAAAAAATTCATATGCATTTCGAAAAATCACTAAACTTATTTGACGTAACGAAACAAAATGTCTGATAATCCGTAGAAGAATATTTTTTTTTTAAACTTTTCAAAATTATTATTGGAAATCAATGTTTGTAAAGTTTCAAAAATGACTGGATTCTGTCAGATTTTTTTTCAGAATTTGTGATTCATCATCTTCGATTGATAAAAAAAAAAAGAAATCTGTATTAAAATTACCGGTTTGATATCACGAACCACAATATATTTATTTGAATATCCATCCATAATCAAACGATATTTACATTGATCAATTAACCACAGAAAAAAGGCAATTTGATAAATTGCGTTTCGTATAAATAAAAATGGAGGTGAACGTGAGTGTAAAAAAAGTGAACAATTATCTCCAGCTGGAAGCAGCGGAGTGTTGCTTCAGTTTTGCCGTTGACCAACCAGCTGTTGCAACGTCGAAATTAGCCCAAAAAATAAAAGAAAAAAAGTGAAACGAGATAAAAAGACTAAAACTAAAAGAAAAAAGAAAATAAAAAAAAACATTGTTGCATAACTTTGGCAAATTAGTTGGAGGGATTTATGTGGTAGGACGAAACGTCACGTTAATTTCCACGGCGACGAATCCCTGGCGTGTGAGTCGGGTCGAGGACCGTCAAGCTCAAATGCGCGAATGGGCATTTGTCCGTGCAAGCTAATCGCAACAGGACGTAAAAAAAAAAAATTGGACGAAGCTCTCCCGGGCGAGAGATGTATGGAACTAGGCCAATTACCGTATGTATATCCATTTTCCCCTTTTTTGCCATTTTTTTCGTCTCTTTTCCTATCAATCCTTTTTTTTTATTTTATTTTTTACTTTTTCGCGGTTATCACTCTCGCTCCCGTTTCGGATGAATACACGTGAGCTGGGATATCCCGAATTAACCCAAACGTTGGATTAATTAACTCTCTGTCCTCCTGATTTTCACCAAGCGCGAACTAACGGTTTTTCTTGATTAAACGACTTTTTTAGCAAATTAACTTATCAACTTATTATGATAATTAACAAGTAATTTACCTCAAAACCATTAGAACAATCGTATTTCATTGTAATAAAAAATATTGGACATTGTTCTCACTTTGATCAATAATTCATTCTTAGTAACAATAAATGTGAAAAACCGAAGGTTTTTGTGAAACCGAAGGAATGTGAAAAACCGAAGGTGTTTTTAACATTCTTAGTAACAAGGCGCAAGGGTACAAATAAAACAATCACACGAATGACGAAAGTCCTTTATACTGGAGCTACGCGTCTTCTTTTTCGCGTAATGTCTCGGGCTAATGCGACGCCTTGCGGCCGAGTGGTGAAGCTCCACCTAAAGGCAAACTCACTTCGTCTTGATGCAAAAAATTCGAAATCAAGAGACGCGGTAACGGCTCGACGCCAAGTATTAAAAGAAAAGCTTGCGCGAGCCCTGCCACACTCTTATATACTCGAATATGACAGTTTTCGGGCTTTTTTTTTAAATTATATGAAATTAAACATGCATGAAATTATGAATTAGATACAAAGAAATATAAATTAGTAAAATTTTACTTACGATATAATGTAATGATTCCATTCGTGTGTCCAAGTGAATTATTAGAAATACACTCGTACGATCCATAATCCATGACAACGACGTTGTGTATGGTGAGCTTCATTTGAATTTTGTATGCATCAACGTAAACGTTCTCCGCAATTATTCTCTTGCCTGGAAAAAATGTTTATTTCATTTCAATGCAATTTATTGACGAATAGGTTTTTTTTTAAATCTAATTTATATTTCATAATAAATTTTATTATTCACGATCGCTGTTATTATAGTTATAAATATGCAATTTTTCGTTTTCATTTTGCGGTGTTTCAAATTATTCTGAAGATGGCCTCGGGCATCGTTGAGTAGAACGTAACTCACACATCCTATTGACTGTCACGCTAATTAATTAATATTTCACGAACAGTGCATCGGGGCAAAAAATGGCTAAAGACTTTTTGCTTCTGGAAATTATTTACATACTGTGTATTTACATACTGTGTAAATTTGAAGGGTTTTTCATAAATTTACATACTGTGTAAATTTGAAGGGTTTTTCATAAATTATTCTACATGTTATACAATAAATTATATGTATATTCATATTTATACATGATTCAAATATGTGTATCGAGTTTCTGTTCTCATATTGCTCCATTTCAAGTCGAGAAAATTGAGCGGAGTATTTCGGACGCTCGGTACACGTACAGATCAACGGGCAACGTGGCAAAACTGTAAAAGCGAACGATTGAGGCTGTTCTCGTCGTACTGCGAGCTGCATGAATGTCTCGAACTTATATACATAGTCTATACTCGAACGGGGATAGAAAAGAGCGTTGGTTATTTGTATCGAAGGGTGGGGAAAAAGGGTATACGAGAAGCAGCAAATTCCTCGAAAAGAATTTTCCTCAAACCTAGAATAAGAGAAGAGAAGAGAGCACCAAAACTCTCGGTTCTTGGGGATACTTGAGCACAATTGTATACGTGGATGAAATGCAGGCGAGCAGCCAACGTTCTAACGTGTTATTACTTATTTGGCAATAGGGACTTGATGGACTTGGATAACTTGGCAAAGGGTTTCAATAACGAAATAACAATTTTTACATATCGTTAAAAATATACGAAGTAAAATAATATTATCAATAATATAAATTCGAAAAAAAATTATAAACTTTTTCGATCGAAGTAAAATCGAACTTAACATTAAAAAAAAATATTATTATTATTATTAATAGAACGATAAGCCTCGTCATAAAATAGTTGTTCGAAAAATCTATTCGGAGTGCTATGAAAAAAATTTCCATTCAAATTCTGCCATTTTTTATGGTGCACATGATTTTTTATTATTTCGTAAAAAGCAATAAAATATTTTAAAATATAGAAATGATTTTTTTATTTTTAAATATCTCATATTTATAGGAAAGTGATATTCGCGAGCTTTGAAAATCGTTGAAGGAGCTTTTTTCGCTCATTGCAGAATAACCCGAGGCTGAGTGAGATTATTTTTTACGAGATTCTCATAACGACACCAACGTGTGTGCACAGGCACTTCCGGCACATGTCTATAACTATGTACACTCTGGAAAAAAAGGTCTCGTCTCCGCTCTTACTCGGACGTATATACGAACGTTCCGCATACTCCGTCAACTCGATCTATACTTGCGCAAACTTTACTGCAACCTAACTGCGGTACACGACACTATTTACCGCGTAAACACTACCAAATGATTCTTGTTAAAATATTTTTTCTTATACGGTTTCAGCACCATTTTATCATCTGATAATATCGTCTCAAATATTCCCATCGAAAATAGAAAAAAATCTGAAACTCTGCAATATTTTTAATTTAACAAGAAGAAAAAATTTATGTTATATTAATTATTTTTAATATTTCGAGAATTATTTATATTTTTTGAATTCCCAAATAGCGGATAAGCCGAAAATTCGTAACCTAAAGAAAATAACGTTTGACCATCTTTAATATTTTTTTAATATTTTCGCTATTTCCAGCATAATTTTCGACATTTTTCAACATGTGTAAATCATTTTTGACCATCTTTAATGTTTCGTAATATTTTTTCTATTTTCAGTATACTTTTCAGCATTTTTCAACATTTTTTAACAATATCGATATTCATGATATTTACGACTGAGAGAAACGAGACCGAGATAATGTATAGAAAAGAGAGATAAGGAAGGAAGGAGAATGAAAAAAAAACGAGATAGTCTCACGAGGTTGTGTCGCATTCATGGTGACTGGTCCGTAGCTATGGATGTGTACAGTAGAGCTGGGAGTTGCGTTGTAAACGGAAAATGCGAGGAGAATAGGGTACCATAAAATGCTGGGACGATGCAAGCCCGCAACCACTGTACCATGTTGCAGTAAATTTTACTCGATTCCACACATTGTCCTCACGCACCAGAACCCGGAACAGGAGGTCTAGTACGCCCGAGAATACTTTCGATCCAATATGGCGGATATACGTACTCCGATTAATTTTGAAACATGGACCGAGGTCATCTCGTTGGACCCGAGATCGTAACGATTAAATTCTTCAGTTATAAAACCGCTTACGTTCTCCCTCGTGAAAATATATATATTTTCACGTGCGCGAATTCAGTGCGATTTTTTTTTATGACCCTTTTCTTTCTTTAATGCCGTAAACTATGAATTTTTTGAATTTTTCATTGAACATTTCAATTTTCAGTTCAACGATTTCGTCTCTGATTTAATTGGGAACGCAACTATTTATATTTCGAAATTTCTAAAAAGAAAAATGTAGCCTTATATACTTTGACCTTGCGATATCTCTTGCGCGAGTGCTCTGGTTGGAATGAGACATCTAGCGGTGAAACGTCAAAGCTTGGTGATAAGATAAAGTTTGACTGCAGTAGTTTAAAGACTGAAACTTTTAATCTTGCGAATACAAAATGAAGGAAAATTAATTTTGTGCACAATCTATGGAATAAACAAGATTTAATATTATTATGGTTTAACTTAATAAGATTTTTTTTAACCCAACTCAAAATATATTCGCGCAAGTCACGATTGAGACTCCTATTCTCGTTCTGTCTTTCACGAACACGCTTTGTACGATTTATAGTGAAGAAAAAAGTTGGCCAAAATTTCTCCTCATTCTCGATTTTTCTCTGAGCTAAACCTCTACGTTAGTTTTTTTTTTATTTTTCAACTCCCTCACGTACATCGGTGAATTTTTCTCTCCAAGTTTCGGGGATTTTTCTGCAAGATTTCCGTCGAAAAGTTAGCTGTGAAGCAGTTTTTAAAAGTGTCGTCCGATTCTCGATACTCCACGATTGGTCTGAGAGCGTCAATGGCAGCAACTATGAGCTTTATAATCGTATAAATATATACATAAAAATGTACAAGGGAAGAAGATAAAAAATAAGGAGCGAAGTGTGCTTTTCCACATCGAGGACATAATTTCGGTTTTGCGGGGACTTTTACCACTCGAAGAAGTAGTTTTATTCAACAGCGCGATGGTGAATCCACCATTTTTCGCAAAGAAGAAGAGAGGGAGAACGAAAAGCTCTCCTTCTCTCTCTCTGCCTCTCTCTTTTCTGCCTCTATCTCGTTGTACCTCACTCAGGAGGTTTCCTATCGTCGACGAGCAATGCTTAGATCGTAGTTCAACGTCGTTAAACTTTTTCATCTGCTTTTTAAACTCTAAGCCGATGAAAGTTTTTCTTCCGGGAGGCCCTGCGCCGATGAGACTCGTCTCACCCAAGCCACACTCCATAAATGCATTTTCACTAGTACCTACGGCGTTCACACGTACCAATCTCGGTTTTCACTAGTCCGGAAACTTTGCCATCCTTTTTTTCCCTTCTCCTTCCGCTCTCTCGACGAGAATACACTACGTTATATCTATTTCTTCGTTACGATCGATCATTACAGTATAAGACGATCCAAAAATCATATCCAACCTTTACCAGGAAGTACGTCGTGATGTTCTAAGTAAAAAAACATCCGAGCAGTTTTTCTCTCCACTATACCGTTAATGAGATATTGATCAATTAGTAATTCTCGTATCCAGTAATATGAAAGTGAAGTGGATAGAACGCTTTACTCATCCAGGAGTTTTCCACAGCGCTCGCCACACCCCCTTCTTCTTTTGGACGCACCGGATTGGCCGTATGTTTAATTGGTTAATATCGATGAGAATGAAGACTTTTCTATTCAGAACTTTACGATCTAACTATCTTTATTATTTGAGCTCGACTTTAAAGGCATTACATTTATTTAGAAATAAAAAAACATTTTCCATCTCCTATGATCGAAATCCTTCCTCAAATATGCTTTCAGCAACTGCGGCACATAATAAACACTTCAATATCGAAAAGCCGATTTTTTTCTGTATCCAGGAGAACCAAACTCTCTTTACGAGGCAATAAATAAAAAAATAAAAAATCAGCAACTCGATCTGATACGGAAAAAGTTGAAAGCTGAGCAGAACAAAGCTATATGAGAGCGAGAGACTGGATCGGACACCAACGCGACATACATCGCGAAACACAAGGGGTACTAGGAGGAATGCGCGACGAGATAGAAAGAGAGTACATGTTCGTTTCGCTGAATCTCCCCCGCATGTTTGTTCGTTAAGGGATAGTGGTCGAGTGGTGAAAAACGTCGAGAAACCGGATTTACACGCTGACTTGCACACACAGTGTTGCCCACCATTCGGAAACGCGTCTCTATTCGATTTTTTTTCGGTTCCCCTCCCTCAACGATACAACTGGGAAGAGTAGAGGGGGAGAGGTGCATAATACAGGTTGCAACGCTGAAGCTTTTCTCTTCGTATTCCGCATCGATTCATCATTTTGTTATACGAATGTGTATATGTCCTGGAAATGGGAAGAGTATTCAGAGTGCTACTATGCTGCTCATTCTCACGCATAACCATATAGACACGTTGCATTTTTCCACTTTCACCATTATGCATCGGGACAGGCAATGAGACTGGGAATAGCAATTCTCCAGAATTGTCTACGAAAAAGTTGATAAAACGAAAAGGGGAAATAATAGGAAAGAATATCGAAAAGTGGATAAGTTCTGCATAGTTCACTCGTTAGCCGCTAGGTGGTTGTGAGGGGAGCGCTTTTGCGTTGGCGAAAATGCGTGCCCAAATGTACATAAGATTTATACCCTCCCTGCCTCTTTACGAGTTTTCTTTGTTACAGGTTTTCTTGCTTTCAATGTTGATAAAAATCGTTATAAAGTGAAATTTCCGTAACGAAAAAAAACCTGATAAAAGATGGCTAGAACTTATGGGAAAAGTTTTAGTTGCGAAGATCGGAGGGTATCGAATTGCAAGGGCATTCTGGAGGTCTGATGTAACTGAGGAAGGTGGCATTTTCAAAGGGACGGGAAAAGCGGTGCGGAACTGGAGTCTTACAGGTTTAACTATATATGGGAAGGTATAAAGCATCGTGGTGGAAAAGTGGTGGAGCGAAGGGAGGAGAGATAGAAAGCATCCCTTATAGAACTCACTCACCATTTTTCTTTTCTCCTTTGTAGGATGTCGTGACTCAGACTCGACGTGTGTGTACCGGGAAAAGCGATCGAGTTGTGATCTGATTGTATCGAAGGCAAGCAGAAGAAAAAAAAAAGATAAAAGAGAGAGAGAGAGAGAGAGAGAGAGAGGGTGAAAAACTCATTTCACCACATGCAAGCCCACCAAATTCGATTTCTTTCATTTTCATGTAGTTACTCTTTTTCAAACCCACCACTTCGTTGATACTACATCGCTGTGGGAACAGGGACAAGCGAGGGTAATGGTATCACCCAGCAAGGAGCAAACCACGGGGTTGCAAGGGGGAGAAAGGGGATAAGGGTTGCATTTTCGCGATCCATGTAAAATATATATACCACTCGAACACAGTTTTCACGAGTGTGGCCTTCTCCCTCTCTCTCCCTCATCCCCTTCACAACCCCCTTTCATCTCTTGCTATATATATATATATATATATATATATATATATATATATATATATTACTCTTTCGGCACGAAATGGCTCTGTATCACCTCATTCCCGGTTAACCGACCCCTACAAAATTTATACCCCTTAACGGAATGTCTCATGTGTTAAATTCTATATACGGATATGCCGAGATTGGCGAAGAACACATGTGCGAGAATACCAGCTGCAAATTAGCTCATTAGTGAACGGATAGTTGTAGTCAAGCATCGCATTCGTTCTCTTCTATTATCTTTTTTTTATACACGTATCTGGAGGACTAACATATTTAAAATATCAAACCAAAAATGATAAAAAATATACTGCCACGAAATAATCGACTCGCGAATCTTCTATCTAATTCTTATTCTGTGTGTTTGTCATAGTAAAACAGTTCAGTTAATACTCATTAAGCGAGCAAACGCATGTAATGAAATCCACTAATTATTGAATTATTAATCAACCGAATGCTATTCGAAAATTTTTCATACACCAGAGATTCATGCTTGACGAAAAAAGAATCCATTCAGTTAGCGAGCTTATCTCATAAAATATTTCCAACTTGTTTCTTTCGAGGAAAAAAAATGTAGCTCGAGTGTCCTTAATTATTAAGTACCTGCTGGAACGTACGGGCTGTTTGCGAGGAAATTAAATGAAAATGTAAAAAAGTCTGAGGATCCCTTATAATTCCGGGCACTGCGCTCTACAACTGAGAAAATTATTTTTGCTACTTGCAATAATGTTTCTTTCTCTTTCTCCAGTGTCACATAAAAACTTAATGTAGAGAGGGTTGAAGAACGACCGAATTGGATGTTTGTATGAGATCGACATTCTCTCGACGTTTCCTTCTCACCTTTATTCCGAGGTATGAACGTTTCGCACCCGATAATTTGGTGTAAAGAGCGTAAGGAGGGTTGCTCTCAAAAGGGGTGGGTCTTCAACGTTTTTTGTCGCGTGACACCCTCACACACAGCGCCACATGTACACGGTAAGTGCAAAAGAGTCTTTCGACTCGACCGGATGCGAAGGCGCCACACGCTCGTCTCTTTCTTTTCAACCCTTTCGTTCCACCTCACCTCCGGCGTTTTAATGAAGGGTCAAGAGGGACAAGGGGGAATGAAGAAACGTGATAATTTCTCGCGTGTCAAGTACAACTGTGCTCGACGCAATGCGCACGATATTATCGCGAACAAAATTCCCCAACTTTTTATTGATGTCTCAAATAACCCTAGTAAAACTAATAATAATAACAAATAAAAAGAAATGAACCCGGAATAATGTATTTTTAACTATAACACCGTGAAAATTGGCTACTGTAATTCTCATAATTTCGACAAATTCGCACAACTCACGCTAATAACAGTTTTGATGTATTAATAACAATAACTGTAATAATCCAGATCAAGATTCTAAGAATTCTGTTCAACCCTAGGTTAGTACCATTTTTTTACCTCCCGTTCGTTGGCATCGTGTGTCTTTATGACCCAGGCAACTTTGCATGCTCGTAACTCTTGGAGAAATTGACATTTCTCTACATGTATTTTTTTTAACAATAAAACAACTCCTGCCTAAGCCAGTGGCACGGGGCTCAATTGCAGGAAACGTTATTTCCTCAGCCGTTAGTGTTAAAAAAAAAAGTGCATCTCATTTTAGTCGAAAATTATGATTTTGGCTGGGTCAAAACGATCCAATGATAGTAAACTAGGGTTCAAGGGCTGTGATAACTTGCCACGGCCCTTTCAATTTCTGCTCAACGACTGATGAATTTATCCATGTGTTCCTCTTTAACTACCCTCTCTCTCTCCTCCTTCCCTGCTTTAGGACTCCTATTTCTTCCTTCAGCAGCTGCGTAAATCATAAGAACAAAACGCTATCCGAGGTGGTACGCGTGAATCCAAGACGAAACGGAATAGCACACTGGGTCGATTAGCCTAATGAACTTAGTGATCAAGCGAGCGTAAGGATGCCGAGAACTGTGCGAGTTTCTTACATAGGACGATGGTACAAGACTCGCACGTGCATTGGGGGTAAGAGATCCTAAAGTACTTTGAATGTCTTGATGATGGTCCCCGAGTACGAGGGACCTTCATTACCGAAACGAAGATTTAAAGTGACTGCGGTCTATCTGGAACGGAGGGTGGAGCACAGCGCGTTGTCTAATTGTCCGTACACAGAGATGGGGTAGCTTATATCCAAATACATATATCGGGGTGGCATTATCTGCATGCAGGTTAAGCGATCGACCTCGACCGTTTCTCAGAATGCAACCGTATGGTTACGACCAGAAGAGAACCTAAGCGCTTTAGTGTGCCAGGTGCACATGACTGTGAGAGAGCTTGATTATAGAGCTAGTTTACTCCCGGTGCATTCACCGATTATAATCACAATGTTCCATTCGCAGAATCCTGATTCACCGCAAATTGGGTTAACATTGCAATCTGATTTAGCTTATTAAGTAATAAATAGCAGTATTAGTTATTGTTCACTTACCATTGGGGACTATTTCATGATTCTGTCTTATCCAGTAGTTGATCGATTGTGGATGTGCTTCCGAATGGCACTCCAGCGTAATGTTTTGTCCAACTTGAGCGCCCACCAGTTGATTCGGTATCATGATCATTGGCTGAACTGTCCCAGGATCAAACAACAATCAATTCAAGGTGTCTGACATGTTTTAGAAATGGGAGAATATGTAGGCTAGGAGTTAGCAATTGTTATGCAGTTTTTTGATGTTGAGATGATTAATCAAAAGTGGGCATGTGAATCAATGTTTGATAAAGAGCTCAGGAGAATCTTGAGCATCAGTAAAGTCACAAATTTCAAGTTACGCTCTACTTTCATACTAGCTGCGCTGAATTGGAAACTATTTCATTGTATCCTGCAAAAAATTAAACAAAAACGAAACCAGCTCGACTTAAGCAGCTTCAAAAGCAATAAAATGAAAACTGATGTCCTGGAAGGCAAGATGCGATGAAGAAAATGACAGAGACATGGGGATATGTGGCTGATAATCCCAGTGGTACACGGACAGCTCGTTGGACGAAAGAAATATCTATCGCTTTTGCTTTGGTGAATGAGGAGGAAAGGGGAAAAATGGTAGAAAAAAGCAGCAAGCGTGACATTATCGTTGGTTGGTCGGGGAAGATGTATAGGAGGATTCTCGTTTTTTGATGGAAATCCTCGCGGGGTTGAAGAGCCTGGACGTTGGAAACAATAATTTAACTTGGCGCTCACCGTTGCCTGTCATCGTTCCGGTGGCTTTTTTACGATGTTCACCGAGCATTTTGCAGCAGCGAGTTGAATTAACGCGTTACCGATGAAGGACCTACCATTCGCGTATATATCTATAGACGAGATATCAATACGTATAGGAGACGAATGAGGCAACGTGTACGAGTATTGGGAATGGAAAGGATGAACAAATCGCGAGGTCGTAGAGTACGCGCGTGAATGAATGCCCGAACAAACCGAGATGAAAACCAGTTTTGTTAGACTGTCCGATTGCTAAGGGACAAGAAATTGATCTATAAATAGGAGTTTTTTTCTATTTCTTTTTTGCTTTGCTTTCAGCTTCCATATCCTCGTGATTCGTTGTTATTTCATTTCTCTTGGCATCCCGTTTCGATTCACGACTATTGTCATTCGAATTCTGACTGAACTGGCGACGGAAATCCCACCGGAGATTCCCGTCAGCTCGAATGTCACACTCGTCAACGGATATCGATCGTAAACTCATTTTTCCATTACATTGAATATTCTTGCAAATAAATATTCGTGAAACGTTCGATTTCCATGCGATTTAATAATATTTTGCAAATAAAGAAAATCGGAATAATAAACAATCGAACGAATGAATGATTATTCAATTCAATTGAATTATCATACATGAACTTCTTGTAGACAACTTTTAATAATACCTGATAGAAAATATGGAGTAAAATTGTTTAAAAAATACGATTTAGCTACTTACATTGAACGATGAGGGCTATTCTCTTGCTGACCGTTGGTGGTACTCCGTTCGATGCTATACACAGATAGGCCCCCATATGAAGCCTATTAACCTTCGTTATGTTGAACACTGACCCTTCCACGCTCGTTACTGTAACATATTGACTCCTGTTAATATTTATATCGAACTGACATAATGGATCTACAATTTTATTTTGACACAATCACATCTCACTCTTATATATATTTTTCATCAACAATTGTGAAATTTTTTATAAGCTATGAAAACGGCCCTGTAAATAAAATGGCTAAGGATTTTCCAATGAAAAATGTTACGATTTTGATTTATGAGACTCACTGAATGTTCTGGGTTCAAAAAAGTTCGATATAATCGGTCGAAATCATCGTTTATGTATTATAATAACAAATATTGTATTATATGTTGTGTATAGATCGAAAACTGCGGCAAGAAATTTTCAATTGTAAGCGAGGGCGTGCCACGCAGTAGTTTCAAAGACAATCATAAGTAAGCACGCCTGATTCGTCCATGGACTCGATTATAACTCGACGAGGGTACACGGTAGATTAATTTCTTCCTCGCAGTATCTTCAGACCCTTGCCCCTTACCACGAAGGAATAATGAAATAATTATTGTTCTGCCAAGAGAGAATCTCGGTAGGATTATACCTGCTGCTCGATAATACACCTGCCATATTTCATAAAAGCCCAGTGTGAGATCCAAACGACCGGACAATTAATACACATCATCGCGATCTCGCTTTTCTCTTATTTAGAGGATGGAAAAAGAAAAATATTATAGACCGGGAGTGCGAATACTATGAAATATGAGGGTTTGTATACGATTCCCGTTTATTCCATAAGGTGTACTCTGAAAATTGTTTGAAGAAAAAACCTCATACTGTGTGATTTATTTTCATTAAAATATAACCATTCCAGATTCTTTGTTACAAAATTGTTTATTCAACAGTGAACGATTGAATAAATAAATATGTCGGAAAGTAGATCAATATTCTATTTTTATTAAAAAGCAGTATTTTAATCGAGATAAATCAAAAGCAGATTTTTTTTTTCTTCAAATAATAAACAAACTCGATAACTCCAGTTCTCAAAATTGATTGAATAGCATCAAAAACAAATATTTTAACATCAAAGGGCCATGTTTTGGGTGTAGACACCCTGTGTAGATAAATTTGGGAGATTAGGAGTAGGAAAATGAGGAGGAAGGAACTGATCCGACGATCAACTAACCCCCTAACGGGCAAAACACCCGCAGCCAGCATCAACAACAGTTTTGTTATGTATCTGATATAATAGGTAATGGAGAATGCTTGGAACGTTGCGTGTTCACATAATTATTGCGATGAATCACACAACGTCTAAGCGTATCGGATCTCATGCCAGCTTATCACCCCTGTGATAATTGAGTCGGACGTGCCTATCATGATACGTGTTACGGTAGTTCCCAGTTGCCCCTTCTGACACACCATTTTACGTGGGTAGATGCGCGTATGTGTATTTATGCTGGATGATAAACCTCACGGTGGCCAAACAATATCTACGAAACCCTCGAACAACAACGATTACATTCACGTGCCAACGAGAAGATGATTCACCTCCGAAATCTATATGCCTGTGTACTTCGACCCATACATTCAGCCTTCCTACCTGTCAGGGGTTTATTTATATGCTACAAACTCCCAGAGACAGTGCTAACGAGATTGTGGATAAACATAAATGCGTGTGAAAATGAATCAAAAGGTTTTTTTCATTCATAGACAGAATTGAATGAGGTATGTAATTATTCAAACACACACATTCAATAGCAAAGTTGACCCAATTCAACATACAACTATTTTTAGTGATTTTTCAGAGTTTTCTCATCGTTAACTCAATGCGGATTTCCTGGCTTTAACCTCAAATCAACATGCGACCGCATCAAAAAGCCAATTTCTTATTTTCCAAACCAACAAATCTGGCAATGATATATCCGCATTGGGATAGTCATATATAAATCTAGAAGTGCACTACCTTGAAGGTTTAATTCCGTTGAACACGTTAACCATGCGGAAGACGAATACGCGTGGTATAATCGCAACCAACGATTCATCGCTTTGATTCTCGTTTAGGACCGGAAACAGCTGACTAACCCTCCGCATATTGTATTCAGAAATAATAGGGGTTACCAACATCCATGTTGCGATTTCGCTCGCTTTGCAGAGCGTATGGCTATCCATTTATTTCGATACAAAGGAAATCAGCCATCCGCGTGTTATTATATGTATTACTACGAGCGACGAGAGTTTGAAATATATACTCGTTTTCCTGAATGTTTGAAAATAACCCTGGCCTGCTATGGAGAACTTGCCATATTGAAGTGAAGTTAACAGTGTCGTTGTAGTCCGTTTAAAACATTTGTCAGCTTATAAAACATGGATTTTAAAGGGGGAGATACCTTTAGAACTTTAAAAAAATCGATTTTTTTCAGTAAACATTAGTGCAATGTCTTAAGAATATTGTGCTGAAATTTTAGACCGAAATTCGAAGCCGTTCGGAAGTTATAGCCGTAAATGTAACACAACGTACCGATGCTTGGGCGCGCTGCATGCATAGTCGCGCGTTACCGACGGGGCTACATACTTTTCTTACCCTATTGTTTCCAAATGCCTCCACGGTTGCTTTGGAGCGTTTAGAGCGTTTTCTATACAGCATATTTTTCGAAATGTTTATGTAGTATTTGTAGGTTAGAGCTTACGTTAGCGTCTCATGATCGGTGTTATTCCGAAATTTACAGTGCTCCAAAATTCGCAGTGTTCCGAGAAATTGTTTGAAAATGTTGTCTCATCCAAAAGGATCGAAAAGCGAAACATGCCGATCTTCAAGACCACGTAAAAGAAAGTTCTGCGGAGATAAGTGGTCAGTGGAAGAAGATGAAAATGAAAGTGAAAAAAATTGGAACCCTTTGCATGGTTACCATTTTATAGAATTTTTCACGGTGTTCACTGCCTTAGCCGAGTTGGTTATTTGTCGCCAATGAAAACATTGTTTGAGATTTCAACAATCCGGAAATCGAGACCTCGATTTTAAAATCGTTCTGATATGCTTCTGTGGTCGAAGAGATATTCATTCAGGACCTTTAGTGAATACTGACTATGAAATGAACCGCCGGATTGTGTTCGTCATGCGGCTCCTAGGCATCGGAAGAGAAGATATAAATCTCTTCTGTAATTTCATGGACATCTGCAACGGGTTCAGCGGAACTGCATACAACAAAATTATCAAACATATCCACTCGACCACAAAATCCACGTTTGAATTCCTGTACAAAAAAGCTGTCGAAGAATAAAAACAAATAAATGAAAAAAAAGACAGGCCAATCCTCGATTTGAAAGTATCGATTTGAAAGGTAGTGGTTTACTAACCACCACCAAACTTTCAAAAGTAGCTTCTACTTAACCTGTACGATGTGGCAGCAGAGGAAAAATACTCCGGAACATGTAGAGTGGTTTGTCGAACATGAGAAAAATTGTCTAAAGAATCACGAAGGCTCCGCAGGGAAGATGGAAGTGGACTCAATCATAGAAATGTTTTCGCGATCGGAGGAGACGTTCGGTGTACGTTATAAAAACTATATAGGAGATGGAGACTCCAAAACATTCAAGGCAATTTTGGATAAACAACCTTACGGTGATGATTTTCAAGTAATCCAAAACGAGTGTATTGGCCACATAAAAAAAAGAAGTCGCCTCCGAACTCTAAAAAAAATGCATAAGCTCGGTGACAAAGGAAAATTGATGGATGCCTTGATAAAAAAACTTACGGTATTCTATGGCTTAGCTATTCAAAGAAACGTTGATAGCTTGGACGATATGAAAAAAAGCTATATTGGCCACTTATTATCACTTGTGCTCCTCTAATCAAAATCCTTAACATGATTACTGTCCACCGGGCGAAGAGATTTGGTGTAATTGGCAAGAAAATAAAGCTATTGGAGTAAATTTGGATGATTTTGAGCACCCTCCTTTGCTTCACCTGGACGTCCAGAAATATATTTTCCTATTTATGAGGATCTGTCCAAGGAAGATTTACTCCAGAGATGCTTGGGTGGTCATACTCAAAATGCCAATGTAAGTTTTAACTCAACGATCTGGATCTTGGCTCCGAAGCATTTAAATTCTGGTTTGAAAATCGTCGAAATTGCATCATATCTTGCGGCTGGACTATTTAACGAAGAATATGCATCGATTTTGAAAACCATGGTAGCATTAGATATCATCGTTGGAAGTCAATGCAAAAATTACGGCGATAACGTCGACGCTCGCCGGGTGCATCGACAGGAGCGGCGCAGCTCCTTATCAACCAAAAAGGCACGAAAAACGCGGAAAGAACAATTGGCTGAAGAAAATCGATTCTTTGAAGAAGCTGAAGGCTTAGTATATGGCCCTGGAATCGCTGATTAGCCGGTGAGTAATTGTTATCATTGACTTTTCCCGTGACAAAACTTTAAACGCGTTTTACTCAAAACTAAATTTTTCAAATTGGCGTGCAGTCTCACGTAAAAACTATTCAATCGATCCTAATCAAATTTGGTACACGACTGAATAACATCACTCCCTTCTATATGAACATAATTGTTTTTCAATATCAGCTAAAAAAAAATATTTATCTGAGGCAAAATATACGAAAAATTTCATCAAAAATCGCAATGTCTATTTTAAGACCGTATAGTTTTTGCAATTTTTAATATTTTTCATTTTCTCGATATTCATATAGAAGCTATAAGTGTTTAATATAAAAATTATCAATTGTATTGATTTCAGATGAAAACAACGAGCTCCAGCCTGCACGCCAATTGGGAAGTCCCCGGTCGTCCTGCTCCAGAACCAGTGTAATATCTTGGCAATTTTTTATTCTTTTGTAATAAAAAAAATACGCTTCGATACTTCAAAGTACACTCTAATAATTGGTAAAGTTTGAAAAAAAAATTTCTTTCTATTAAAAAAAATTCGATAAAATCATCGATTTTTTAGACTTATAAAGGCATACCTCCCCTTATTCTGCTGAAGCCAAAATGCTGAAACCTCCCAATATCCCATAGGAAAAACTCATTAGTCTCTTAATCCATTTTCTAATCGGATCTCTGTGTGGAAGCCTTTTGCTCCACTTCGAAATTCATGAAAGTTCAACTTCTGCTCATAGGGGTCCACTAATCAGGCTATCAAGAAACTGAACATGTTCCCTGTATGAAGAGCATTGAAGCAGATGAAATTTCGGGTTTGGTTTAGAACCTTCAATGAATATCGTAATATGCACTTAGTCGAAAATTATACATGTGTTTTCATCTGACTTTTGAATTAGAGTCGACAGAGTCAGTAAATCTTGATGAATCTTGATAGCATTAGAGGAGTTTTCGAACTTGCCAGGTTTCAACCAGCCATCTGGACGGATGCAACAATCCAATATCAGATCCTGAACATTTATTCAGCTTGGGCAGTGTAGTGAACACACTTTGTGAAGATGAACGAGTAAATGTTTTCTCATGTTCATGACTGGATCAGCGGGTCTGGCTTATAAGCCAGAAAGTGACTGACCGTCGGTCTAGGCAGCACAACATGATTGGTTGATGTCTTTCTGGTCCCTTATTGTGACAAACCGATGACGATTAACTCTGACAGGTAGATCTTTGGTGAGCCAGTATGCCATATGTGTTTCGACTCTTTTTAAATCTCTGGATCTACCAATGTTCCTTTGGGTGTCTTTATCAAGGAGACTTAGGCTGTCAGATACCAACACGTACTTCTATCGAGTCTGGGATGTCATTGAACATTGAGATTGAAAATAGTGATCACAACGCTATCAGAAAAGAGTCGACCTGGCTCGCTTGAGCTTGGCACGTTGAAGATGAGCAAATGTTTCTACTTCCAGGAAACATTCAACAACTCTCTTTATTGTGGCTTTTTCACGGAAGTTGGAGTGGATAAAAATGTGAATATTCGGTGAGAAGGGTTTGTCACGATTGCAACGTGATTCCGAATGGCATTCAAATGACGTTTAAATAGAAGGAAGCTTTGGAGGAGAGTGCCAGCAATATGACAGCTATGTAGTACCATCATATATGGACGCAATGTTGGGATGAAAAGGTCGATGAGATCTGGCACACGTTGAGAGAGAGAGAGCAAAGAGTGGTTGAGTGCATAGAAAGTAAGCGTACCTTTTATAAACGGAAAGTCAAGAGAATCTCTTCGGAGACACGTTCCTTTGTGTTACAGTGTATTAAAGGGTATATAATTACCCGACAGTTCCCATATAAGAGGGAAGCTCGAAGGGAGTGTAGAGGAAAACATTGAGGATGGGAGAAATGGTTTGGTAGGTAGGTTGCCGAGCAGCAACAAGTCTCGTACAGTACCGGAATGGCTTCAACATACACGAATGCAATGAACCACGAAAGACACAAGGGATGGATATAGATATAATGTCGTTTAAGTTCAAGAGTAGTTGAGTGGAAGTTCCCGTTGAAGAACACGGTTCAGCTATATGAAATGAATCGATTTCCAGCCCCGAGCATGGGTTATAGAGAATGGAACTTTAGTGTGCCTCTTTAAACCTAATCTGCTGGATACCTAAATATAATCTATATATATATCCAGTCACTTAATTCACTGTGAAATCTATTGCACTAAGTACAGCTGGAGATTCGTCTCTTCAAATGAAATAAGAATATCTCCTTAGACGTGAAATCTGTCATTAGTCGATGAGACGAATGCCATATTGACTGAACCCTTGTCGCCTCATCATTTATTTATACTTTCCTTCATTTGTCGTATGCTCGATAAAATGTGTACGCAGATAAATTGAATACTTGACGAGTCTACTACTATGGACAAGTTGATGCATACCGGAAGAGAAGCCCGTGGGAAAATTCAATTTACGACGAGACTCGGCGGCGCTAGAGTTGAAACACCTTAGGGTACAATAGGGTCGACTAGAGTCCAGGATGAGCACGCCTTTTCAATGGAGCTATATCGATGTTATGAGGTTATTAACACTTTTACGGAAAATGAACGCCACATGAGGTAGAAATAGCTTTATCGAATAATTCAACGCTGCACAGCCTTCTAACCCACTTAATCACCAACAGCTTTTTGCTTTGTGCAAGAACCAAGTATGAAATTGGACTCGAAGCGCTGACTTTCTTAGCAAAAAGAAAAACCGCGATGCTTCAATTAATAACTCGCGATATAATTCATTTTTCTCTGCTGAATTCGATAACCCCTAATCCATGGAGCATGAAGAAACTCCATAACATTACACAAGCTGTTACAAAAACTAACTTTTAATGCTGTCAGAATGAATAAATAGTGAATTTGTCAGAGGAACAAATAACTAAGGACTTTTCTGCTCAGAATTTCGCAATCTGACAGACAGACGGACTTTTAAAAACCTTTTACCTCCTTCTTCCGTCCCACGTGGTATCAGCTCTCCTCCTTCCCGTCTCCAGGTTATGTTCGGCGCAGGAGATCCGGTTGCTGCACATCGAAAAGTCACATTGCTACCCTCCCTGACAACCATGTCCGTACTTGTTGGATAGTCCAGAATGTCCGGAGGCACTGTTGGGAAAATTATATAAATACCTTTTTATCTCCCTGATTCCTAGTTAATTTTTCTATACCATTGATCTTTTTGTCTCAATGCAACTAAAACTCATCTCAATGAAAATAGCCATAAAAAATAGATAAATACAAATAAATGGAGGAAAAATATGTTTCAGCGAAAAAAACAACAAGTTGTCGATACTTTGAATATCAATTGAGCAAGTTTATATCTCAATTGTTCTAGATGATGCTAAATCTTGTCTGGGAAACTAAAGGGTTAATGAAACCACAAATTATATCTTAATAAAGGTTGAACGTTAATAAAATCAGTAACGTAATATCGAGGCTACAAAAGAGGTGATGATGAACTTGTTGACGGTTTCCTACCCAATCCACGTTCAATAAATACTGTCCCACTCAATCCTAAACAAGTGGGAGATTTTAATGAGAATAAATTAATGTGCTGTCATTATCGAACGAAAGATATCGCTGGTATTATCGTTCTGTTCACGCTCTCCAAGCACAGTTACGTGACTGAAAGTTCCAATCGACCGGGAACATGCGACCGGTTGATACTCTTATATTCTGTATTTTTTTTTCCTTTTTTTCTATTATCTCGTATGGTTCTTTAACTCCTTAATTGTGTAAATAGATGACTGTGTTTTTCCTCACCATTATTTCTCAATATTTTTACCGTACAAAAGAAACATAACTAACGACATTCTAGTTCATAAGATAATTTTCACAATTCAATCATTTTTAGATATTACACATTAATTTTTTTGCAATTTAATAATTTCTTGAAATTACATTGAGAAAAGCAGGGAATAAAAATAAAATTTAATCGAGCTAGTTCGAAAATCCAATGCCTATTTTTCTAAAATTCGTTCTCCAGAAATAGAGAGTCAACTCCCGAAGAAACAAATCTTGGCAATGTTCGTTGATTAACTTTTGGGTACCTCGAGAACTTTGAAAGTTTTTTTATCCCTCTGTTCTTGTAAACCCCTTTTCTCCCTCTCTCTCTCTCTCTCTCTTTCTCTTTCTCTCTCTCTTTCTCTCTCTGGTCTTCTCGTACTCTCTCTTGTTGTACTGCTCGTTGGGGGACGATTATAGTATCGGAGATAAGAAGCTAGCAAACTTACCTACAACCTGGAGATAGCCAACCTGGCTTTTCATAGGATCGGTGTTTATCTGGCACATGTAATCGCCCTGATCTGATTCCTTGACGTCTTTTATGTGAAGGTACCACGTCCTCTTGTCTGTGTGAGTTACAGCTATCCTGTGATTTTTTGTTATAACATGACTGGCGATTGTCAGAATTGTTTGTGTATTAACGCGTAGCCACGCGACCTGCAATCAGAACAAAAAGAAACTTGTTCACAAAAAATGTTCATTACAATTGGAAATACAATTCAATAATTGCATTAGTCTCTATACAATTGAAAGTGCAAGTAAATCAACTGAATTTATTTGTTCGATAGAAAATGTCATTCGATAATCAAATTTATTCTAACCACTATCATTAATTTGACCATTTCATTTTAGTTCCGTGATTCAAAGTGTGATTTGGTAAATAACGTTTATTTTACCATTGAACACAGATTGATTAATTAAATGTTCGACCAAACGGATTTCGCATTAAATTGGTGCATTAAATTTAACGTAATTAAAAGATATGAGTTTAAATCAAATCCGGTAACTACGAACAAGTGTTGAATTAAATAAAAAAAATGTTAGTAATGATTTTATCGAAGAATGAGTGATGTTTTCTAAAAGCTCGATAAATTTGAACCCAAAATTGATCATATTCAACGAGACCTAATAACAATGATAATGTTATAAAAATACTTCGAGAAAATTTTTCGTGTCTCTGAAAAGAGGCCATTTACGGTGACAATAGATCGATTTGGAGCAGCCCAATCAGTTTACAATTGCACTAACAATGCCTATGCAATTCGAATTATATTCTCCGAGTCAATAAAATATCTATACCGCATTGCATAGAAATTACGCCGTGGTTGGTCAGTTCGATATATGCAATAGTTCTCTTTCTCTTTCTGTCCCTTCCTCCCTCTCTCTCTCTCTCACCCCTCCCTCCCTCCCTCCCTTCCCCTCTCTCTCTCTCTCTCTCTCTCTCTCTCTCTCTCTCTCTCTCTCTCTCTCTCTCTCTCTCTCTCTCTCTCTCTTTCTCTCTCCGAGGACTGTCTGTGTACATACGCATTGTGACTACTGTCCAAACGATCAGAGGTATAGACAGAAAGGGCCTTTATATTGTTGGAACGTCGCGAAGCCATTCCAACGGTAAACGTTGCTTTGTCCTTCTTCCCATTGAAATGTCGTGACAGCCCGCGTTGATGTACGCGTACTTAATTAAGGCTCCATCCAAATCGTCAACTCTAATGATGCAGAGTGCATGGATTATATGACGTTTTCGGACAAAAGGTATAACGTTCTCCATAGACTGTAGAGAAATTGATCAAATATCTCATCCCCACAAAGCCTTCCACGAATACCCTAATTATCTAACTCGTATCTAATTAATTAGGTACTTATTTATTTCAATAATTTCACAATGTATAATAAAATGTTGAAAATTTGGAGTGTATTTATTCAAAAAATTATATAATTCATTACTGACAATAAAGGATAATTTATTTATAAATTTAATATCCATTTTATAATGTATCATAATTTTTTCAGCAGTAAATTAATCATTTGCATATAAACTTTTAGTTTACTGATTCATATTGCTTTCACGAAAACTTTTAATTGACGAATTGTCATCAAAAAGTATGCAAACGAGTTTATTAATAGAAACATTATCTTGGATAACAAAAATGAATATTTAACACTAAATTCATTTCCGGTTAAAAATACTAACTGAAGCACAATTGCGAAGTGTGGAACGAGACAAATTCATTGAGTCGTGAAAACGTATTGTTAATTTATCGGTGCAATTATTCGTAAGCTCACAGTGAAGTTGTCACAATCGTTGCGCGAACATATTGGAGTCGAGCGATCGGTTTGTTAAAAACATGAGCATGCACTTATGGTGATTAAGCCAGGCGTTAATTATTGGCTCGAAAGCTCTTGAAATTGAAACTTTCACACCCAGGCTTCATGCTCGCCAATACATTGAAAATCATTTTTCGGACCAGTTTCAATACTTTACACCGTTTTTATTCATAAAAAAAAAAACATTTATAATAATGCTCGTTACTGAGCTTAAAATAACAAAAGCGGAAAGGATTTTATCAATATTATTTTACACAACAGTATATTGTGAGTATTTTTCTTTTCATTTGCTTAATAAATTACACAAAATATTTTATTTCCGAGTTTGTTTTGGTAGGTTATGAAACAAAACGTTTTTTTTCGTTTATGTCTTACGAGAAAACAGCGATAATGCTTAATCAATAAAGCTTGTAACAATATCCTCACTACAGTTCAATTTAGCCTCAGTCCAACTGCAGGAGATATGGATGTGCACTGAGAGGCTGCATTCCAGCTCCAGCCACAAAGGTTTGCGAGAGTATGTGTACACTTGCTGGGCTCCCAGCCATAGCCGATAAAGTAGACAGCTTTTATTTTTTAAGAAAAAAAAAACAATTCATACAGGAGTTTCGTAGGAATGCTAGTGAAATAGCTGCGGCAGAGGAGAGAATCGTGAAAAAAGGGGGAATGAAAAAAAATATCTAAAATAAATAACCCTGCCAACCGAATGCATACGACACGTATACGACCTCGACGTTCTTCGGTTCGAGAACGAGCCACGCTATCCTCGGCGTGTTGTCGTGGTTATAATATAATATTTATGCATGCATATATACAAATATCTGTACAGAGTGTCTTGTATATTGGGTTTGGAATTTAAAGAGGTGGTAGAAAGGTGAAATTCTGAAGAGAAAAGTTCTTGGTTATTTTTCTGTACGACGCACTGCTGCTTAATTATTAGTTAATTAGTACGAGCCAATGCGGAGGAACAAGAATGCATGCTCCGCCCTCGTAGCCATCGTAGATTAGCTAAAATGGGCAGAGCGTACACTCTTCCCACCCACTTCGACTCACGAGGCACCGTATTGGCTTCTAATTAATTATTTAATATCTAAACAACACTCGGTCGTAGAAAAAAATGCCTAAGAACTTTTTTCTTTAGAATTTTATGACTTATCTACCTCGTTAATATACAAGGTGAATTCCAGGACACACTGTACAGAAAGCAGAAATAGGAATAGGTGCTGGATGTAGGCGACGACGATGACGACGACGACGACGACGACGATGGCGACGACGCCCCGGTGCCAGCGTCGCCGCACATTACTTTTCGTTTTGCTCGGATATTTTCATTTCCGCGAGGCAAAATAATGCGGCTTAGCAGCCGCGAGTTTTCCATCCCTACCTCGGATCCAAGCAGCTAACCCATTGTACGTCCTATCTTCGTTTCCTCTCGTTTTTTCACTCGTTTCTCCCTTTTTTCGCTCTATCTCTCTTTCAGCCCTTTTGTGGATGTCTCTCCACTCCCATCGAGAAAGCTTTCCAAAGCCCACTGAGAGAGTTGAATTTCGGCTCGAAATCCCGTGAAAGAGTTGCAGCTATGCAGCGACAGCGCGTTAATTAAAACTTATGCACACGTTCTGCAGTAGATAATAAAAAGAAGTTTCGTACAATATGTGTTAAGCAGTGTTGGATCACTTTGCAAGTACAGTGCCACTTATCCCGACAACGGAAAGGGTGATAAGGATTTGTATAGAATTGTGATGCGTTTTTGTCTCGTATGATTGTGAAGTTTTCTGCGTCTATACCCTTTGATGAATAAACATTATAGCGCTTCGGTAATTATATACAAATTAAATAAAACCTCCAAAAAAACCAGTAGAAATAACTTTTCGACGGATTGCATAAAATGAAAATTGCTGGAAAATCGTACTGAACTTTTCTTATGCCCATAAACCATTTTCCCCATTCAAGGACATTAACATAAAGCTCTTTGAATAAACGAGCAGTCAGACATGCAATTTTTTGTTTATGTTAAATAGAAATAAAAATAGTTAAGAAAAAAAACGTGGCGATAATTTTCAAGTATTGAAAAAAAAAACTTGCGGTGACTTTCAAGATCGAAATCCAGATCTTCTGTTTAATGAGACAATAACTTGAGCCTTCGTATAAGTTTTTGGAGTATCAATTTGGAGAATAATTCTTCGTTGGAATTTGCGGAATTATTTCTTCGTGGTAATTTGCAGCATCATTTCTTCGTGGGAATTTGTAGAATTATTTGACGAAGGGATGATATTTTCGAGTAAAGTATAATGTAACCATGGCAAAATACTTTGAAAAAGTAAAAAAAGAACACCAAGTATTAAAAATCCATGAGCTTAATTGTAAAATGACCATTCCACATTCTCGTTATTATTTTAATATTTACTTAACATAAAAAAACCAACTAAAAAATGTGTGTGCTTGATTTGCAAAAAATAAAAGATTATCCGTTTTCGTTTCTTTCCTATAAGTCGCGAAAGGTTACTTTACCTAGAAAAAAATCTACTTAAAAATTGTTGCCTTTCCCCCCCGCGGGAGGCTTCGCCCCCTGCGACCCCCATTGCCCCGGGTTCGAATGGTATTCTGGTTAAAATATAGTTTTTATTCCAAAAATATACATATTTCTTATATTATCGCTGTCTCTCTCGCTCAGCGACGCGGCAAGAGAGGGTAGCCTCGTTCAGCGAGCGGTGACGTCACAGGGTAACGAATCTACATCAACCTCGCAAAGGACGTATGTCCAATGTAAACAAACGCTTCTTACGTCTTCCTGACTCCAAAAGATATAGAAATTCCCGAAACATTCGATTTTAATGCACAAAATTATCATATCTCGGGATTGGGTGGACGGATCGACTTGCAACAAAAACCAATGGAAAGAGAAAAATCGAAAAAAAATAGCCCATACACTCAGAATTTTTACCCAACCCGTTCCTCCGTGAGAACGGTTTGAAAAATAAAAAAAGACCGAAAACCGTCACATTCGAGTATATAAGAGTGCGGCAGGGCTCGTGCAAGCTTTCTTTTAATACTTGGCGTCGAGCCGCTACCGCGTCTCTTGATATTTCTGATATTACATCCAGTTGATCTCGAATTTCATGACGAAGATATTAATTTAATAAGCTTTTGATGATAAAGATTTTGATTGGGAAATGTCAGAAAATTCTATTGGATTTTCAACAAAAATAAATTATCACTTAAATTAAATACAAAGACCACAACTCACAATTAATTAATTCACACTATTAAGGCATCTTCTCACTTTAAACGCCTCAAAAATAGGCTGTTTTTGCGATTTTTTTTCGAGGATTTTTGCTTAAAATTATGGGATAAAACGGATCCTATGTAATAAACACATCTTTCAAGTACATGAAAAAATTTTTATTTTATTTTTTTAAACAATTATTATAATACATCAGTAGCATTGAAAAACCCGTGTAAAAATGTTATGGTCGTGGCTTGTTGATGGTATCTCCGAGACGGGTCGTCTGAAACAAAAAAATAAAACTGTTTTAGATTCAGTATGTCAGTGGCTATAGCGCATATCATCAGATTTTTGATATTCGCGAAAATAACAAAATGGCGCACGTTTTTCGAAAAAGTAAAAAAAAACCACGATTTTTTTGCAGTTTTTTGTAAAAAAAAAATTCTTAAAATCAAAATTTAAAAAATCTGATGATATGCGCTATAGCCATAACTATGAAGCATATGTCATTCAAATTTCATGACAATCGGCCGGATAGTTTCCGAAATTTCATCAACAAAGCACCGAAAAACCTTGTTTTGAGATAACTGCGTTTAAAGTTTTGGTTGCAGAAAAATCATGAAAAAACCTTACCTCGGGTTAATCAGCGATGCCTGCTCCATACAATGGACCTTCCGATTCTTCGTAGAAGGTGTGTTCGTCCAAAGTAGCTTCCCTTCGTCTCGACCTAGTCTCTTTTGAAGCGTTAGAGCTGCGGCGGTTCCCTACGCGTACGCGATCACTGTCGCGTTTCTCGGCGTATTGAACGGCGATAGGGCCTAGTTTGACACCCATCACCTCCAAAATTTTTAAAACAGGTTGTAGCCCTTCGTTATAAATGCATGCCGCTGTTTGGCAAGCAATTTCCACGGTTTTTCTTCCCGTAAAAACGTGTTTCGGCGCCATTGCCCAGACACAGCTGTTGAAACACTCGTTGTTATTTTGGGTATTTCCTCCGAGGCATCGTTCCAGTAACTCGTCCTTCGTCAGTTCTTCATAGATCGGTTTCAAAACCTCTTGAACATCATCAGCTAGAGCAGGAGGATGTTTAAAAGTTTCTATCTGATTGTTTTTCACTGCTTTCTTGTACTTGCACCATGAGTCTGAACAATACGTATGCTGTGGGTTGCTGTCGGTTGAAATTTTATGATAGTATCCATTATAACAATCCTGAGCGCAGAGATGTTGCCGTTACGAAGTTTCAAATTAGACTGATGAAATAACAGTTTAGCATCGTTGCCGAGTGATTTTCTTTTGAAAAATGCACGTGTTAAGGTCTTATTACATGAGTATAGACCCGAAAACAGAATATACCTAAGCAAGGGGTACTACATTAACAAAAGAACACGGCTATTCAATTGTATAGAGTCAGATATACAGGGACCGTCCGAGCGGCGTGAAAGGGATCGCCGGGTACTCTCAGGTAGTCACCTAACGGTCGCCAAAAAATGTAGTTAGACTCGTCCGATCTTTATGAAATTTCGAGATGACATTTTTGAAGATATGTACTTTCAAAATTTAAAAAAAAAAAAAAATCGATTTTTTTAAATTTCCAAAGTGAGAAGACGCCTTAAACGATTTTATTAGTCATTAAATACAGAACATTTTTCCGATCTCATGATCTTTAATGGCTTCAATTCAAACAAAAACTGACGTGTCTGAAAACTGTTTTTTCTTTTTCCTCGAAAATAACAAAAATGAATCAAAACATCAAAAATATATTAAAATGAACATCGTTCTTAAATAGGATACATTTATATATATTGTAACGCTTTTTTTTCGTTATCTACGCCACAAATTAGTTCGTTCTCAATTTGTTTTGGGCGCCAGTCGATGATTTCTCATCAACAAATTTTTATTTACCAAAAAGAGAAAATACCCGAAAGCTTACCCGGCTAGCGCTAGCCTTCGAGAATGGTAGAGGGGCGTAGGCATTCCAAAGAAACGTGAGTCAGAGAAGAATTCGGGAATTACAAATTATATTTTATTATTTCGTTTCCGTTTAATCTTAATAATTTACAAAGAAAATCGATAATTAAATTTCCCGAAAAATAACTTACAAATATTGGGCGAGATCAAGTAACAATTACAAAACAAATTTAACTAATACAATTTTCGTTCGGTCTGTCTTTCATCTTTAGGATTCGATATTTGTGCGAGATATATTTCTATAACTCAAATTCAAGGACCCGTAGTCAGAACAATAATCTCACAATAACGTGGGGCTTAGCCCGTCAAATTTACACAATTTTCTCAAGTATAAGACAGAAATAAAACATAATTCGTAACCTAAGACTCTTGCTTGGAATTTTAAATATTTTAGTCGAATCCCTCTCGGCAATTCATTAAGAAATTCTACAACGGTTTTACGAAACGGTTTAAGACATATCGAAGGTGACAGACGTACAATTCAATTTGCTCATGCGATAACGTACCTATTCGATATCGTTCTTTTAACGACCAAAACTTAAATTCAATAAAATGCGCAACAAAACAAATTCTCAAAAAATACAGAACGAGACGACGGCTCACCGCTCCCGTTTCTGAAGATCGATATCCGGCAATTTTGACCTCGGAAACAATCCACGATAATTCGGGGCATCGGATTCTCGATAGGATTTACTTAGGCACGAAGAAATTGCGTCCTTCCTCGTTGTGGTCCAAAACGTGAGTAATGAGAGCTATGCGAAATTCGGTAACGCGGATTTTGAGATCTAACCCCCCACCCTTTACCTCCTCGCAAGATCTTAACGTCTCCTTCGAGACCGTTCGAGAATGTTTGTTCCAATAATGACAATAGTATCGATGTTCTGGAATTTTCGCTGGTGATAGAAAACGGCAGTTGATCTCGGTGCTGATAGACGCACCGCGAGTCCGACGGTTCAGGGTGAGGGCTTCGAGTTAACGACCCCGCTCGATGTTTTGAAATTCGCTCTTGACGACCAACAACCAACGAGAACACGATAAAATTGACGTACGACCTTCTCTGCTTTTAGCACCCATACTTTTCTCATTCCGACTCCTCCATGATTTTCAGCGACCCGCCGCTCGTTCATAAGAATTAAATGATAAACAAAATAAAATTAATAAAAATAATTACGATATCGCATGAGACCTTTCTGATTTTTGCTCGAGAGAAACTCTCACAACGTCGAAAGACACATTCTCCTGTACCATTCATTGAGAATTATACATTTACAGTGACGAGCAAAATTGCCACGTCACAATATATATATATATGGGACATTCCATGCCAACCTGGTCAGTCCGTGACCCCGACCATTTTTGATTTTGTCGAAATTTTTTCATTTTCAAGTAACTACTGACAGGAGTTTTTAGGAATTTTTTTAGATTTTTATCTCAACCCGTTTAAAAAAAAATGAATTTTTCAAAATTTCGCACGAAATTTTTTTAAACTCTCATAACTTTTTCAGCAACAGAGATATCAAAATAAAATAGAAGGTAATATTTTTCGTCTTGAATTGTAGTTTCGTAAAAAAATTACAAAAAAATTATCAAAAGGCAATTTGATAATTATATGTTTTGTTTTGTTTAGTTTTAATCAAAAAATATTTTTTTTTCGAAACTTGGACCCTTTTGATTTTTTTGAAAAAATTCACCTTTTTTGTAGACATATTTTTACATGTCTCGAAAAATTCACAGCTTATGATGTCCATCCCTTCTATTTTTTTCGCATTTTTTACCACGTGTAAACCAATAATTATTAGTTCTCAATACTGCATTATATTTTTTTATTGTTTTTTTTTCCATTCATAATTCCATTCTTCAAGAAATTATGGATGAAAAAAATTAATAAATAAATATTGGAACTAATTTCCATGTTTTTTTCAGTTTTCAACCAAACATTTATTTTCACATCTTGGGCCATTTTGATTTCTTTGAAAAAATTCACCATCTTTCACGACACATTTTTATATGTCCCACAAAATCCGCAGCGTGTGATATTCATGAATAAGGATTAATAATTGATAATCATTGGTTTACACATGGTAGAGAATTTACAAAAAAATAGAATTTATGGATATTACACGCTGCGGATTTTGTGGGACTTGTAAAAATGTGTCGTGAAAGATGGTGAATTTTTTTCAGAAAAATCAAAATGGCCCAAGATGTGAAAGTAAATGTTTGGTTGAAAACTGAATAAAACATGGAAATCAGTTCCAATATTTATTTATTAATTGTTTTCATCCATAATTTCTTGAAGAATGCATGAAATTATGAATGAAAAAGAACAATAAATAAATATAATTCAAGATTGACAACTAATAATCATTGGTTTACACGTCGTAAAAATGAAAAAAAAATAGAAGGGATGGATATCACAAGCTGTGAATTTTTCGAGACATGTAAAAATATGTCTACAAAAAAGGTAAATTTTTTCAAAAAAATCAAAATGGTCCAAGTTTTGAAAAAAAAATATTTTTGGATTAAAACTAAAGAAAATATATGAAATTGCCTTTTGATAATTTTTTTGTATTTTTTTACGAAACTACAATTCAAGATGAAAAAAATTACCTGCAATTTTATTTTGATATTTCTGTTGCTGAAAAAGTTATGAAAATTTAAAAAAATTTCGGACGAAATCTTGAAATTTCATTATTTTTAAACGGGTTCAGAAAAAATTTTTTTTTAATTCCTGAAAACCCCTTTCAGTAGTTACTTAAAAACGAAAAAATTTCGACAAAATCAAAAATGGTCGGGGTCACGGACTGACCGGTTTGGCATGGAATGCCCCATATACACCATGTTTTTAACAGTTTGCATATACCCTTTGTCGAGAAAAACTCCTTTATATTACTTAAACCACACGAATTTTTTATTTATTGACCACGATATGAAGGTTCTTCGTTATTACGAGAAAACGGCTTGCACAAAAGTCCTCCGCGAATCTTCACTCCCGTCGTTATTTTAACTCGACTCTGCAAAACTCTGGAGCTTGAGCTTTCTCACCTTCAACCCCACCTACTGAAACCTCTTTCTCTTTCTCTCTCAGCGTTTAAGATCGTTCTCGAGTCCGCATATACACTCGTTCAACCCTTTCCATCATCCGGAAAAGGGTGTGAGTTAGTCGACCTTCATTCCTCACCTTCTCCAACGCTTGAGGAGCTTTCTCCACTCTCTGAGTTTGGAGCTCGCGAGCCTTCTATTCTGTTCTCTCCCCCACCACCCTTTGCCCCTTTACCCCGTCGACGACAACGACGACGACGCCATTACTTTATGAATTACAGGCCAAGTTTGCTCAGTCGCTCGCGTCTCTAAGCTTGAACAAGACTTTCGGAGGGATTTTCCTTTCCGGGGCGAAAGCACGATCACCCTCTCACTACTTTTCATGTGTACATACAGGTAAACTCAAAACTTGCATTTAGCGGTTCGCTGGATATATAGATCGTACTATTTTGAAGAAAAAAGTCTTTTTCCATTAGTCTTTCCGTTTCACCGTTATCCAGATTTTAAAGCAGCAGCAACAGCCAATGGTGCACGTCGAGAGGGGCGGCGCGAGCGCGTACCCCGCCCATTTCAATCGGTGAGGCCCGCATTGGCTTTAACTAATTAATTAATATCTTGACAACCGTGCAACGCAGAAACGAATGGAAGAGAACATTTCGCTTCAGAATCTCGCGATCTATTTGTTGTATACCAATTCGAGATGGCTTTAAATACATATTTTATTTATGTACTATATATTTCATTTATGGAATCTTTTGGCGAATGGTTCAACAGTATAGGATTTCTCTCTCTCTCTCTCTCTCTCTCTCTCTCTCTCTCTCTCTCTCTCTCTCTTTCTCTCTCTCTCTCTTTCTCATTCTGGGTCTCGATCATTCTCTTTTTCTCTTCCAAGTACTTAACATCAAAGCATGGCTCCCGAAAAATCTTTGAGTGATGCAGGTTTTGCATTAAACCAGAATTCACGTCGTTCCGCGTATCAAACGAAATAGTAAATCCAACCTGAATTGTGTTTTCATCTAAGACGACGAGTTGCTGAGATTTTCTACTATTTCTTCGTATACACGTGAATATATATATTTGTATGTGTGCAATGCTGGGATACTGTATGCTGCACCAAAGCTATCAAACTCGAATTCAATCAAAAGAGACCTGTTAAAACTTGTCCCAGAGATAAATCACATTTTATTGGAGCTTTAAAGACACACCTCACCATATCTGCCATTCACTTTCGTTAGCCTACAATATACCTTAATTACCAATAAATACATGAATTAAAAAATGAAATAAAAATAAAGAATGATAGATTAAAAAAATCATTACCGAGAAATTTCGACACAGAGAATTAATACCCTCTTCATTAAACGTCTCATTATCAGTACCCGGAAATGAGATTCGGCAAAATGAATCGGCTTCAGTCTTTTCGACTTAAACATCGTGTTCTTTCTACCGATACTGATTTACAGTCTATCGTTATCCTTCAGTCAAGCTACGTAATTCAGCTATACTAACGACTCGCCTCTTGTAAATCTGCATGTAGAAGATGCTCCAAGCCTAAAGCTCACTATTACAAACTTAAATTGAGGAGCAAATAATAAAAAAACAAGATAATTACCATTTATCCATCACCACTCCTCTTGAGCAATTAGATGCTCTATTTTTTTTCAACCCCCATTTCAAAAATCATATAACGATAGATAACGAAAGATAAACTCTCTTATAACATTCTGTTTATTTTTTATGAAGAATATAATAAATCATATTTTACAAATGGATTTACAGTAAAGTTTAAACGCGTTTAATGATAAAAAAAATGGGAGAAAATGATGATAAATAATTGATCGATAATTCAAAGATGAACGAAGTTTCGCGATTCTCTTTCTTTTATGATAGTCTCTATTACCTTATGCAGTCTTAATTTACATGATTTTGTTTTACGAAGGTTGACTTTGATTTTAGTTTATAATTGTTCAATAACTCGCCCATTTCCTGGTTGATAGACGGGGACTGGAAAAAGCCTTTTCGAGATCGACGATTTTTGTGACGGCTCCAGTCTTCTTCTTCATGTCGATTGGACGAATGAGCACGACGGTCTTTATTTCTTGTCGATGTAGAAAGAAGAAGAGAAACGTGTTGTTCACTCGCCAATAGCTGGGCGACTACTGACTGTGACGGCTCGCGTAAGGATCGAAATCTGGAAATTCGAACATGGCTGTTCGAACCTCCACAAATTTCAGGAAAGATCCAAGCGAGTGGGCATTTCAAAATTTTAAATGCTACTCTTTAAACCAAAACTCTCGCTTCAGGATAATTGTTACTTCATCTGTGTCACCTTTTTCGTCTATGCTATTTTTTTAAACCAGGAATCGTATATATTCTCCAGTAACACAAAGAGAGACATCCCTCCTTTCGTCTGTGGTGAGTTTTGCTCTAGTGCCTGAAGATAAAATGCGAGTACTGGGTGCAACAGTTCCATTGAACTTTTTCTTGTTCGTATAAAGTTTTAGTTTTATTGGATAATACATTTTACATTCTATAGACATTTTCTCGTGTAAATGAGATATTTTCAGGGCTGTTCTCTACTCCTTCGGACTTTGTCTCGAAAACTTCGAATTTAATTCCAAAAAAAGTCTCAATTAGCCCAAAAAGCATTAATCACCCAGAAAATTCCGATTTTTTTTCAATTCGGTTTAAAATCGAGAATTTAAGAGTAGCAATTTCTTTTTTAAGCAAGAAATGTCAATGAATCGTCAAAGTAGTGACCTTGCTATGAGCTTTCGCCGATCTATTTGCATTGGATCGTAGGTTTCGAGCTCGGAGTTAAATTTGCTCGTAATCAGCGCGACGATGTGCAACGTATGTACTTTCTGCACTATACTAGTGAGCTAAGTGTCGTCTTGTCTCGTTTTCATTGTTGGTTTTGTGACCGAGCGTTTCGTAACGCGTGTATAACGGCTTTTCTACCACTCTCAACCCTCCCACGCTTCACTTTATTTCCGTCTGACTCGAGCGATCGTCGCGTCGCGACGGTATACGCGAGTGTCGAGCGGAGTTAATTACCTCGCGTCACGAAACACGCGACGAGGATCGATCCTCCTTTGTCGCAGGTACACAAGTTATAGTACTCTCGGTCTGTGGTGGTCGGGCCATAATCAAAGTTTCCGCCTTTTTTGTCGTTTTCTGTCTATCGTTTTTTCTTCTTTTCTATTTCTTTTTTTCTCGTAATCTTTTTGTTTTAATTTCACATCGCATTCAGTCTTCCTGGAGTGGCAATCGCAACTTTTTTTCCCCCTCGATGTCAATGAAAATATATCGACTAATGATTTATCAGAATAACACAATCGGATATAGACCTCCCTACCACGGCTGCCTTTTGTCGAGTTTACTACTTCAATTCAAACTCAGTATCAGATTCATTTCTTTATGTTATGCAAACTTGAAGAGAATATCGTTATTTATTTCAAAATTAAATAATTGCTATTTATTTGGAATTTTCTTGATGTTTTTTGACCTTCTGAATACGAAAAAATCTTTTTTTTTCACTCAACATAAAAAAAAGCCCAAAAATAACTTTTTGAATCATTTTTATTAACTTCGTCTATAGTATTGGGTCGAAAGATTCTTTTTCAACAAATTTTTCATATAATGACACTATTTTGAAAGTCGAAAAAAAAGCTCGTCCCTCCAGGACCCTTTCAAAGACAATGTACAAAAAGCCGACCATCCGAAATTTTTCAACGCACTTCATAAAAATTGGAAAATAAACTACCATGAAATGTGTTCTGTGAATAATCATAGACAGAACTTTTAGCGTTATGAGTGAACAGACACGTTTATTTACGCGTCGCCACAGGGAGGATCGAAAGAGATCGTTGGGGTGAACGTGCTGCAGGCGCTTATTATGTTTGGCTGGTGCGTCACTTGGGTCAGAAAACGTGAAACGTTGATTACGGATCGAGAATATGGAAAACCGCCAACAAGGGTGGCGGGCAACGTATATTCAAATTGGATATACGTATTAATGAATTTTTCATTTTTTTTTAACTTTTATATTCTCGTGAAACGTGCTTTGTGATTATTAATAGCGTAAACCACGGATTGCATTGTGAAAGGCACGTAAGCAAATAGTGCCATATGGCAATTCGAAAGATTCGTTTAATTAATTATCAATGCTTAATTAACTCAAGCGTGTTTACTTTTAGCATTGGAAAATAGAACCGAGTCTTCTTGGTGCTCTAGGCTATTCGACAATGACCTTGGGAAATTTCGGTTTGTGGATCATAAACAACATTGACAATGCCATCAACGTTATGGTTCATTTCCCAGCCACCGTAACACCGATCGCTATGGACTAAAATTTCAATATTCGTTTAAATTATTCTCTCCGGCTCACCCGAACATATACGAGACATTAATTAATTAAATTAACTATGAAAACGTTTTGTCGATGTACATTGAGCATTAAAGCTCTCAATGATAAGTTAAGCAAGTTCCAGCTCGACCAGTCATGGTTCACGAACGCTAAACCCTGGAGGCGATTATTTCTGGGTTAAACAATAGAATTTTTTTTATCACATGGTAATCCAAGATCTTTTAAAATCATGAAAGAATAATGATCATCAAATCAAAAAAGGATTTATTTTCGTTTTTACGACTCTTGATATTTTAACCTGGTAATTTGCGTTCGAAATTTCTATTAATTTACTCATCGCAGTAAATCACTTATTAAAATGAAATAAAAATGATGGATGTCGTTCAATCGACTACATTTTTTTTATCCTCACTATATTCAGATATGTGCGTGTACAAATGCATCGTCATTCAATATTTATTCAACAGTTAAGGGTAATACGAGACGAAATCAACGGCTATTTGGGATTTGATTCGTTTAAAGAGACGAATAGCTGCAAGTTATTCGGCTGTAAATTGGTCCAGGGTGTATAATGGTTGGACTTCTCGGTCTCGTAATATTATATGACGTAATAGGGAAGTACGAAAGTCTCTCAGAGTCCTGAAACGCGGGATAGAGTGAGAGTAAACGACTTCCACTTGGAATCTCCTCGCAGTATAGAATTCTACTCTTTCCATTTAAATACTTATATACATGTACCTTTGTGTATACTGGAAGTCCTAGAAATGGTATTCAGGTTTTGGAGAATAGTTTCATTGTCAAATTCTGAGCAGAAAATAATTTAGGAATATTTTTCTCAAGCATAGAGTTGGTGAATTATTAATCAATTGTTGAGAAACAATCGAAAGCGCCGATTCATAGAAGTAGGCGTGACGAAGATATACAGAGCAATAACACTTCAGCCAATCTGCGATGTAATTTCAACATCCATCTACTCTGTTTATCTTCAAGGAAGTTTTCCGGACACCCTGTATATCTCTTTTTCCGTATTTACACACACGTACACATACGTCGGTCGACGAAGCCCAGCTCTCGGCTTTTCGCCAACAGCCTAATTATTCCTGGCCCGTTAAACCCGTTTAGTACATCGATTTGGCACTATACTCCCCATATTATTCGACATACTGTGCACCATCAGTGCCCTCTGTAGTCTTAGTACATTCAACGATTCAATATGCCGTCCTGTGAGTTTCTCCTCATCGAGAGTGCAGCATTCACTGTACCTAATTTCTTAAATTTTAACTCGAAAATTTTTACAAATAAATCATATGTTTGACAAAAAACAAACGTTATTTAACTAAGGTGAAAGGGGGGTTTTGCACTCAATATCCCTGAGCAACCTGAGCACTTTTACCGACCTCATCATATAGGCCATCTACGGGAATTGCGATCCGATCCTCGACGGAATGAATCATCGTTTAATCTCTTTATTTATATATACTCACCGTACATCAGCTTCTCGTTCTCTCGCTATCTTTTTCTCTTTCTCTCTATCTTACTCGATCTCTTGAGGTTGAAAATGGATTGGATAAATTCAACAGCAGACTGATCGCAACCCCCTCGAGGGGGGGGGGGGGGCAAAAAGGAGAGAAAGAGAGAGAGAGTTTTCTCCCCTTTGCCCTCCCCGCCTCCCCTTGAGAGAGCGGAATGAAACAGTGAAACGACGAAGACAGATAAACTCGATCGATCCTTCACGTTTTACACCGCATAATTAATTTAGAGTACATTGCTTCGTACAGCCTCTTTCTTACCAGGGCTCATCGCAATTAATCGACGTAACACGTAACACGTAAGTGTTACGTCGGTTTTTTTTTCTCATTTCTTTTTTTTCTCACATTTTGACCTGAAAGTTTTGCATTTTCGAGATTTCCCTCGCGTAACACGCGATTCATTTTTATTAGAAAATGTTTCATCAGATTAATATTTTTATGTATTGAAATTTGTATAAATTTATGCAACTACTTATTTGTTGGTAAAAAAAATTAAACAATTTAGTTATGTCAACGGGTCAATTGTTACTAGGAAAAAAAATCCGGTATCTAAGTAATATCCTTCGTTCTGTAAATTCATATTTACAGAATTACACTATTACAAAAAAAAGCAAATATCCAGTTTCACTGACAGTTTCATAATTTTTTTTTGCAGCGGAGTAACGGTTTGTAAAAAATGTAAATAAAAATGTATATAAACAAAGGGTTGACGAGAGAAAGAGTCTTATGCATGTTCCTAACTGTATATACGAGTAGAGAAAAATGGTTATAGGAATGGATATGCCGGATGCTTTTTCTATTCGTCGCGCTACATTTTTCCTCTTGCCAGTGTATTTCCCTTGCACAAGATGAAAAGGACCACACGTTGTCGTTTATGGTGACGCTGCGCATGGTTGAACAAGCGAATATATCCGGATCGTGAGTTTCGCTTCGTTGCGGTCATTGTTTAACATACCAATCGATATATCAAGAGCCACATCTCCGTGTTCGCCTTAAGGCATTCTCTTCGATGTTTTAAGATACCGGAAAAACACGCCTGAACGAACGTTAGTAACGTTCATTTCACCTACTATTTCAGAAGACAGGAGTCATTTGGGCCCATTTCGACATGAGACGGACAAAATAAAACTGCGTTTATTTTCCATAAATAATGTATTTCGATTTTATTCTTTAGAGAAATTGGGTAGGAAAATGTCTAATTATTATTCTTTTAGAGGCGCGTGCACCGGAAGCCAAGTTGTGTAACAAGAACAAGCTAATTCCTCAACTCTGCCACAGTAAGCTATCACCGATTTTCTCCGCAGTGTAAAAAGGACTTCATAGTTCCAACCCCATAAAAATCTTGATCAAAAAATCTAGACGAACCCAAACAAGTCCTAAAAACTAAATTCAAACAAAAAAAAAATCAAACAAACCGAAAAAAATGCATCTTTCCGGGATTGCGATCAATCGGTTCGTAAACTTGAAAGTCCAAAATAATGTTACAAAAGGCAACAACAAATAATCCGCAAATATTTTATGCACATCCATCTTTCTAAAACAAAGACAATGAAACGAGAGAAACTAAACAAATGATAATTGATCCTCGGAGAGTGATCTGATATTTACCGACAATGAAAGATGTGTACATGCGACACTGAAAAGAGTTCAGAGAAAGAAGGGAAAAGATGAATTATGCTTGGCGACTTATTAGAGTGTGGGTTATGCCGCGTCTCATAAATTATTCACCTTATACTTCCAGCTTGCCAGGCTTGTTCCTCTCCTCCTTGCTGCTAATAACTTGATATATCAATAGGGCAACTGAACAAGCAAGCAACAGCAGCAGGAGAAGATACACCCCTCAGGAGAGCTCGATATACACCAGCTTCTACGTTGCGAAACGTGTTATTAAAATCATAATGCCCTTGCCTTCTTGTTGTCAGGTTAAGTGATGAAGGCGACAAGAGAGAAGACCTTAGTTTCATTAACTCGAAGTCTTTAAGGGGACCGTATGGTCTAGAAATTTGAAAAAATCGATTTTTTTTTTTTTCGATATGTCGAAAGTATAGTATCTCAAGAATATACTGTGAAATTTTCATGCGGAAATTCTCAATATTACAGCTTCTACAGCCCATAACGCAGGTAGAGAGCGGTCCGCGACACGAAAACGTTCAAAGCCTTATTGGACACAAAGCCTTACGGGGATGATTTTTTAGTTTGCAAAAAAGAATGTGTTTTGCATGTTAAAAAACGTTTGTACAAACGTGCTGTTGATGCGAAAAAAAAACATGCACAAATAAAGAAAGCAACAAAGAAATTGACAGAAAAAGAAGAGGGAAAAAAGACACAGCGGAAATCGATAAATAAAACACCGAAGCGTCAACAATTGACGAATAAATTATTGCAAGAGCTGTCAACTTATTACGGTCTAGCAATTAGACGTAATTCAGATTCGACTGAAGGGATGAGAAGTGAAATATGGGCAGCATATTATCACAAAATTTCAACAGATGAAAATCCGCAACACTCGTACTGTCCTCCAGGTTCCGAATCGTGGTGCAAGTGGCGTCAAAGTGAGGCTGCAGGTACTTTAGACACCTACGAGCACCCACCTGCTCTGTGCGATGAAGCACAAGAGATATTAAAACCAATTTATGAAGAATTGACAGCAGAGACTTTATTGGAAAGGTGTATTGGCAGTAATACGCAGAACAATAACGAAAGTTTCAATGCTTGCGTGTGGCACCTTGCGCCGAAACATCTGTTTGCCGGAAAAAAAATCATTGATATTGCCACTCACATTTCCGCTTGCATATTCAATGAAGGATTTGCATCCCTATTGAAAATAATGGAGACCATGGGCATAACAATCGGGCCACAAGCGGAGCAACTAGCGCAAAACCGAGACGAGCTGCGAGTATCGAGCGCCAACCGTAGGAGCACGGACAACTCCAAAGAGGCTCGGACAGCTCGAAGAAATGAAAGGAGTGAGGAAATCTTGAATTATGAACGTTCCGAAGGAATCCTATATGGTGCCGGAATCGCGGATTAACTGTAAGTATTCAAAATTTGCTCAATTTTTGAAAATATCTGTACCTCAAACTTTAAACTCATTTATCTCGAAACGACTTTTTTCGGCACTGCGCAGGTGAAAACAAAAAAACTATTCAACCGAATCACTTGAAATTTGGATATGTTGTTCACAACATGTATGGCTATCGTCGGAACTACAATCATAATTTTATTTAAATAATTTCTTATTGTTTATACTAAAAAACTAGTGAAAAAAAAACCCGATTTTACGAATTTTTTTTCAAAAGCGCGCCATTTTGTCAATTTTTAATTTTTTCGATTTGTTCTAGTCCCGACCATAACTGCACTCTTTCTGATTAAGAATCTTCTTGAATTTTGTGTTTCAGATGAGTAGAAGTCTCGGATCGATCTTCACCGTCCGGGTCGGATTTTTCGAGAGGGTCGTCTTCAATGCCAATTATATGATAATAAACACTGTTTTTAAAATTAAAAAAAAATTTTTTTGTATACTTAATAAAGGTAGTAATAAACCCGAAAAGTTAAAACATCGATTTTTAAATTTTTTAAGGCAAAAAAAAAATCGTGAAAATAGGTGAAATTTTCGTGCTCTAGACCATACGGTCCCCTTAAAAATTTTTAATAAAAAGCGAAAAGGTGGCAATCAATTTCTTAGACCCCACCTTCCGAAAAACCTCTTAGAAACAACTTTTCAATCAAGTATTCACGTACTACATGACTAATTAAAACAGTGTCTCGATAAATCAAAGCCAGCCTGCGCCAAAAAAAATCAGTCTCGGCGGGACCTCTTGGCGAGCCGTCTCATCGCAAGAGTCTTGCTGGGAATGGTTTGCGATACTTTTTGTAATTCTTTCCGAGAGTCTTGCCGAGACTCTTTGCAAGCCTTTTTTAAAATCTTTTTCGACAATGTCGCCGAGACTATTTCCGAGATTTCCCGAAACTTTTTTTTTATCTTTACATTGATTAATGGTGATAATGAATGACATTGGATGTTAAATTTTTTTATTAATCATTTCAAGGCCTTAGGCAAGATAAAATGCATTGGTTGCAACGCCTTTGGTCTTTGTGATTTGATAGTATTGAGTCGAAATCCCAACGAGACTATATAGAAATCGGGCGGACTATCTGTGGACGCGAAAGAAGGCCACCTATCGAGTAAAATTGAAAGATCTGCAAACTTTTGTTTTTCCGGCCGGTAGGCGGCATCGAGCTGTTGTCGTTCGCGTCCGCGTATAGCCTACCCGATTCTTATATAGCCCAGTTAGAATTTTATCTCGATATAAAAAATCGCGTCGCTGATCGCGTTGTTTCCTCTTATTCCAAACAATACCAACATTTTGTCTTGCCTGAAATAATCGGATGTTTTTTCTATCTCTTAATCTTTAAACTATATATAGACTGTGCAATATATCGCAGCGATTCCCAAAAAATCGCGCCATGAATCTTGAATAGATTTTTCTATCCGGGATTCATGGCTAGATAGAAAATATCGGAAAGGAGCTCGGCGAGACTATTGAAAAGAATTTAAGAGAACCTCAGAAAGATACCCGGCGAGACTGTCGAAAAAGAATTTGAAAAAGTATTGGACTGAGTCTCGGTGAGACTCGTTAATAATTCATAAAAATCTTCTTTAATGAATTCTTATAAAAGAGATTCTTTAATAATTAATAAGTCTTGGAAAGTCTCGGCGAGACTCTCGAAACCAATTCAAAAGATTCCCGGAAAGCAGATCATGCGGGACTCGTGGCGAGCATCTCGTCGAGACTACTTTTTTTTGCGCAGGATCTTGGAAACAGTCTCGGCGAGTCTCCCAAAAAAGTTTTAAAAATAATGGGACACAGTCTTGGCGAGACTCTCATAAAAATTTGCAGAAAATCTTGGAAACGGTCTCGGACAGACGCTCGGAAAGAATTTAAAAAAGTACCGCAAACCGTTCTCAGCGAGACTCTTGCAAGACGGCTCGCCGAGACATCCGACGAGACGTCCTGCCGAAACTTTTTTCTTGCGCGGGAGATATATTACGTAAAAAAACAAAAGTGCAATTAATTTACGCTCACTCCGATGGCAATTAACCGTTGATTTTATAGCTCATAAACGATTTCCTTGAATCAATATGAATTCAAATGGAAATGTTCGTTCTACCAATTCTAGTACGTATGTAACTGGAAATAGAATTGTTTTTAGGTTCTTTTTGTGCCGCATTGAATTCACTATGCTGCATTGTCTTCGTCGAATTCATTGCAAAATGGGATGGACGATTGAGATTCAATGGCGGCATGGACATAAAACGGATGACTGTGTTGATTGGTTTGTTTACCCTTACGACGACCTTCGTCATCGACAAAATGGATAAGACGGGGCATTTATGACCGGAACAATAAGCAATGTTTCCCGACGTTTAACGAGTCCAGAGAATCGGATGAAATTGGAATGGTTTTTTTTTCGAACGACGATAACTTTACAAGGTTGTTGTAACGAAGCATCGTAAATGAATGTAAATTAATTTTTCTGCAGTCTTTGCAACATTCAACGCTGTATATAATGGCATAAGCGCGTTTCAGCACATACCACTGCATGAGGGGGGGGGGGGGGGGAAGAGAGAGAGAGAGAGAGGGTGTTGAAAATGAACGTCCTTCCTGGGATCCCTCATCCTTTCCAACTTCCCCCTTTCCTCCCAACTTCCTGTTCACTACTTCATCCCTTTTTCCTTGCTAATTTGCATTGAGATAACCATCCGCTCGCCACACTATATCAGACAGAATAATCTACCGACCCGCGGAGCTTTCGCCTCTCCTGCTCTTCCATTTCTCATACTGTGTGTTATGCATTCACCATATACAACAAAATGTAGCAAGCGAAATTAATTGTCATAACGAGCTTAAGACTACTCTCCCAAAAATGTATATCTCATAAAACATCAAATATCTGGTTCAATCTTCGTTTCTCTGGCCTACTTTCCAAATCACTATCTAAATACAATTTAACGAAGCTTGATTCTTTTTTTTCACAATGATGTTGATTCTTACCTTCTGAACATGAATCAATGACATCAGATGTTATATACGGCCTTACGAATACATCAGTCAATGCTTAGTTGGATTTTGTATGAGAGACTCGTCGGCTGATCAGAATATGTCGCTATTGCTCGGCGTATCATTTAATTAACAGAACGTTGTTTGGCCAAAGTTATCGTGAGTAAATGGAGATTAATTAATGGTCGTTGGGCGTTAGATCGAAGCGTTTGCACTTACGCGCATGCTATGCGCTCGCTACGTGTTCATCTGTGACGAGAGACTCATCAATTATGGACGAGGGAAATATACGGGAATCCCCGCAGGTATACTCACAGGACTTCACTCCTGTGTATACATATACGTATATTTATATGTCTGCACGAACACTATATACAGGGTGTAACATCGTAAAAAATATTCTTGTATAAATTAAGCGCCAGGCGTTTTAGAAAAAAATGTTTTTGATAAAAGTTTATTGGTTTCGAGGTCTTTGTGAATTTACAAAGTCACTCTGAGTTCTGAGTAGCACATCCGGCAAAGGGTATATTCTAATTCAATTGAAATGATTTAAAAATGCCTCGAAATTAATTATTGAAAAATTTCGTTTTGAAAATGCGAGATTTTAGACACAGTATATGAGAATTTTTTAAAAAATGGGACGCCCTCTATGTAGAATGCGTGTTGTATAGTAGATTTATATATACATTGTTTAAATTGTTTTCTGTCAGTTTTGTCGTTGCCTGACAACGCGATTAAACGAATTCAGCAACGGTACCATTGGCAACCCCCAAATGGATGGGAAAGGAACGAGTCAGGGGAGCGATTTTGAAGCTTAAAAACACACGTAACTTCCCGTTGTCATTCGTTGTTCAGCCAGCTATTACCGATTATTCATTCACGCGCTGTCACGCGTGCGCGTGATTTCTGTCCTACTTTCACAACCCCTGAAATGCATCGCGCTTTCTCTCTCATTCAATCCTAAATTCACATGCATAATTGAGACTCATCTATTTGTAGTTAACCTGCGGTGGTGGACTTTAAAAATTTTAACCTGAACGAGTGACTGCTTAAGGGGGACAATACTTTAGACCGGTTAAAATAAGTTAATTTTTATGATTTTTTAAAAAGCAAACGGTCAATTTAATGTTTTTGGAATTTTGAGTATAAATGATTATGAGCCTTGACTACTACGACATTTTTTTTTTACAATTTTTTACATAATGGCGGAGCGATGGCACTGTTTTCCCGGAATGTCATGACGCAAGTTCAAAAATGGCGTAACTTCCAGCCGAAGTTGTATTGGCATGATAGAATACAATAAATTTTTTTATTATTGTTAACATTCACACATTGTCCATGAACCTCAAAAAGTGAAAAAGAATTGATTATTCCATAAATGGGATGCCAAGAAATAAAAAGTTTGATTTTTACAAATTTTTTTAAATTATTTTGCAATAAAAAAAATACTTTTTTACATCGATTTTTGCAAACTCAGAGGTTCGTTTAGGATGGGACATTGTTATTCAGATGTGAGCAATATCTGAAAGAGATCGATCAAATATTTTTGGATATATTGGTTACGTCAATTATTAAAATACAATTCTGTACAGTTTAAAATAAAGTGTGCACCAAAAGCATATAAGTCACTTTTACGGGCCTTATGACGTTAGAAGCATTTCGAATTTCGTTTAACAAAACTGTAGGCATATTTTTGACATGTATTATAAATATTTTATGGAACACGAAAATTTTCGGATTTTTGAAGGTTTTTGAAGATATTGCCCCCCTTAATGGCAGAGTTTGGCTGTTATTTTTTGAGTTTATCTCGTTCCTCCTGAAGAAAAGCCTTGCATTCATGTTCGCATTTTCACGTCATTGATCGTAATCATTGAATCGCCGAGATTAGTAACAGAAGGTACAAATCCTAAATCCGAAATTAGTTGCAGCTCTGCCATTTTATTATCCATTATCGAAGAGTTAGAAGTGGGCTAAGAAGACGGAAGGAGATACTCACGAAGATTACATTGCTTAATGGGACACGAATAAACGGAGGAACTTGATGATGAAAGCCAGCATTGAAGAACGTCGATTAGGAAATGAACGAGGGAGAGACCGATACTCGAACTGATGTTGGCGCGCACAAGATGGTGATGATTGCACTGTTTGAACACACGTGGCGTCAATCACGCTTGAGAATAGCTTACCCTCGGGCTCGTCCTCGAAAAGGAGAATGGAAGAAAGAGGAATAAACGTTATGCTTCCATAGTTCATTGCCCAATTGGAAATTCCAAAATATCGGAATAATTAAGATCATAAATCACACGATGAGAAACAAAGGAAAAAACATTAATTAAAAGGAAATAGAAAACGTAACTTAGAAAAATACCATTCTACACTTGTTTAGTCGGCATAAAATGCCTCATGCATAAAGCGAGAATCCCCTTCATCTTGGATTCGCTCGCTTGTCTCACCACCCGCCATACCACTCGAGGCACAAGTGTTTTCTCTCGGAGCTTTTGTGCTGTGAAAAGCGTGAGTATACACAACGATGTGAATGGAATGCGCGTGAAATACGGTGACGCGATCATAATGAGGAAATCCCAGTCGTGCATCGTTGGAATCATTCATGGAGAATTTTGAAGCAGCAGAATATTTCCAACTTTCATTGAAACTGGTAAACCGTGAATTAACCTCGTATCCCTCAAATTCTGTGTCCTTCAATTGCAAGCGTTTCAATAGAAACATCACGGACCAATACGTTATATATTTGTTGTTGAAGTAAATTTTGATATGAAAAATGTAGAGTAGTGCGTCCAGCTACACGGTGTGACTTTATTCACTTCGTGATTTCATCCAATTTGTATTTATGGTCGTAATAATTTAATGATTAACGATGAGGAATTCGCGAGCAAAAATATTTTCCAGGTAAGAAGTGGGACAAGAGCGAGGAAAGATCTCTGGTGACTCAGCAAAAGAAGTAATGGAAGTGTCACGACGAAAGGATGAAGTGCAAAAATAGAGAAAGACAACCGTTCTTGTCGTCTCGTCGTCGTCGTCGTCGTCGTCGTCGTCGTCGTCGTCGCTGTCGATGAGAGTACGTCGTCGTCACCGTGAGGATTTTAAGATTCCCAAGAGGGCGTCCCACTCTAGCAAAGATGTAGAGGGCTTGACTCGCTCGTAACAGTGATGGCTTCGCGATGACGTGACAGACTCTTTTCCACCACTCTCCGAATGGCTATTACGCGTATAGAGTGTCTCAAAAGTCATACAGGCATTATTAGGATTGAAGGAATGAGCAGTTCATGAAATTCTAAAGAGAAAAGTATTGCACTTTTTTTTCTTCGATGCACCGTTGTTGAGATAGTAATTATTTAGTGTTGAACCAATCTACCACGCATCGGTGCACGGGATTGATCATTAATTATTAATTCCATATTGTTGTCTAGAATCCTGTTTTTTCCAAGATAAGTTTTAGGAGAGAATAAATCTTAAACCGTTCGAGTTTTCTTTCCGAAACTTTGCACGCATATTTAGTGATTCTTTAGGGAAACATAATTTTTTTCGCAATAAAAAAAAATTATAAAGAACTTCAGAGAGATTTTTTCAAAAATATGTTTTTTAGACTGGCGACCATGATATTTCGATAACCAGTTGGCTGGCTGAGTTGAAATTTGGCACACATCTTCAGTAGAGGGTATTTCAGCAATGATACCAGAATTGAGTTGGAATAATTTTAACTTTTTTCTCTAAGACCGGCAGAAGCAGAAAAAACATAGGAAAAATCGATAATTAAAGTTTAGCATGCCACCATTTTGTGAAAAAACTTGTTTTCTGTTTGGTTCTGGTACAATTGCTCATAACTCTGAAGGTTAAGAATACGTTCGGTTTTTATATTTCGGATGCATAGAACGTCCGGCACGTTGGTCGCCAATCAATAGTTTTTGCCGTGCACCGTTTTACTTAAGGGAAGGTTCTCATCAAGATCGACCAAAAAATCGATTTTTTTTGCTTTTTTTGATAGTTTATTATATGTAGAATATGTTCCCAAAACAGTTTGGCCGAAACCAATTTTATAAAAAAGATGTGGCATCAGAAAGGGACTCACCTTTTTACGCGAAAATTGAGTTCACGCGGGAGCGTCTCTTTGAAATTCTTTGAAATTCGCACCTGTATGACCATACTATGGTAACTATAGCTACCATATATCGGAAGATATGCTATGACTGTGAATTATTGGGAGGCGTGCCTCTATATACTCTAATCTTTAAACTCGTTTCCTGAAAAATCATGTTTTTCAAATCGGTCTCCACAATATCTAAAAAATTACTTGATGGATCGACTTTTTTTTATTTCAAAGCAGATTAAATTTATTGGAGCCTGAATCTAAATGTAAGTGATATTTGTTGTTTTTTTTATAGGACTTTTCAGAGCGACAAAAACGTGAAAAAACGCTACCGACAATTCAAATGTCTGCCATTTTTTAATTTTTGATTTTTTATTGATATTATAGGTTCAGGCTCCAGCAAATATTATATAATTAATAAAAAAAATTGGTTTTATGATTTCAGATAATTTTTGGAAAGTGCTACGATGGAGACCAATTAGCCACCTTTTTTCAGACGATCATGTTACAGTACGTATAAACAATTTATATGACTCTATTTTTTACTAAAAAAAATTTTTTTCTGTACCTTAAGACTTAATAAATAAGTGTCAAAAAACTTGAGTTGTTTATTTACTTTGGTCTATGGAAAAAAAATTCATGAAGTTCACCATATTTTTCGGTCGCTTGATGAGAACCTTCCCTTAATCGTACAAAGTTATAAAATAATTTTTTTTAATTTGTACTAAAAAATTTGTACGTGTTTTTAAAGAATCCATAAACACGTGAAAATAAAAATTTCAATGAAAAAACTCAAACAGTTTTAGCATTATTCTATTCTAAATATCACCTCTGAAAACAACCAATCTAAACAACAATACACGGCCTTAATTAATGTACCAGCGAGGATATATTGCAAAAAAAAAAATGAAAAAATGGAATTTCACAACTCAACTATTCTCCAACCTCTTAGTGCGACTCGTAAGTTTTTTGAAATCTTACCCACCGCGTTATAACTCTAATGGCGTGTTAAAAAGTGGGAATCGATTCTCATTAATTTCTCATAACTCTTGAAAGCTGAAAGGCTCTTTTCAGGTGATAGCTGAGTGGACGATACAAAAGAGCCTAAGGACTGGCAGAAGAACGAGGCAAAGAATTGAAAGTTTTACAGAGAGTGGTCTTCTAAAATGTATTGTAATAGAATAATTGATGTACGATTTGCTAGAAAAAATGAATTTCCAAAAAATGAGGATTAAAACAAATTTCGATTGCAGGGAATCAATAAATAATTAATGATTATTAATCCAAAAAATCAAGTTCAAAGATGTTCAATTACAAGTTTTACAACTTCGTGGGATTAGGTACCTCATACAATTGCCCTAAAACTCCTAGTCTTGTAGGGAACCATAACCGTATTTTCTGTGATTTACAACATCTATAATTATCGAAGAAAATGTTGATTTGTTATTAGCACGTGATTTTAGGCTAACAGGGTAGAGTTTGCTGGGTAATCTGCGCATAAATTTATGAAACGATTCTGAGGAATACTCACGTAATCCTTAGAGTATTGGGGCGGGTCAGAAAAGTCCGCCACTTAACTTTCGGTGGAGCTGGACTGGCTTAGGAATAATTCAGTCCGGGGGAAACACTGAGGAATTTTTGTGAGATCATGTAAATTGAGCTATAAAACTGAGGTCGTAATAGAAGATTTTACACTATTGCTGACGAAACTCAAAAAAATCCAAAAAACAACTTGTGATAAATGGCGTCAAACAATACACGAAGCCTAAATGATTACAATATAAACCAGATTAAAAAATTTACGTTTTTTTTTCAGCAAATTTATCAATTTCTAGTAGAATTTGCCAGGTTAGACAATTCGAAATGGTGACATTCGAAAGTGATGGATTCGCGATTTTTCATATGGTGGGTTGGAAGGTGAAATAGGCAGAGGGATTGGTGAGCGAAAATTCGTCGTCGGCTTGACTCATTTGTTTAGCGAACGTTTATCACGAGATCGTGCCGGGAGTTTGGGTGCTCGAGGGATGAATGGGACTGGATTTTATCCATTGTGCCGAATACGACGAGCTACGTTTCTATTTTCAAGCCGAAAGAGAAAAATAGAGAGGAAGAGTTGTCATTGTTTACGATCGCGCGTATCACCCAACGACGGAATCAACGCTCTGCCATGGTCCAAAAGAGTGAGAGAAAAAAGGGAATGAGAAAGAAATAAGAGAGAAAGAGAGACAGAGAGAGAGAGAGAGAGAGAGAGAGAGAGAGAGAGAGAAGGAGAGAATAATGCTGTATTCGGGAAAACGGTCAGTCACAATCAGTCGAGGCCACACACCAGTTTTGACCGGAAATGTGAGCGCGCCATTTCTTTCTTTCTCTTTTTCTCACTTGATCCGAAAATCCCTGAGCCGCTGAGATTTTTGTGTCACCGGATAATGGAAGATTTAACCCTACCAATACGCGTGAAATTCTTTTGTTATCCTTATCGACATAGGTTTTTACCCGAAATTGAATTTGAATAACTTTTCGTTTGACCAAATCTATTCGCCATTGTTTTCCTGAAGCCTAACGGGCTCCGAAGGCATCAAAAGGGTTTAATTTAAAACGTATCAAAAAGCATCGAGAAATTTTGAACAACCTGAAATAAGCTAAAATGGCACTCAACAATATCGAGCCGAGATTCCTTCACAGCCACTCAAAATGCCAATTATAAAATTGTGAAAAAAAACTGATTGTTGGGAATGCTGAGTTTATGTAGATTGTTTTTTTTTTGCTCACAGAAGTGTGCTTTTGAAGTCCAATGCATATCAGCAACGTCGTGCTTCAAAGCGTTGAACCCACGGAGGTCGACAAAAGGAAACTCCCGCATATATACATCCACCTAGCTAAGCGTTACTCCACTTTGTTCCACTATTTTTCCATGTGCTTTTCATCACATACCTCGGTGGAGGGGGAGACAAAGAAAGAAGAAAAAATAGGAAAAGCAGAAAAGTACGGGAAAAAAATATAAATGCAACGAATCCAACACTCCCGGGCCGAGTATACGTGGAGAGAACCGCGAATGAGTTCCCTACATTCCGTTCTCTTTATTCATTTCCGCTTCCGCGAGACTAAAATAACCGTGAATGTTTCTTCGTTGAATTTTCACTCATATATACAAAAGACACATACACTATGACCACTCACACGCACTTTTCATCCCCAAGAAATGCAAAACTGTATGCACTTCTCCGTGGTTAGATAGCAATTTCTAACTGTCCCTTTCTCTTCTTCTCGCTGGCTGTCTTCTTCACAAAAGTCCCTGTCCCTTTTGCTATACGTTTTTACCTTTTTACTTCTATTTCCCAGCACGATAAAGCTATGCTAAACTCTGTTTTCTCACGAAGACTCTTTTCGCGAAAAAGTGCGAGCGCACCATTTCCGACCGAGAAAGTTACGGGAAGGATTGTGGCATAAAGCATGAAGGCTACGAGAGTCTTCTAGAGAGGGTTGACGTCCCGGTGCTTTTGTCCCTTATCCCGAAAACCTACATGGAAAGTCTTTAAATGGAAAGAGAACAAGGAAGGCAAAGATAAGAATAAAAAGAAGATATCTAGTGGCCAGATACTGAGACAATATCCAAATATTTGCCTAGGACTCTGAGGATCAAAGCAACACAAAAAGGTACAACGAAATATAAATCTGCTTTCCTTTCCCCTGTAAGAAATATCATAAAAACTGATATTTCATACTTGCTTCAAATTATAATTGAATAAATCATTATTCAAAACAATACAACTGCGAAATTCTCATCAGCAAAATCTCTAGCCATTTATGTTTTCGTTACAATTTTGCTTGTAAAATTAAAAGTAGTTTTTTGAAGAAATCACCATTCTGAAATTCGTTCGTATGCACTATTAAGTGTATCTAACGAGAAGAGTCGCTTATATCTCCTTGTGTGGTGAGGATAAACCTCGTAGAGTTTGGGAACGCATAACAGGCTGATAAATCAAGTTGGCCTCTATCGGTTCTCTCTCTTTGAGGATAGTACACATACGGGGAAAGGGGGTTGGGGCTATTGAGTCGGTGGAGTGGAGAGTCTCATCGGCTTTTGCCTCGGGCAAACTTGTGCCCACTATTTATCGATTTAACAGAACTAACCTGGCACGCAAAGTGCCTGCGCGACGTGAAACTTTCCCGCCAATACTCTCATCCTGCACTACTGCGACGTCCTCAGTTCATCGATATATATACGAACACACACACACACACACACATATATATCTATTAGACATTTTACGTAAGATATTTTACGTAAGTACAGAAATACAAGGACGAAAAGCTTGGAACATAGAAGCTTCAAGGATAAGCGTTGGGAAGACAAGAGAAGGAAAAGGATAGAAACTGGTTGCATAGAAAGCCAAGAGCATTATGAGGAAAGTACGAAGAGACTCAGTGAACTGGTGGGATATGGTATCAAATGCCTTGATCCGTGACTGTACGATACCTCGGCTTAAACTGACGCACTTAAGTTAAGCTACGTAACTGTTGCCTGTCTCATCTACCAACGTTCTACTTCCCATTTCGAAACTTGACCCCCTTCCCTTTGCCTCTCCATTTTCTCTCTCCCTCTCTCTCGCTACCGTTCTTTGTCTCTCTTTTTCGCCATGGCTCAATTTTCCCTCAACCTAGCTGGCCTCCCCCGTGACCAACTTTCATGGCATTCCATGCTCCTGATATCCACTTGGTACACTTCCCCTCCGGACATCATCGCCAAGTTACATCAATGCGAGAAATTCAATCGACTCGAACGTACGCTCTGTTATTACTTTATTTATTCGACAATTCGCGGGTTTATCGACTTTTATTGAAGTTACTATAACGGAATGAATGGTAGAGTGCAGAAATACGGGCGTCATGTTAAGCTAACTTATGGGACAGGGGTTGGTTCATGAAAAACTTGTTTTATTGAACATTTCACCTGTTAATTAAATATTTAGTATAGAATTTTTTCACTGACATCTCTCGTTTAAATGTTATGCCCTCTTTTTTAAGTTTTGCAAATAATACTGATGTTTACTGCAGCATGGGACATTTTTTGGCTATTGAAAAGTTCACGTATCCAACTTTAACTCCATTTAGCTTTACCAACGAAGTACCCAATTTGGGATTATGTTTTAGTTTTTATCGCGCATTTGTTATTACAACGAGAAATGTTTTTTTTTCAGAGAAGTATCGAATTTTGTCACAGCACAGAGAAAAGAGAAAGAGAGAATGTGTACTCTTTCACGCTCCATTAAACTGCACCACTTACGCGATGCGTCTTACCCAAGTCACGAGTTTCCTTAAGTGAGCCATTATTTTAATAGTGTCGCGAGACTTTTTCAATTACGTCTCTTGTAGTAGCATACGCAGTATGTCGGATAAATGTTATGTGAATCCTGAGGAACATGACAGAATGTTTACCCTGTATGTAGGAGAGTCGTTACCTTCGACCTTACCATGTACCGTTTTTTGCACCCATTCTCTTCTCCCACACGTACGACACTTTTATATTTCTTCTTTGACGGGAATCATAAAGCCTTTATAGGTTTCTCGTCTGTACAAAGAGAAAGTGCCCATTTGACGACCTTTCGCGGTCGTATTTTCTTACAAGGACCACAAAATATCAGCGCTGCCAGATTTCAACTATAATCTGGCTTCGATTCAGTTAGATTCCCACCAGGATCTGACCAGGGTCTAGCTACGTCTGGTCTGGTCAAGTTCTGAATTGGTTTCAGCCAGGTTGGTACCAAGTTTAGCCATAAAACCAAATAAATTCTAATTTGAACACTAACTTGGAACTAGGACTCAGCTAAGTCTTAACTATGATCCTAATTGGTTGTGCCAAAGAGCCAACCAAGACCTTAGAGATGAGTTCCTATTCGAACTTACCTATATTTTAACTAAGAACCCAGTTCAATCTAATTAGCACCAAATTAGTACACAATTATATATTTTAATCGGTAATTAAAAGCTGTCCATTAAGCTATTTTTTCCACCTTTTGCAATATGGGCCAAACACTCGAAACTCACAACTCTTCATCCAGTAACCTCAATCCAACGATGACACCGCTTCCCGTTATTTTTACTACTGTCACCGTCTGTTACGGAATCCTCGAGTGATAGGAAAATCCTTCAGGTTTATGTATATCTACCCAATATTATACAAAGACTCTGTGACAACACCAAAGCTCCTTGCGCAACAAGCCATCGCAAGGACATGCTCGCATCATCATAAGCCGTTATGTATACGTAACAGAGAATGTAAGTATATTCATGATTTTCGTGATAGGAAGGAAAGCCCACGCGTAAAATCCGCGTGTGTTGGGAGTGCCAACGTCACAGAACACATCACAGAACATGACGCGAAGGCTTGACAAGAGCTCAGAGCCCCAGATAAAGGTTTTCTCTTGAACAGAGAATTTCGTCACGAGATTAAGGCACGAATGTCGCCTCTACGAGTGTAACTTATTTAATTAGCTTTTAGGAAAGAGCCCCGAAGACGGGCGCAGCATCGCCTGCTCCGGCTGTCTGCACGATGGACCAAACTTTTTGGTCTATTCACTGTCTCGTTCACATCACGAAACTGCTTGGAATTAAAATTATTCTTACTCTTAGTATTATTAACATTATTATGAATGGTTTAGGAAGAGTTGTATTGATTTTTCTCATACTATGATGGAACCTGCAAATCAAGTTTTACGGAAAGTGTATAGAACATGTGTAAGCCGTAAAAAGATGAAGCTTGTATTTTATCGTATTTTAGTGACACTACACATGGTGGAAAGTCGTGTTATATTTTACCTTATAGGTGGAGAGGTCTTCGACGACACAGGCGAGCATAGCTTCTCGACCAACCGGTACAGTCACGTTCGATATCGGTACGGTGAAGATCGGTCCTTCTGAAACACATCGAACCTTCCTTTAAGTAAACTATTCAGTATGTGTTCTGTCAGCAATATCCCAATACCTTCTCGCCCACTTTACATGTAGATATTTATGAATATACAGGAAATGCAAGTTGTTTTTCGAACACGTCAGTGTAAGAGGCAAAGGAAGGGAATAGGGTAATATTCGACTCCCACGCTCCTCATATAATCGAATAGTCAAACCCATCCTACACGTGCATGTGGTATAGTATAAATTCCCGGGTATACAGAGAGTTCCAATGGTACAATTCTAGCTTTGGATCATAGTTAGATTATGTTACGGTAAGGGAAACAGACTAGCAGGACGTTAAGAGCATCCCCACCTTAATCCTCCCTTTTATCAACCCACCTGACTAGATATCACCATTCAGTTAATACGTCGACGAGTTTGCGTCGGAAAAATAATGCCTACAAACTTTTCTCTTCGGAATTGCGCCACCTACTTGTCCTGCAGACGATAGATAGGTACGAATTCTGGGAGGCCCTGTAAAAAAATAGCATTGTATGTGAAACAAGTCTACAAGTCTTCGTGTCACCCAGGGAACGATAAAGTTCCGATAAACATACTGCATCGCGAAAGAGGTCAGAAAGTATGCGAGATCTTGTTCCCGCTCCTTAAAGGCGCCGGTCCGTGTTGTAAAGAGAAAAAATACGAATAGAGGATCAGGAAAAGGTACGCGAGGTGAAAACCGATAAAAAGCAACTGAATCCCCATCCCCAAGTTTGAGAAGCAAGGACATACTTGTGTCATCCACCCTTGTCCCGTCCTCATGACTAGAAAGAGAAGAGGGAAGAAAAAAAGCACTAGTGCTTTTTTCTTCTCTCTTGACGACATCAACGTCTTGGTCTACCTTCGGTTTCATGAGGGTCCTCGTATTCACGATAGCCCTGGGCATCTTCACTTCAAACACTGCTGGTCACAAGAGACCATAACGAAATTTAGGACCCAAGATTAAGGAGGTACGTCACTGAGGCTATTTTCTTTTACTTCTGGAGATGCATTTTTTAAGGGATCATTTCCGGAGATGAATTTTCTGGAGATCCTAAAGAAAAAATTCCCTTTAATGTAGGATTCCAGAACAGAAGTAAAAAAATGTTAACGTAAAAAATTGTCACATGGTCCCAGGCTTTTCTACTCTTAAGTTCTTTGCTTTCATGAAATGAATAAGTATATCCGGTTGAGTGTTCTATCCAAGCAGAAGAGGACATTCGCCGGAGGTTGTATGACAGAGAGTGTGCAGAGAACAGGATCAGTAAGACGAGGAAAAGGGGGCTCAAAAGCAGAGAGCAAGTAGAATGGTGGGAGAGAGGAGGACGAGATGAAGTGTACGGTGGAGTCAGGATAGAGCCTCTCGCTGTGCGCCACCGATAAGCACTGATCCCAATTACATGTCGGCGCGGAATTTCCGCGAGCTGAGCGGATCATGGATTATTGACTCCCATCCTAATTACTCGGATGAAGGCCTGTTACAATAGACCAACTCTCGATACACCTTAAGCCTTCCAACGACAGAAATCGAAATACCCCCTTCCTTAAACTTCCTTCCTCCTCTTCTGCAGCGTGTCTCCTTTTCACTTTTGTGTTTCAACGAAACACTACATTATTCCAGTTTTCACGCAGTCATATCGAACCATCAATTGCAACTTTTCTCAACTCGTTCTTAGAAATTAGATCAGTAAGAAAAACTTTCTATTTCCTATCCCACTTTTCCAGAAGCTCATTCAGTCGGGAAATTGTAAATTTTACCCAGAAGCTACCGCAGAGCTTGAATTTCCCGGGAGAGTTCCCCTAACCTCGGAGATGAAGAGTTATCAGGGAAAAATGAAACATCTGGAGGAAAGAAAAGGATCGCGAAGTCTTGCCAATCTAAGCGTTGAATTGGAATGACAAAAACAAGTTTTTGATCGTTTCGCTAGTGTTGTACTACAATCATTAGTTGATGCCTACCAAAATAGATATTAACATCTTCTTATGCATGAATAACCTGGTCTATGTCCTCCAGTTATTGGACTTAAAGTAACCGTCCACTGGATGCCTTGCCCTTTATATCCAGTTGACGGTCATCTTTAATGGATTTCTGTTATACCAAGTTCCAGCTGTTTCTACTTCGCTAGAGTATTCGATTTCAATCGCCGTGATGCAATCTAATACCATGCACTAAAGTAAACAATAATTTTCCCATAACCAATGGTGTATTGATGACCAGCTTCGTAACCTGCCGACATTAACGATCGCAACTATATTCTGCATATCAAATTCTACAGGACAGATATTGCATATCAATAACTCAATAATTGGAGAGTAATATGTATTGGTTCATGAAGGAAAACGTACGCTGGGAGTTTGATATTGATGCTGATGTGGGCAAGTCATGAGAATCTCTCGTTGCAAATGTTCTAGTATTGTTCAATGATCCGATGCCAGTAGGCTTTCTGTGATACGAATAGTGAGAGTTTGGTTACATGCGCTCTCCATTTGAGGTATGTAATTATACAACGGTAAATAACTTGAGGTTTCCAAAGGAAAGATGTACAATATTCGTGAGCTGAGACGAGGCAGGTATATCAAATTTAGCAAGCTTGTCCGGGAAATTAGATCCAGGTAAATGAAGCACCCGCCAAGGTAAGGTATTGGAAATGCTAAATCATGGGATTTGAGTTAGGAACCATTGTAGTGTTACCATCTTCAATCTGTTATCAGTATTTTCTTGGCTATATGACGCCACATGATAGGATCATCAATTCTAAGTCGTTAACAATTGCTATCCAGATGTTAGGTTCGATTTAACAACCCAGCTAACTCCTACACACCCAGCTTTTTTCTGCTCTATTCGATATATCACATCCCACGATATTGAGTTGAAGGGGAGGCAACGATGAACAACGCCTTATCGATTCCTGCAGTTCTCTTTGTTTCGATCTTCCACGCGTTGGTCATCCACGATGATTGGGCTGTTCCCATGATACATGTTGCCGCGGATAATGAGTTCTTGCCTTTTTTAAAAAAAAGGTAAAAAGGTATTCTTATAACCTTCATCGTAGTGAGCAGCTGAATCAACGTTCGAAATTTCGAAGATTCATGCAACCTTTTTACTGCTGAGGTCGTAGACTTTGTAGTAAAGCATTTGCAGGTTGTAGCAAAGCGAAAATCACAATTGTAAGCCCTAATTTGAAATCTACTAATGTCATTCTTAGCAATATGATGAAAAAAGTTATTCGAGCTTGAGCGCCTTTGAGTTAGACATGGAGGCGTGGAAACGTTGTACGTTATCGGTAATTTTGTGATGATAATTGGGAAGACACGTAATGGTCAGTTAGGAGGTATAATAGTGGTTCGAGATATTCCATAGAGCGGTTGGTACTTAGTGGTAACGATAAAGCGATTAGTCTTGGGTATACGGGCGGGTCCGAGTAGTCCAAGCGACGTACTATTACAGTGCATCTATATATGGAGGTATTGAACAAGCAGAGGAAGATCGCCGTCGTCGTCGTCGTCGTCATCATCGTTGGATGGTAGTTAGGAGCAAGTACGTAGGAGAACACAATAGAACGGTGCGCTGCAATGGAGCGAATCCCTGCACACACGTGATGCGAAACACGATAGGGAATTTCATAGCTCATGCTTTGGCCCGAAGATACATTCAGTACCAATCCTCATATATTAAGGGATGGTAATAATGTGTGGCATACCAAATAATCACGACGTTTGATGCAAAACTGACCGCGACTCAGACATCACAAGCCAACCGATAGTTAAGACGAGTATTGTTACAACGATGGAATTTCGGGACGTCAAATCTGATAAGGAACCCGCTTGGTAAACGCGTCGCCAGAGGCAATCTCATTAGTTCTATTGCCTCCGGTTTTGTTCCTTGGCCACTTTGTCTTCAACCAAATCTCTCTATTTCCTAACTCCATACATCTGCTGACGCAATGTCTATTGGCGCAGAAATGTCTCTGGGATGGTAAACCACGGTTCCATTTAGGAGGAATTGGATACGAGAGCCAGCCGTCAGTTCTAACCTCTTCAAATGAGAAGCAATATGTATGATTAATGAAGTGCCAAAACATGGTCCAACTTCAAAAGGTCGACATTGCTATTTATGACAATAAACTTACCTGGAACGTTTCAAAAAGACTCTCATTGCGATAAAGTCCGCATTTGGAATTAAATCAATCTGCCAAAAACGCTCTTGTCGTTGGCGGTTGTATAATTTCAGAAAACCTGAAACAGTTTGATCGACTAACGGTACTAGAGAAAATGAGACCTAGATGGAAAGTAGTCTACTGCGTAGGTTGAGTGAAACTAAGTGAGAAGGAGAAAGATTAACCACCATGAGCTAAATTCGTCAGGGTAGGTTTTCTCCCCTCAAAGAGTATCTTGCGCAAGAAGCCTTAGTCACCGAATAATGTAACCACGTGGTTACGCCACCTATTCACGAGACGTTAAACATTAATTGCCCGTGGAAAAGGATGAAAAGTGCACGCGGTATGATCCCTTTGAGTTGAGCCCGAGATTTGAGGCAGAGCAAGCTTCAAGCACTTTAAAGCCCTACCCGCACACACTCGTTCTCCACTTTGTCTCTCCCACACTCTACCTTTGTTCTCTCGCAATTTCATAACATGACGTAATGAGCCGAACTTCTGTGTCGGGAAAATCAAAATGGCTTAGCAATCTTTTAATCGACGTATGCAAAAGCATCAACGTCAACACTGGAAATCATCTTCAGAAATAACGCTCATACTAATTAACTACTGACCTCTTACTATTTTCACCTTTACAGAATGAAGAATTTCGAGAAGTAAAAAAGTGGATGAAACTATTCCGTTGTATTTACGATTTCAATCGTTAATTTCATATAATGTGTTACTTCCAGAAGGGACTATTATAGATTGGTGAAAAACTAAGAAAAAACTAATTAAATTTAAATAAGAAATTTCACTGCCACCAGTTTGTACGGAGGGTACAAGCACAATTAATTAAAACACAATTTCAAGATCTAAGGCGGTTGGGAATAACTATATATTTCTAAGGGTGCCTGTGATCCCGTATGGGCCCCTGTACTCTCTTGGAATTGGTGGATCTTAGGTATCGGTAATTAACGAATTTCAGTTAACGCACAAGTGTTTGATTGAAATGATTATTATACGAAAATGATTGAAATGATTGATATACGAAAATGATTATTTATTGACGTCGAAGAAAAATATAAAACTTACAATTGGTTATTAATGATTCGGGTTCGGTGGTCGTCGTAACAGCGATATCTCATAACCCACGCAATCACACATGCAACGCTCTTCGTGGACACATACACATACAACTCGCACGGACACGTACGATGCACAGACACATATGAAGCGGGGACAAAACGTACTCCGCGAATCACTCTTGCACACTTTTCACGTTTTAAGTTATACGGTGATGAGAAGAAATAGAAAACAACAAGAAATTAATTACTTGAAGGTTCGCTTTAAATTCGAAATGCGCCTTGATTGGAAACTTTTAGAACACTGATAAAAATAATATTTAAGAATTTTGAATATATATTTAGGTATAAATTGTGTCCTAGTCGGAGACTGACTTGACCCTGCATGAGCCACCACACTACCGAACGCTTAAAACACTCGCGATGATGGAATTACGGCCACCTTGGGATACTCGCGACCCGAATATTATTCCAAGTCCTCGAAACCCGAGGAAAAACTTGGTACTCGAACGGCACAAGTTTACGAACCGAAGACTTATATCTCTATACGGGTCCGCCTAGTAGCTAACTGAGACTTATTACACCACCGCGAGGATGGCTTCAGTCCGGAACCTTATTCAATCCCAGGAATCAACCGTGGTCTAGCTGGGACTAAAAATTCTTACCAGCCACAGGGATGGCGAGAGCTCGCAGAACCGCCACCCTGGTGGGGTTATTTGATAGGTGGACGGAATGTCTGTCCCACGGTTTTCTGTTAAATCGGCAAAACTCCGGACCGACGGCAACTGTTCCCATGGTGCCTCGTGGATCCGTTCCGCGGATCGTATGATATACAATCAGCGGAATACGACGATGAACATCCTGTCTTGAACACTGTCTCACGCTTTTGACGAGAGACAATGCAAATAGCAGGGAAACAATTACACGTGGGCACCAAGCGGATTCTGGCGAGTGCATGGACACCCTGTAGGTGTACGTGCACTCGCGATGCGAGATATAGCTACGCATGACAAACGAGATAGAGAGAGATATAGAGAGCATGAGCTCGTCGCGTCTCTGCTTATTACAATTTTTTTTAATTTTCAAGACAGGGACGTGACAAATGAAAACGGAGTTAAAAAAACTCTTTTACAAATAGTTCTACCAACTACGAATTAGCTCAGTAAGAAAAATATTAAACAAGAAAGATATTGGGAAATGGAAACTGCATACGAAATGTGCAAACATTTATTCAAAATAAACATGCAATCCGATAAAATCAGATACCTTATGGATCATGCTGCATGAATGGGATATTTCAAAATATAACAAGAACACATAGAAAAATAATACTGTTACACTCGGTTTTGTTTACACGAAGCCAGGGTCTAAAAAATTACCTTTAAACACAGTTCTATGAACTACAGGTGAATTCTACAATGAAAATAACAAATAAAAAAAATCTGTAAAATCAAATGCTCATACTGAATGTATACAAATGTTTGTTCAAAATACATACAATTCAATAAAATCAAAGATCCAATATGGATGATACTTTACGGTAATTTGATAAAGAGATTTTTGTTTGGCAGCATCGTCAGTAATAAAATAAAATAAAATTAACGTAGATATAAAGAAAGGTTCAATGGAAGTCACGAGATTTGTTTCGTTGCAGTTGAAAAAATGAATACTTCACGACATTGTTTTTGATAATTGATAACTCCTCAAATAAAGATTATTTATCAAAATTTGAAAAAAATGTTCTGAAAAATGGTTTAAGCTGAAAATAATATTGAAAAAAAAAATTGAAGAAAATATTGCGAGTAGTAGTATGTTTGGATATACATTAGTCGTTAATCAAGAAAAATAATGTGTGAACAGTGGCTCGGCTGATATCATTTTATACAAGTTGGCAATAATACATGATAAATCAATTATCGTATTAGCGGATTATCGGGACATTGGTAGCAATGCTTCTGGTTCCATGTACGCTTGGGCAATGTTGCTGTATGCACGAATTTTCGAGGCTCATTTATATGCACGACGACCTACAGGCGAGAGTGTTTGCTGCTAGATACACATAAATTGATGCAAGCCCAAGCGAAATATTTACTTTGAAGCTTTTCAGCTTGTGCTTCTACCTAACGTGAATTACTGACGTGTCCGTCACGAAAAACCCTCGATCTGTTTGTTTTTACCAAATATGCAGTACAACAATATTTTCATAGCCATCATTTTTAATATTTTCAATGAAAAAGTCTCTTAATTATAAAGCTTTTTTTCACTGTTCTTATTTCTGTTTTTATACCTTTGCAGCAATTACATAACTTTGGGTGCGAGTAAGATTTTCGAATGATTAAAACTTCGAACGGCTAAAACTACGAATTTTTAAATTGGAGAATAGTAGTATGTAGACAGATTAATTCTACTATAGCCTTTATGCTGGAAATAAAAAAATGAAAAATTAAAGAGTTCGAAGTACATTTACGTCAAAAACTAAATATAACAGTAGCTCAAATGACGAAGGCTGGAATAGCGATTTTATAAAAGTTCGACTATTACGCATTCGAGTCGTCAAATACTGAAATCGGCAATATTATGAATATTCACAATTTCAAATATATTTTAACGAAAGACAAAATATGAATGTGGTCAAAATAGCGAAACACCAGAAAGTCGAACGGTCGAAATAGCGAGAGCCTCTGGGCTGTAAAGTATTGCTTGTCATTCTTCATGCTTCATAACGTTCGCTATTCTGTACTTCTAATTTTTAGTCATTCGAAAAATTCACATTCGAATTATTCATACTATATATTTTGGTCTTTCAATAAAAGAATTGCTCTCCATTTCGACTTTAGAAAATATAAACTTCTTACATTAGGACAATCTATATTATCTGCATTTGAAGTATAGACAGTCTGAATATATATTTTTGAATAAATGCGCGATCAAAGAAAAAATATTACATCAGATACGCATTCAACTTAATATACTATCGAAAATATAAACTTCGAATTTCTTATTTTTCGTTAATCGAATGTTATGAATACTAAAATTTCGAAATATTAGCCGTTCTACAATTCGGTTATTCTACATATTAACCCCCACCCGAATATTTTATTATATTACATTTTTTCGATCATCATGTGCACATCGAAAAAATGTAATATAATAAAATATTCTATGATTATTAATGAAATATTTCTGATGTAATTCAATATTTTTGTATGGTTCAAAATTTATTGTATTTCAACGATCCAATATATATTTAAATACAATTGAATTAATCATCCCAAAGTCCGAAAATTCTTCTTAATTCCATTTCCTATTACAATTTATAAATTCATTACTCTTTTTTTTTAATTCAATAATTAAAATATCTTCAATTTGAGAATAACTTTAAGGAGATCAAGAGTTCCTTATTGGGAATGTAACGTCGTCAAAGGTAGGCTGCTCCAGAGAATATCTGTCGATGACGAAAGGTGGGGTGGTGGTCTTAACGTGATCGCAGTTAACTGATCGGAGTATACAAGCAACGTCGAGGCCTGTAATCAACAACAAGCCCTCTATGTGTTTTGCACATTAAAGCTGGTCCCTCACGCCCTCTAAGGCCTTTGTCGTCGATCGCCGTCTCGCGGCGCGAGTACAAATTCCCCCTTGCTCCACCGCCCCCCTCACCCTCGTCACGCCATCAAGAGGATTTTCATCGTCTCCTTGTTATTCCAACTATAATGCTACGCGTCCTGCTTATACCTTAAGTATCATAATAATTAGTAACTGACTTGACAACGATGAAATCTTCGTGCTCACAATGCACCCATTGTTTTGACAATTGCCTGTTATACCTCTCCGTCCTCTCCTCGCACCCTCTCTTCGCCATGCTCTGAATACAATTTAACTGCCAGATAAGGGACTGTCCCAAGAGCCCAGTAAAATAGAAGGCATTGAAAAATTCCCGCGTTAAAAAAAAATGGGAATTCTCTCTTTCATTTCGAGCGAACTAAAATCGTCAAATAAATAAAAAAGACGTAAATCAGGAAAAATATATTTAGAAGAAATATATTTCTTATTTATTTCATAAATAAAAAAGAGAGAAATGAATGATCTATGGATATTTCGCATATTGACTAGGAAACGGACAATTACAAAATCACGCGTGAGAAATTTGAGGTCGTGCTAGCTAGTGAGCGAGATAAGAATCATTAACATATTCATGAGGAAGGGGAAGAAAAGGGATAGAAAAAGATTGACGTATCAGGGAGAAAAGTGAGAGGGAAGCCAGTTGAAAAATTCTTATTGTAAACAGGGTGTGTTTCGTTCGAAGAGTTAAGTGGATTATATTGAGAAAAGTTTATGAATATTCATGGCTCGTTGAACTCTCTCCTGACACGAATAAATTTACTCAAAACAGTATAGATATACTTGCTCATACGATATCGTATATATTTATGTTCATTTAAAAATTTGCACATATCTATGATTCTAATAAATTTGTTTAAATGATTATTTTTAGTTATTAAATACGTTTAATATGAAAAGATAACATGTTATTTATTCAGCAATAACTAAAGCTTGACAATTTATTGACAAGTTTTGAGTTGACCAAAAATTTAGAAGAAAGTCAACATTGACTGAATCAACATTTTTTTCATTGGGAAGACTGGATCTATTTATTTGACAAAGAGGGAGTGGATGTATTGCAAAATACTTGGAATACGTTTGTAATTAAATATTGAAGGGTTTTTGAAAAATGTCTGCTAATAGAAGAGACGAATTGTGTTAGTTGAACAAGCAAACAGAAATCAACGAAACACGCTCGGGCGAAAGGATCCTCTGGTTTTGCCTACAAACCCCTCCCCCGACCTCTTTCCTCTCTACAGACCCGAGATGAAATCAATAAACCGTCATCACCGAAATTTCGGCGACCACTTGGTACTTGAGACCAGTCGAAATGGCACTCGATTTATTTCACATGCGAAACAATTCATAAATTTGTATTTTTCATATTTTTAATGTGAAGAATTGTTTTTTTTCGGTAAATAATGGAGTAAAACATTGTACTGTAAATTTATTGATTTATTTTTTTTGTTTGTTTCACTTCAAATATTTGATCATCTGTAACCTAAGAAAACATTTTTTTGAGAAAATATATTCAAAAGACAATGGAAATGCTAAAAATAAAAAAACTCAAATTTTTTTCAATACAGAGGTGGAGAAGATCGAAAGGAGAATAGGATATTGGTCCTGCAACCTTTAAAACAGTGTTCCTATGAAAGTCCAGATCTCGATGCATTCACACGAATACAGAGTGCCAGCCCTGGCGGAGAATTGGAGGGCTGGTTTTGTACCAATATCAATTACTCGCCTGTGTCCCATGGTTTGGCCCTATTCCTCGTGTGTCATATATCCCTATTCTAGTGGGACTCGGCTCGATCCTCCTCCGTAACTGACCATTAAGCTCTAACACGAGATCCCGTTATAGTTTGTCCTCCTTCTCCTTCGCTTCGATCCGATACATCCACTCGATTTCCAAATAGGCAATAACATATTGGAATTTCTCTCGATCGCTTGCGTAACCTCAAAAATCACGATATTTGAAAAAAAAATTGCAATAACCATCATATTGGTGCCTGAGACAGAAAAAAGGTAAACAGAATGTGGCACGTATTTGATTTACAACGTTCTATTTTAGATTTGTAGTTTTTTTTTTTTTAATTCTGTGTTATTGTATTTAAAAGCAATTTTGCGTTTATGTACTTTTATTCTGTATTTTTAAACTCTGTTTGGTATTTTCATAATTTTTTCGTATTTTTAAGGTAATATGGCAGCTTTACACTAATCAAATGTATTTTGAAAACGTATTTTGAAAATTTAGCACTCATTTGACTAGTCTGCATCAGCTATTTTACCTTACGACGCTTGTGACGCTGCACAAGAGCGCGCTCTTCGGTCACCGAATGAACTGATCGGCGCGCGTCAATCAAGCACACAATTCAAACAGTTTGACCGTAGAGAATTAAAAAGTCGCAATTCACAAATGATGAATAAAAAAGTGATTTTCGAATTAAATATTTGAAAAAATAGGGGATAAAAACATTTGAATAAAAAAATGATAAAAACGATTGGTGGTTAGAGAAGTGAGAATAAGGGAGACATATTTTTTTATTGTTAGCTATTATGTTCACACAATGCCTCTGCTTTACTTTTATGAACACAGAGGATAGCGGAGATACAAAGAACACGTGATCGGCGACACATACTAGAGGAGACCACGATAACATTGTCTTCTTTCACGACTGGGATACGGAAGGTGTGGACAGAAAAAAAGAAAAAAAACGCGAGGATACATTACCAAAAGAACATTTTCTATGCTCGAAACAACAAGAACCGTTTTGCTACAAAGGCCCGTCGTATCGACTCTTTTCCCTCTTCCTCCCTCGTTTCCTACACATCGCTGGGATTTTTGGAGTCAATAAAAACTTCAAAGAGAGACCGAATGTCCATTCGATTGTCGACGACGAAAAAAGTCTTCATAAAAAAAAAACACAAGAAACAAAAATAAAAATTATCACCAAAAGAATCTACGTCACGTTTTTCTACTTTTTTTTTCTAGTATGGTCACCCGCTAAAGTTTTTTCTCTTTTTTTTCGAGAGTGGAATGAAAAAATGCTTAATAAATATGAAAAATGAAACGATTGCAATAGTTCTATTTTTTGTCGATTCGTGCTGCGATTTTGTAGATTCGTGCTGCGTTAAGAAAATCTCAAAATTAGTAAACATTTGTTTCAACGCTCTTTGAACTATTTTAATATAGAATTTTCGTATTTTTTTTTTACAATTCGAATCTAGAATTGATATTTGAAAAAATATATTTTCATCTTTTTAAAATTACCTAACTTTAACAAATATAATCGAAGATTGAAACATTGAAAATAATTCATCATCAAAATGTTAATTTCATTCTATCTCCTCAAAATATTCGAAGTGGCAATTCTCGCGGAGATTATATCGACAAACAGAGATAAAACAATAAATTTTAATCGTACATCGAAAATTTGTGTCTCGGGTATTTAGAGTTTGACGTGAATTCATTAATAAATAATATATTTTTATTTTTTTAAAAAAATCGAAGAAAGCGAAGGCTCGGAAATATAAAATGTACGGTAACTCCGATTCAATTTGTTCACCGAGTGGGCTGGTACAAATCACCCTCAACGTGCACATTCTACGCCATCGGAGCACACCCTCGTATTACAATTACGAGCCCCTCTGGGCATAAATCGATTTTCATATGCACACATACGGGCAATTCCATGTTAACTCGACCAGTCGTTTAATCCGAGTAATAATTATTTTTAAAATGTTTACAATAAAAAGAACAATTTCATCAAAACTTAAATAAAAAAAGACTCGACGGATTTTCGAATTTAATTATTATTTTATACTTGCCATGAATGATAATGAAAAAAAAAATAAAAGTTAATAAACTGGACACAATAGCCAATAAATGGTACAAAAAATAGTCAACGAAACGAAAAAAAATGTTCTCCATTTGACTTTCTTCCGGACCCATTGGTAGTCTGAATTAAACACGTTGGTGAAGAAACAAAGGGAATGAAGCACATTCTCACGAGTAAGGGCTGAAAATACTTGGAATCGCAAGTTCAACTTGTACACTATGCCATTTCTAAACGAGAAAGAGATTTTCGTTGCACACGTTGTTGTACGTAACTAATTAACTAAGTTGAATGAGTTACGTCTTCACATCTGTGGAAAAATAAAGTTTCGCTTCGTACTTTTATGAATAGCCCGAAAAGAGAAGGCTAAAACCAAAATCGTAACATTCTCACAAACAATACGAATTAAATACAAGAGAGTAAAAGCAAATATTATTATTGTTAGAATTGGAGCATTGAAATTTCTCGTTATTTTCGCCATTCTTTCAGTAATTATTATTATTACGAAAATCCCAATGTAACTGCATTGAAAAAAAGTCATTTAGAAATTACAGTTGACTTGAAAAAATCGTAAAAAAATAAAATGATTTGTAACTCGATACGAGAGTAAAAAAATGGAGGAAAAAATCGCAAGTACCCTTAGAGATATGTACAATTTAGTTCGCAGTGATTATTGGACGATAATGGTGCCGGCATATGATTTAAAGTGGATAATAATTCGAGCCACGTTGAATTTCGTGGTTTTTGGGCGATCCTACATATGGCATACGTGTTTATATGAGTAAATGAAATTCAACGCTGATCAAACGATTACTCATCATATGAATATACACATATACATGAACGCATACCTCGCAATTATTTACAGTGGTGAATGAGCTGCGCCGAACTAATCTCAAAGCGTTGATTAAAGCCTCGGCAGTAACGAAAAAGAGAGGATTATATGTATGTATAGATATATATATATACATTTAACTAATTTGATAATAAAATAAATTAAGATTTAGGAAATATTCCATTTGACGAGTCTTTCCAAATTACCTATCAACAGAAAAATTAAAGATTTATGTATATGGGTCATTCCACATCAATTCGACCACTTTTGAACCCGACCCCCTTCGATTTGGCTGAAACTTCGCAATTTTCTTTTACGCCACTAAAGAAATTTTTGTGATTTTCTTCAAATTTTTTTATCGAAGGCAAAAAAAGTTATGAATGTTTAAAAAAAATGGCTTTTTCTTTTTCAAATAGCTATAATTTTTTCAAAAATTGACCTAGCAGGACGTTTTTTTTTAAGTTTTGTTTTCGAATCTACTTTTCTGGAAAAAATACAAAAATAATTTTGGAAATCAAGTTCTATGGAAAATTTGAATTTTTTGGAAAAAACCACGAATTTTTCAATTTCCGACACTTTTAATTTTTTTTTTTTTATTTTCCCAAAAAAATCTTTGATTTATTCCGGAGTTAACCTCGCTAGTTGCTTAGTGGGCCGTATTTTTTTTCTATTTTTTTTTCGATTCAAAAAAAAAATGTATTCGTTGTCAATTTTCAACTCCTCTGCATTCAAAAATTTTATTTCACATCGAAATCAATCTTAGTAAAGAATTTTGAGATATTCTATACCTTACACATAATCTAATTCAATGATATATGATAAACATTTCACAGGTAAAGCGATTATCAATTATTTCTCTTGTAATACGATTGTAATAAGGCTGTAAATGACCTAAAGGACCGATTTGCCAAAACAAAATCAATCGCTGGAACTCATTAATTACATTGTGTCATTCCAGACAAAGATGGTTGCCTTTGTGTTCGAAATTTTTCGAATTCAAAGGAATACAGAGTATGTAAAATATTTAAGCGCCAAAGAGAGGTAAAATAAATTGATTTGTAAAATTGGTATTACAATAAAAATAGTTATATTACCCATGAAATGCTAATCATAAATTATTGAATTATATCATGTGTAAGGTATAAAATATTTTAAAATTATTTACTATGATTGATCTTGACATAAAATAAAATTTTTAAATGCAGAGGAGTTGAAAATTTACAACGAATAAATTTTTTTTTTTTTAATCAAAAAAAAAATAGAAAAAAAATTCGGCCCACTAAGCAACTAGCGAGGTTAACTCCGGAATAAATCAAAGATTTTTTTGGGAAAATAAAAAAAAATTAAAAGTGTCGGAATTTGAAAAATTCGTGGTTTTTTCCAAAAAAATCAAATTTTCCATAGAACTTGATTTCCAAAATTATTTTTGTATTTTTTTCAGAAAAGTACATTCGAAAACGAAACTTAAAAAAAAACGTCCTGATAGGTCAATTTTTGAAAAAGTTATAGCTATTTGAAAAAGAAAAAGCCATTTTTTTTAAACATTCATAACTTTTTTTGCCTTCGGTAAAAAAATTTGAAGAAAATCACAAAAATTTCTTTAGTGGCGTAAAAGAAAATTGCGAAGTTTCAGCCAAATCGAAGGGGGTCGGGTTCAAAAGTGGTCGCATTGATGTGGAATGACCCATATATATACTTTTGCGTAATGTACATCGTACATTCATATATTTGTAATACAAAGTTAATTAAAGTTATAGAGTTAAACAAATGCAAAGAAAAAAAACACTAGCACTTGTTAATTTTGATGGGTTTCGAAGTTTGCAAGTTCACTAGTTGAATGTTATTTAATTTAGAGTTTTTAATTATTCATAAGCATAAGTAGTTGAGAAAGTCGGCAATATATTATAATATATTCATTTAGTTTTAATTTAAATAAGTGAATCATTAGTTTTTGAAAATAACTACTTCGTTATATGTGTTTTTGAAAAATCCAATAAATCTAGTCGAAACAAATACAGTTTTATCTAAATTAAATAAATTAGTTGGCCAAAGATACGTTTAATTTATGTTTGTACAATGATAACATTCTTTTTTTCCTGTTAGATATGAAAAAATTCGCGAAACATCAAAAAATAAAGATGAACAGCTGAAAGAAGAGGATTTTTTAAATCATGAAAAAATCACGTGGTAGTTGCTTATTAGCTATTCTTTAGCTTTTTTAAAAAAATTGTTAAATATTCCTATTAATATTTATGATAAAGCCTGAGAATACGATTGCCAGTTGATTCATTTCGATATCTAAAATAATATTAAATTACAAACGTCAAATCCCGAAATGAAAAATAGCCATAATTTATATTCGGGAAAATTGAATTCCCATATAATAAAATTGTTATTTGTGATGAAAAAAAGAATTACCTCTCAGTTATCGATGCCGAGAGATAACGATGCCGTTGGTTTGAATGGGAATATGTGGCAGGAGAGTAAAAAGAGTGGGAGAGTCACATAAAGCAAAGGAGAGTCCGAGATTGGCTGGTGGGTAACGGTAACGACTCGCCTCTACACTTTTTTACCCCCCGCGAAAGGTTACGTATGGAAGCTGGGCTTTTCCATGCACTTACGTAAATTGAAAAAGTGCCGAGAGATTTAGTGGGCTTAGTGCATCACGCGCCTTCTTCGAGTCTCATTTTTTTCTAGCCACATCTCTCATTTTATCCACTCGGTACGAAGCTAGGAATGAATGAAAGAGAGAGAGAGAGAGAGAGAGAGAGAGAGAGAGAGAGAGAGAGAGAGAGAGAGAGAGAGAGGGAGAGAGGGAGGGAGAGAGAGAGAGAGAGAGGGAGAGAGAGAGAGAGGGAGAGAGAGAGAGAGAGGGGGGAGGGAGAGAGAGAGTGAGAGAGAGAGAAAGAGAGGAATAAGGATACGATTCATACGTTAAGACCGAACGTTTAACATCGACTTCCTCTTCCAGATCGATGCTCGTCCTACTTTTTATTCGCTCGTGCTATGACGAGTGTGTCTGAACCAATTTATGTGAAAATTCGTGCCCACTTTGGTCCAACTTAAATAGAACGCTACAAATAAACTTCATGACTGCTCAATTCATCTGGATAAAAAAAAACATAACTATAAATGCAGCGGATAGAGAAAACTAATAGTTGAATAGAAGTAAATAAACATCATGTATTTTTGTTAATTATTATGGGGATAAATAATTTAAATAGAAATTATTTTAAAAGGTTTAATAATAAAAATCGGAAGCGAATAGCAGTTGATTCATAATAATTCATAATAATTATATTATTATCAAAATCATGCGAAATTTTTTATCAATTTGACATCGAAACTGCATCATATTTTGCTACATAAAATAAATATATGTAGATATTTTTTTGTCTATTCGTTCTGAACTCGGGTTGTTCGATCTTTTTATGACATTGGGATATCTGTACAGAAACATTCATAACATCTGAAATATATACATTCGTATATATGCGTCCATTGAAAAACATGGCTTTCTCAGACTCTGATGTCCTTGCCGCTCCTTTAGTCAATTTTTCAAATCTTATATTTGGACACGTTTGTATGCAAATACGTATAGGATGTACTCGCGCAAAAAAAAATTAGTCTTGCCGAGAGGCTCGCCTAGAATCTCGCCGGGATGTCTTGCTGGGATATCGCATAGTCCCGTATGCAGGATTTTTCCGATTGGTTCCGAGAGTCTCGCCGAGACTCTTTCCAAGACTTTTATGAATTCTTTTAGAGTTTTACCGAGTCTCTTTCCATGCTGTTTACGATATTCAAGAGTTGAATTATCACTAGGTTGGATTTCGCTATTAGTGGTAAGAAAAAAATTCGAACGTAATTTTGCACATAATGGAGCCTTTTTACAAAGCACTACTAATATTATATCGTATTCGGGGTACAGATTGTCAATAACTGAGCGAATGCGTGTTACTTGTCGAATTCATAAGCGGGTTCAGTACGGGGACAGTACGGTATTTTCAAATTCTTTTTCGACAATCTCGCCGGAACTCTTTCCGAGACTCTCCTAAATTTTTTTCGATAGTCTCCCTGAGCAGAGTTGTCCATGGCTTGATACTTTTGTATCATGATACACAAAAGATACTTGATACATTTGTATCAAGTATCAAAATTATTCTTGATACTTGATACAATTGTATCAAGTATCAAAGTTATTCTTGATACTTGATACATTTATATCAAATATCAAAATTTTTCTTGATACTTGATACATTTGTATCAAGTATCAAAATTTTTCTTGATACTTGATACATTTGTATAAAGTATCAAAATTTTTCTTGATACTTAATACATTTGTATCAAGTATCAAAATTTTTCGTGATACTTGATACAAATGTATCAAATATCAAAATTTTCCGTGATACTTGATACATTTGTATCAATTATCAAAATTTTCCTTGATACTTGATACATTTGTAACAAGTATCAAAATTTTTCGTGATATTTGATACAAATGTATCAAGCATCAAAATTTTCCTTGATACCTGATACATTTGTATCAAGCAGTGTTGCAAAATTTGTAATGAAAAAGTAATGCATTACTCATTACTTTTTGAATTTGTAATGAAAAAGAATTCCATTACTCATTATATTGAATTTTGTAATGTAAAAAAATTCCATCACTCATTACATTGAATTTAGTAATATAAAAATAATCCATCACTCATTACATTGAATTTTGTAGTATAAAAAAATGCCTGCACTCATTACATTGAATTTTGTAATGTAATAAATTTCCATAACTCATTACATTACATTTTGTACCCAATGGTAGTAACAACGTGTTATTCGGCGACCAGTATGGGTAGCGTGGTTTGCCCTGGGTCAAACTGACCGAATGGTAGTAACCACGCGTTACTTTGTCACCAGCGGCAGTCGCGCTTTAGCTCGGGTCAAAGTGACCCAATGGTAGTAACGACGTATTATTCGGCTACCAGTATGGGTAGCGTTGTTTGCCCTGGGTCAAACTGACCATTAGGTAGTAACAACACGTTACTTGGTCACCAGCGGCAATAGCGGTTATGGCTCGGGTCGAAATGACTCAATGATAGTAACCACGTGGTACTCGGCTACCAGTAGAGGTAGCATGGTTTGCCCTGGGTCAAACTGACCCAGCGGTAGTAACCACGCGATACTTGGTCTCCAGCGGCAGTAGCGGTTTCAGCTCGGGTCAAAATGACCCCATGGTAGTAACGACGTGTTACTCGGCTACCAGTACGGGTGGCGTGGTTTGCCCTGGGTCAAACTGACCCAATGGTAGTAATGACACGTTACTTGGTCACCATCGGCAGTAGCGGTTATGGCTCGGGTCAAAATGACCCAATGATAGTAACCACGTGGTACTCGGCTACCAGTAGGGGTAGCGTAGTTTGCCCTGGGTCAAACTGACCCAATGGTAGTAACCACGCGATACTTGGTCTCCAGCGGCAGTAGCGATTTCAGCTTGGGTAAAAATGACCCCATGGTAGTAACGACGTGTTATTCGGCTACCAGTACGGGTAGCATGGTTTGCACTGGGTCAAACTGACCCAATGGTAGTAACGACACGTTACTTCGTCACCAGCGACAGTAGCGGTTATGGCTCGGGTGAAAATGACCCAATGGTAGTAACCACGTGGTACTCGGCTACCAGTAGGCGTAGCGGTGTTTGCCCTGGGTCAAACTGACCCAATGGTAGTAACAACGCGTTACTTGGTCTCCAGCGGCAGCAGCGGTTTCAGCTCGGGTCAAAATGACCCAATGGTAGTAACGACGTGTTATTCGGTGACCAGTACCATGCATGGTTACGACCAAGTAACGCATGGTTACTACCATTGGGTCAGATTGACTGAAGGCAAACCACGCCACACGTACTGGTAGCTGAGTAACACGTCGTTACTATCATTGGGTCATTTTGACCCTAGCTGAAACCGCTACTGCCGCTGGAGACCAAGTATCGCGTGGTTACTACCATTAGGTTAGTTTGACCCAGGGCAAACCACGCTACCCCTACTGGTAGCCGCGTACCACGTGGATACTATCATTGGGTCATTTTGACCCGAGCCATAACCGCTACTGCCGCTGGTGACCAAGTAACGTGTCGTTACTACCATTAGGTCAGTTTGACCCAGGGCAAACAACGCTACCCGTACTGGTAGCCGAGTAACTCGTTGTTACTACCATTGGGTCATTTTGACCCGAGCTGAAGCGCTACTGCCGCTCGTGACCAAGTAATGCGTGGTTACTACCATTCGGTCAGTTTGACCCAGGGTAAACCACGCTACCCGTACTGGTCGCCGAATAACACGTCGTTACTACCATTGGGTCATTTTGACCCGAGCTGAAACCGCTGCTGCCGCTGGAGACCAAGTAACACGTGGTTATTACCATTGGATCAATTTGACCCAGGGGAAACCACGCTACCCCTACTGATAGCCGCGTACCACGTGATTACTACTATTGTGTCATATTGACCCGAGCCATAACCGCTACTGCCGCTGGTGACCAAGTAACGTGTCATTACTACCATTGGATCAATTTAACCAAGGGCAAACCACGCTACCCGTACTGGTACCTGTGTAATACGTTGTTACTAACATTGGGTCATTTTGACTCGAGCCGAAACCGCTACTGCCACAGGTGGTTAAGTAATGCATGGTTACTGTTAGCCGAGTAACACGTCGTTACTACCATTGGGTCATTTCGACCCGAGCTGAAGCGCTACAGCCGCTGGTGAGTAAGTAACGCGTGATTACTGCCATTGGGTCAGTTTGACCCAGGGCAAAAACGGTTACCCCTACTGGGAACCGACGAATCCCCATCAAGTTGTAATGAGTAATGGAAATTTTTTACATTATAAATGTAATGTAATGAGTGATGGAAATTTATTACATTACAAAATTCAATGTAATGAGTGATGGAAATTTTTTACATTACAAAATTCAATGTAATGAGTGATGGAAATTTTTTACATTACATAATTCAATGTAATGAGTGATGGATTTTTTTTATATTACAAAATGCAATGTAATGAGTGATGGAATTTTTTTACATTACAAAATTCAATGTAATGAATAATGGAATTTTTTTTCATTACAAATTCAAAAAGTAATGAGTAATGCATTACTTTTTCATTACAAATTTTGCAACCCTGTATTGGAAACATTCATATCGAGGTTTCAACAAATTTTTGCTGCCCCATACAATTGTATTGGGTACTAAACGAATTTTCGCTACTCGATACAAATGTATCAAGTTCGAAAAAAAACTTGATACATTTATATCAAGTATCAAGAAAAATGTTGATACTTGATATTAAGGGGACCGTATGGTCTAGAAATTTGAAAAAATCGATTTTTTTTTTTTTCGATATGTCGAAAGTATAGTATCTCAAGAATATACTGTGAAATTTTCATGCGGAAATTCTCAATATTACAGCTTCTACAGCCCATAACGCAGGTAGAGAGCGGTCCGCGACACGAAAACGTTCAAAGCCTTATTGGACACAAAGCCTTACGGGGATGATTTTTTAGTTTGCAAAAAAGAATGTGTTTTGCATGTTAAAAAACGTTTGTACAAACGTGCTGTTGATGCGAAAAAAAAACATGCACAAATAAAGAAAGCAACAAAGAAATTGACAGAAAAAGAAGAGGGAAAAAAGACACAGCGGAAATCGATAAATAAAACACCGAAGCGTCAACAATTGACGAATAAATTATTGCAAGAGCTGTCAACTTATTACGGTCTAGCAATTAGACGTAATTCAGATTCGACTGAAGGGATGAGAAGTGAAATATGGGCAGCATATTATCACAAAATTTCAACAGATGAAAATCCGCAACACTCGTACTGTCCTCCAGGTTCCGAATCGTGGTGCAAGTGGCGTCAAAGTGAGGCTGCAGGTACTTTAGACACCTACGAGCACCCACCTGCTCTGTGCGATGAAGCACAAGAGATATTAAAACCAATTTATGAAGAATTGACAGCAGAGACTTTATTGGAAAGGTGTATTGGCAGTAATACGCAGAACAATAACGAAAGTTTCAATGCTTGCGTGTGGCACCTTGCGCCGAAACATCTGTTTGCCGGAAAAAAAATCATTGATATTGCCACTCACATTTCCGCTTGCACATTCAATGAAGGATTTGCATCCCTATTGAAAATAATGGAGACCATGGGCATAACAATCGGGCCACAAGCGGAGCAACTAGCGCAAAACCGAGACGAGCTGCGAGTATCGAGCGCCAACCGTAGGAGCACGGACAACTCCAAAGAGGCTCGGACAGCTCGAAGAAATGAAAGGAGTGAGGAAATCTTGAATTATGAACGTTCCGAAGGAATCCTATATGGTGCCGGAATCGCGGATTAACTGTAAGTATTCAAAATTTGCTCAATTTTTGAAAATATCTGTACCTCAAACTTTAAACTCATTTATCTCGAAACGACTTTTTTCGGCACTGCGCAGGTGAAAACAAAAAAACTATTCAACCGAATCACTTGAAATTTGGATATGTTGTTCACAACATGTATGGCTATCGTCGGAACTACAATCATAATTTTATTTAAATAATTTCTTATTGTTTATACTAAAAAACTAGTGAAAAAAAAACCCGATTTTACGAATTTTTTTTCAAAAGCGCGCCATTTTGTCAATTTTTAATTTTTTCGATTTGTTCTAGTCCCGACCATAACTGCACTCTTTCTGATTAAGAATCTTCTTGAATTTTGTGTTTCAGATGAGTAGAAGTCTCGGATCGATCTTCACCGTCCGGGTCGGATTTTTCGAGAGGGTCGTCTTCAATGCCAATTATATGATAATAAACACTGTTTTTAAAATTAAAAAAAAATTTTTTTGTATACTTAATAAAGGTAGTAATAAACCCGAAAAGTTAAAACATCGATTTTTAAATTTTTTAAGGCAAAAAAAAAATCGTGAAAATAGGTGAAATTTTCGTGCTCTAGACCATACGGTCCCCTTAATGTATCAAGCATCAAGGGAAATATTGATACTTGATACAAATGTATCAAATTTCAAGGAAAATTTTGATACTTGATACAAATGTATCAAGTATCAAGGAAAATTTTTGATACAAATGTATCAAGTATCAAGGAAAATTTTTGATACAAATGTATCAAGTATCAAGGAAAATTTTTGATACAAATGTATCAAGTATCAAGGAAAATTTTGATACTTGATCCAAATGTATCAAGTATCAAAAAAAATTTGATACTTGATACATTTGTATCAAGTATCAAAAAAAAATTTGATACTTGATACATTTGTATCAAGTATTAAAAAAAATTTTGATTGTTGTTACATTTGTATCAAGTATCAAAAAAAATTTTGATACTTGATACATTTGTATCAAGTATCAAAAAAAATTTCGATACTTGATACATTTGCATCAAGTATCAAAAAAAATTTTGATAGTTGATACATTTGGATCACATATCAAAAAAAATTTTGATACTTGATATATTTGTATCGCGTATCAAAAAAAATTTTGATACTTGATATATTTGTATCAAGTATCAAAAAAAATTTGATTCTTGATACATTTGTATCAAGTATCAAACAAAATTTCGATACTTGATACAAATGTATGAAGTATAAAAAAAAATTTCGATACTGATACATTTGTATCAAGTATCAAAAAAATTTTGATACTTGATACATTTGTATCAAGTATCAAGTATCAATTGATGCAGTTTTTGGACATCTCTGTCCCCGAGACCCTTTCCGATACTTTCTATCTAGCCATGAATCGTGGATAGAAAAATCTATTCGAGGTTCATAACGCGATTTTTTGGGAATCGCTGCGATATATTGCACAGTCTATGGGAGAAACCAGTTTAGGAGGCCGAAATTTTGGTGTTTTTCGTGAATTTTTTTAACAGGGAAGGAATAATCAGAATTTGTTTAAACTTGGAGGATATTTTATTCATGTTTGGAAGTACACTTTGTAATTTTTTTTCAAGTCATTTCCGCCGGAAATAGTGAAGTTAGAAGCTACTGTCCATGGACGATCGCCATCCGAGTTTTTTGCTGGTGGGCATTCCTGAAGTCACAATTTTTATCTGTAATCATTACAATTTTCTTTTTTCGTTAACAACATATTTCCTAAGAATATGAACCTAATTGTGATCAAAAAAGTTGAAAATTGCATGTTTTTGAGGTGTTTGAACACAATGTCATGTTTTTATACCATGTTTTTTCACCTTTTTTGCATTAAAAAAAATATTTTTAATAATAATAGCATCCCAGAGTTAGGTTCATATAGATTGTAATTGAATAAAGAATGTTCACACAAATTTTCAAAACGATTGGTCAATAACTTTTTGAGCTAGAATGCCCACCACTTGAAAAAAAGTCGTCCATGGACAGCAGCTTCTAACTCCACTATTTCCGGCGGAAATGACTTGAAAAAATTACAAAGTGTACTTCAGAACATAAATAAAATATCCTCCAAGTTTAAACAAATTCTGATTATTCCTTCCCTGTTAAAAAGAATTCACGAAAAACACCAAAATTTCGGCCTCCTAAACTGGTTTAAACCGTTAAAGATTATGAGATAGAAAAAACATCCGATTCTTTCAGGCAAGACAAAATGTTGGTATTGATCGGAATAAGATCAAACAACGCGATCAGTCACGCGATTTTTTATATCGAGATAAAACTCTGACTGGACTATATAAGATTCGGGTAGGCTATACGCGGACGCGAACAACAACAACTCGATGCCGCCTACCGGCCGGAAAAACAAAAGTTTGCAGATCTTCCAATTTTACTCGATAGGTGGCTTTCTTTCGCATCCATAGATAGTTTTCCCGATTTCTATATAGTATCGTCGGGATTTCAACTCAATATTATTAATTTGCAGGCTATGGTCTGCTTCCAAAGACCAAAGACGTCACGCACTTTGTCTTGCCTAAGACCTAAAAATTATATAACATTTCTTTTTTTAACATCCAATGTCATTCATTATCACCATCAAATCAATGTAAAGAGAAAAAACTTTCGGGAAATCTTGCAGAGTTTAGAAAAGGCTTGGAAAGAGTCTCGGTGAGACTCTCGAAAAGAATTAAAAAGTTTCCGAAAATCTCGGAAAGAGTCTCGGCAAAACTCTAAAAGAATTCATAAAAGTCTCGGAAAGAGTCTCGGCGAGACTCTCGAAATCAATCGGAAAAGTCCTGCATACGGGACTATGCGATATCCCAGCAAGACATCCCGGCTAGACTCCAGGCGAGCGTCTCGACGAGACTAATTTTTTTGCGCGGGTAGGTGCATTCAAAGGATATTGCAAATGAGACTACAAGATTTGTGGTATAAACAGATCGCAGGATTCTGATAAGAAAAATTCTAAGGTATTTTTTAATCGGATACACCGTTGATGAGATATTAATCATTTAATGATGACCAATCCGACTCATGTCTCGCCACGCCCACTTCTTTTATCGAGTTGTTGGATTGGTTGATACCAAACAATTAACATCTTTTTGAAATTTTGACTTCTATCCAACCCTCAAATTTTAAGCTCGTCAATTGAAACTCGTAGTAATTGTATTTTGATGTCCCAATGAGTTTCTACGAATGACTCGGTCATGTTTGACAAATAGTTTCTTCACCAATGCCAGTGAAACGTCAACGAGTCCTGAGATTGACAAATGCTAGAATACATCCAAAGATTTATCGTTCCTTCATGTATTCTGCCTGTTGACAATTCTCTGCTCGACATAAAAGCCAAGAGATACAGGTCCCTCGTGTAATCTTGTCGAAATTTTCAATTCTCACTACATTTTTATGCTTCGATGTAGAACTGCAGACAATGTTTTTAATTTAATTTTTTTTTTTTATTTTCTCTTTGATCAAAATCATTTCGGTAATATTAAATGATATTCATTTTTACAATAGTTTATGGCTTCCGGATGGATGCCGTATACACAGAGAGAATTTTACGTGAACAATTACAATTTTCACATTGTATGGAACCATATCGCCACTTCTTAGAAGAATTGACTATGTTTTGAATAGGAAAACATAGTAAATTTCTTCACAACGATCGACATGGTACCATACCGTAATGCGAACATAGTAATTTTCGTATAAAATTCTCTCCGTGTAGTTTCAGCGTATTGCCGACAATATATGGTATCTACGCCGCATCCATCCGGAAGCCATAAACTATTGTAACAATAATGGTCATGGAAGCCTCAAAAGTAAAATATTTGTTTTATTGTATCCTTGTTATACCTCCATATAACAGTTTTTATAATAATCTTTACTACCAATAACTAATTCTTGTAGTAGCAATTTTGAGGGCTGCCACATAACGTCAGATGTTGGGGACGAATCGCTGATATTCTGTAAGACTCAAAATTTCCCCACTTTACTCAAAAATGAAATTATTCGAGTTGACAGTCTTTCCGAAAATGAGCGATATGTGAAGCAGTAGATTATTGTTATAAAAATTACAATGCGTAATCAAATAACACATGTTATATTGTATATCAAGGGTCCATATATATAGGTGCGTGTGGTTTTCGTTTGCACCCAAGCATTCAACCCCAAAATCGTGCACCTATATATCACATATCTGATACAACAATAAAGTATGTGCTTACAAATATAGAAGGAAAATTAATTGAAACAAATATCAAAAAAGTAAATACTGAAATTTCTTTCATTCATATTAATTGGGCTATTGACAGCTAACGAGCACGCCTTGATTAAATTGTTAGTCAGATATAAATGTATTCTTTTGTGGCCCTTGTTAATAGATTCTGAGCAAATTGTAAATTTTAGTTACAATATATTAATTAAAATCACAATGAACCTGAGTTTTTACCCCTAATTTTTTTGACACTGGGCAAAGATCGGAATATGTATTTAATGCTCCAGAAGTTTGTCTCTGGCATCAATCCCTCATAGTTCTCAGCAGTGATCTGAAAATCCTGGGGTACCTATCACTGTAAGTATTATTTTTTTTGTGCTATTTTTCTAACCTCGATTTGAAACAAAAGTTCATAAACTTATTTTGTATTGTGACGTGGTAATTTTGTCTACGTCACATAAAGTTAACACGGCACGAGAGAACGTTTGTTCTCTTTAAAGAATTTCTCTCGAGCAAAATCCATAAGGGCCAAATAAGAGCGTATTTCCGTATTATTAATTTTATTTTGTATTATTTTTATTATGAACTATGTACAAGCGAACGACGGGTTCATGCAGCGAAAACATCGAGATGGAGAGAGAGAGAGAGAACATCCAAATGATCGGGAGACGTCGGGCTTATTATAACGTTGTGAGGGAAGGTTCAAGGCAGTCAAGGTCATCGAGAGAGAGTGAAATATCATATCGAGTATGGGTCGCTAGCTCGAAGCCCTCACCCGAAGCTGTCGAACTCAAAAGATGCGTCTATTAGCATCGGGATTCTTCGGAATGTCTCGGCTGTACCGAGACCCATCGTCGGTCAGCGTCGTCTCAGCAACAATTCAAATGCGAGAAATTCAAATAGGATTGGCGTAAAATAAACGAACGAGCGAATGTTCGAGAAAGATCCAGATTCCCGCGAGTAGGCGAAGGGTGGGGGGTTAGGACTCTAGTCCGCGTAATCGCGCTCTTGATACTTATCGAGGACTTTCGTTTTGGACAACAACGAGGACAGACGTCTTCTCTTAAGCCGTTGCGAACCCGATCAAAAATCTGAAGTCGGCGGAATTATCGAGGGGAAATTTCCGTGGTCTTTATCCGGATTTCCGCTTACTGAAACCATAGCGGTGAGCCGTCGTTTCGTTTTGAATATCGTATATTTTTGGAAAGAGCGCTCTATTTTGATGTTTGATATTTATGAGAATTTTGAGTTAAAAGAGCCATATTGTTTCGGGGTACGTTCGCGTTTGGAGAGTTTTCAGTGAGAGTCTGGTCTCGCGTGATAAAATCATCCGCGATTATTTCGATGTATTAATTATTGAATTGCCGAGAGAAATTCTACTTTTTATATTTCGTCCAAACGAGTCCATAATTTAAGAAAGAATTAAGAATCGAAAGTTCACATTATCGTAAGAGAAAATCGTTAGGGCGTTGCCTACACGATATAATTTTGAGAATTGAGTAGTGAATATCCGATCTTTATACTATTGTATTTGTTTTATAATATCGACGGTTAACTAAATTATTAATTGAATTATTATATAAGTAAATTATCTAGCGAAATAGATTGCAAATTATATTGTATATTTTTCCGGAAATTATTTATCATCTCTGTTTAAGTTCATCTTTATTTTTCCTAATTAACTTTATTTTCTTTAATAAAATAAATTTGTAATTCCGGAATTTTCGTGTGTGATTTATTTTATATAATTCTTTGACGCCGCCCCTCTACCATCAACGGGATAAAATTGCTATTGCCGGGAAAATAACTTAATTCGTGCTCGATAATTTCATATAAATTTGTTTAAGATAAATCTTAAACTGGCGCCCAGGCTTTATCGAGAGCGAATGTTAATTTGAGCGCTTAGACGGGAAAAAGCGTTACAGTATATATTTACGAATATCATCGGAAACTTAATTTTTTTAATAAATATTGTATTTGTTGTTTTCATTTATGATAAAGTCCAATGTATTGCATAATTATTACGACAATAATATTTTTTATTAAATCGCTAAAACGCAGCTAATTACTTATTACTGTACTTATTAATTTGTAGTAAAACACATTCTACAAGAAAAACCATGTCGAAATCCACGCTATTTGTTCTGGCTGCCTTCCTCCTCTGAAATGTGGTGGTATAGGTGATATGACTGGCATGGGCCGTTCACCACTAGTAAATATCACGCTCGAACGATAAGACAATAATATATAAGCCGGTGTACAATAATAAAAATGATTTGATCTTTCGTTGTAGGGAAAACCCGCGCCGGTAACTGTAACTCCACCTCAAATTTATAGATGAAAAACATACGAAGCGGTCTGCTCGGTAAGTTATTTCCATCAACTGTCAATCACTATCCTAAATCGTCCATTTTTTTAATACTTTTTTATAAATTCAAATTTGCCTTTCCTATCAGGATACTCCGCTGAACTTATGCAGTAACTTAAGATGCCAAGGCGCCCGTGGCGTTATTATGCCCCTTGGTCAAGCTCCGGAAGATATGAGATGTGGTCTTCACAGAGTAAGTATTTTTTTAAAACCTCATGGTCCTAACTTTGTTCATTTAAAAAATTATTATACAATTAAAACATTGACTTTTGTGTTTGTAGGTTTGCAGAAGTGGTAGATGTATGTATATTCCAACGAAGTATCCCAGAACCCGCAGCTCCTGTTCAACTTACCGCTTGCGCGAGGTCTTAGAAGTAGAGACTACCAATTTAGAGTAGAAAAACTAGGCACTTTTTGTCAAATATATATTTTTTTTTTCAACGCCTTACATAAATATGTGGTAATAAATTATTTGAAGATTATTAACGAAAACTCTGATCATTTACTCAAAATGTGCTATCATATTGTCAAAACCAAAAATCGCGGAACCTACGGCGTACGTTCAGTTCGTTAATTGCAGAAATGAGCTCAGAAGTAAAGCCTAAACTGAACGGTATTCATAGTCGGATTAAGATAAATACGAAGCTACATGCGCGAATAGAAGTTGGTACAAGGAGAACTACGAATCAATGTTTTATCAATTCTGTAAATTTCTCTTGTCAACAACAATAAATATATATTAAACGTTGTTTAACCGAAATGTTCAGCCAAAAACCAACAATTCGGACTTTTGCCAACTGATGAATTTTTTATTGGGGTCGTTTCGGTACCAAAAATTTGTTCAATTCGATTAGATATTGTTTATTGCTGTTGACGCTTTCAACAAAAGTCTTTCCATTTGATTTGCCCTGTGGTAATACACGAACGATTCCATTCTCCTCGCTCCTAAAACTGGAACAATAAAACGATTGCGAAACCTGACGAAGTAAAACTTAATCAAGAAGTTTAATTCGCGATTCTACAAGAACTAAGCTGAGGAAACCAACTTTCATGGACTTCTCATTCGTGAGCATGTACCGCATTTGTACACCGAGTTAGCCAGTTATGACGTAACGTATTTTTATTTTATTAAAAACTATTGACTCAATCGACACAGCCAACAGAATTGACTTGGAATTAGATGCTGCCTGTTCGGTCCGTGATAAAAGCTTGGATTCGTGAGACAACTTGGACCATTGTGTTTATGAAGAAGCGAGCGCAGATGGAGTAAACACAAGTTTGCCTGACTTCCCACAGCGTATGACTGCGTAGTTGCCTAACTTTTGAACAATTGTCTGTGGCGAAAGTGTTCGTTAGGGGTGCAAAAGCTTATGAATTTGAAATAGGGACCGTCAATCCTGCAAGCCTCCTTCGTATGTCATGCAGACCATCCCACTCTTGAGAAGCCACCCAAGGTTTTCAGAAGTTTGTCCTTGTTTAGGTTGTTAAATGATCTAAATGCCACCCAAGCAAGTAGGTTTTAGAGGTCTAACAGTCTTCTGCTCGACACTAAAAAGCTATATCCATTAATTAGTGGGTCGACTTCTTAGCACTTCAATCTCTGGGGCTCCTAACGAGGCAGGTCATTTTTCTGGAGCCTTATGGTAACCACACTAAACTTCTTTGGCTGGCTTCAGTCTGACCATCCACTCTCATATCTAGCGACTATTTTCCCGGGAACGTACTCATGGAATCAACGTATGGCATCCCCGGCCACAGCCTGGCCTTTGCACACAAGTTTTAACGAGGAAAACACCAATCTGGTCCTCCGAATATATAGATCGTAATATGGGTATATATAAATATATACCTGTCGGTGAGAGAAAGACGGAAGTTTATTGTTAGGAGCTCTACATTTGGTTCATGGGGAGGGTCGTTTGTTTATTGGGTCGTAAACCGGAGAGCGCTCTGGCTAAGAGGCCATGAGCAAGACAAAAAGAGAGGAAGAGAAAAAAGGCTTCGTTATCCATTGTTTAGTGAATATGGTACATATAGAGCGGGTAGAAAGAGTGAATAAAAAAAAGAAGGGAACGCGAAGAAAACCTGGATCAAGAGAAATAACAACACCAACGCTATATTCAACTAACTTCACCATTATTTTTTTCGAAACCGGAGCTAATAGTTTTTCTTTCTTTTTGTTTGTTTATTTTTTTCAATCCTACGCACTCCACCATAATCATCGTAATATAGCAGACCTGCTTTTTTTTCCTTTCTTAGCTTTCAACATCCTGGTGCAAGCGCTTTGTTGATTCGTATTACAGCCACGATTCCGATTTGTATGCAAAATCGATGACCCAATTGAGCGGCGGAGAAATGTCATTGTTTACCGTCGATTGCTGCCTAGCCGGTTGAATTTTATGAATCGGGGATCCCCGATAAAACCGAAATGGCGAACCTTCCCACATTCACCTTTAGGGAACCAAGAACGATTTTAATAACCGTTCGGTTCATGACAAATGCCATTGGGGACGGTGCTACGTAATAGAACAGAGACTAACCTTGTTAGAGGTAGAGTTTTCAAGCATGCCCTTCGCAAGAATGCTGTCAATTGCTAGTCCAAATTCGCACCAGCGTAGATTTTAAAAGCTAAACTCCGGAAACCAATTACCGGTATTTTCAGTAAAAGCAATCGTTCCCGCTAATTTAGATTGCACGCCCAATGAAATTATTTAAGGCTTTGATAAATCCAGAAGCGGACTCAGCTAAAGCCAAACAAGACTGACATTAAAAGTTAAAGCTGAAACGTATTACCGTACTGCTATCACATCACATTTTACGTGCTGGTTGGAAAAACCCACAGAGACTAGAGCTGATCAATATAAATATACACACTGGAGCTCGTCCAACTTGTATGTATGTCCGGGTTAAGCCACCCGCGGGGTTGAGGTGACTACTGGACCGTTGACCCATGGGAGCATGTTTCGGTAACTCGACGGAGAAATGAGTGAAACGGAAGACGGAACCTCGGGAATAGAACTGTACCCATGACCCCGGCTAAACCATCACTCGACTACACTACAGCCTTCCGAATACTGCCGTGTCTTGGACTCCGAAGACTAGTATAGCCGCACTACTGAATCATTGAGGAAACACGAACGAATTGCCACAGGCCAGAATAGCGATTCAGTGGACACTCGAAGTTACGAACAAAGTAATTTCCCTGCTGCCCATTCATTCTCTCCACTATTCCCACATTCATGGGCCAACCAAATAGCTCTTTGTATCTTCAGCAACTTGCCAGAACGACATCCACCTTAGAAATTGAACCGCAGTTATAATCGTGGTATCAAGATCAAAAAGACTTTTAAATATTTGCAATTGGATGCAATCCAAGATAAAAATTAAAAAAAAAAACGTCCTATGAATCTCCTGTCATTGTCCAATTCAGCTGTGATGGAAATCGTACTATCTATACCCAGAGTCTAGAAGTACAAAAGAGGAATTCGCATTATCTTCAGTTCAGAGAGAAACGTATTTGCTAAGTCCACCGCGTAAACCCCTGTAGTCCCTCACTGTCAAGCACCCTTTCATCACTCTGACAGAGTATTCGACTAAGAAATAATGACCCATGAAACCACTGTACAAAGCTTTAGCCTCACGCGAGTAGAAATGTTATTCTCCAATAACTGGGTCAACTCAATGAAACCTAGTACAGTCCACCGTTACGATGCACCAACGTATCCTGGTATCATTTCTAGTGTTCCTGACGGTCAGGGTTTTAATGACTATGAAGATATTTGTTTACATGCGTTTTTGGGTAGGTCGTCAACTAATCCACTTAAGAATATCCCAAAATATATAGCTACATAAAATACCTTTATCCAAAAGACCCATAACTTGTTGGATTAGTTTAGGTTTGAGTTTTTTAAGGCCCAGCTCTCTTCAATGCGACTGGACCTCAGGTCTGCTGAACTAGTATTCTGAAAAGTCTTCAACGACCCATTACTTCAGGATTCGTCGCTAAAATTCTTCAGCTGACAAACCTGGACTATTAAACGGTTAAAGGGAATGTACCATCTGTTGAAACTACTGCCACAAATTGCACTAATAATCGCAGCTCAATTTTGTCGCCCTACCAGTTTCATTCTTTCGTAAATCCTCTTTTGATGTCATCAGCGAACGAGCAAGCAACCAGCAACTTAACTTACTCTCTCGGAAGATTCGTTTTTATGGAGGATCGGCAATTGGAAACGAGCAAAAGAGAATAAGAGTTGGAGACTGGAGAAGGCATTACCTTGGGATATCTATGCGGAGCAGCAGAAATCCGCAGTCGAGACTGATAGTAGCAGGTCGCCGGAAGAACTTTTCGAAAAGTTTAAGGGATGAGTGTAAGAGAGGGGAATGGGAACGCAGTGGCTGGAGAGGTCAGTCCCGAGTGATGGCTAACGATCTCACCTCGCACACACAATCCAGTATCGCATCGCAGCACTTGCAGAAAAACTACCAAGTACAAGAACGGGGAGGCATTCCGATCGGGTCGAATATATTTCCTTTGTTTTCTCTCCTTACCACTCGCTCTCTTATCGTATTCCTAGGAGACTACTGGAAACAATCCTATACGTGTTGAAATTACTCGTAGACATGTAGACTACCAATTCTCCTATAAATCTCTGTATATAAATCTGTAAGAAATGAAGAACGTTTATCCATCTGTCTGCACGTATGTTGGACTTCTTTGCCTCGGGAAATACTGAATAGATCTCAAAAAATTTTTCGCAGACTTTACCAGATAGAAGAAACACTGAAACCATTGTTATGAAGTGCCAAATTTTCGAAACAACTTTCATTTAGTAGATAGTTATATGTATGTTGCTGAAAAAATTTCATTAAGCTTTGAGAATTGGCGATTGTGACTGTTGCTCATTCAACTATTATTCTACTGTTACTTGTTATAATATTACTCATTCGATAAATATTTATTTTATCCTCACTCATTTTTATTGATTATCATTAACAAAATTTCATCGTGTTTACAGAAAAATCATCTGTTTTGTACTCCAACAGCAGTTTGTGAGAAATCCGCAGGGGTCGAATGCTTAAGGCATATCGCTACTAGAGTCGGATTTATATCGATATTTCAATCAAGACAAACCAAGTTTTTGCTGCAATCGTACTTTCTTTTGTTATTGTTAGAATTATTTTTCTATCGAAACTCGAGCAAAGTCGTAGACGGTAATGTAATATGTATATATTTTTCTAACGTTCTTCTTATTCTCCGCATGTAGTGCTGAAAATGAACAGCCGACTTCGAAGCACGATGAGATTTTCTGAAAGAATCTTGGTCCTGACCTGAGAATTCCAGGCTCACTACCTACCACTCTCAGTCGTCTTGGCGGAAGACTTTCCTTTCTGCTCATCCGGCTCCAATAATTCCGTACTCTTCCGTGGAACATACTGCCGCTATAAACGCTCTTTTTATTAAACGCATTCCTTATTGCCGCAAGAGATTTTTATGAGTGATTCTATGAAATCCTGCGATTCCACTTTTTTTCATCAAACACATGGGGATTGATGAGCCACATTTATTTTTACTGTTTTACGTAAGTCCAGTAATGATTCAAAACCATATTTTGTGGAATTTATCTAGTATCTTAGATGTATATAATCAGTCTAAGGAGCTCAACATTACAGATGTGGACTTATTGCCTTAATAAAAAAAAAACTTTTTTAAATCTCAACGGAAATATTAATTATAGAATGCTGACCTAAACAATAACCAATCAATTTTCCCCACCATTTTGCAGTAGGTAGGGACAATGTACCTCTTGCATGAGGGACAACTAGTTCTCCCACACTAGTTGCAGTCACTGAACACGCCAGACGAGAATGGTTAACCGGCTTTTCGATAGAGGACACTATCGATTTTCATTGGGGTATATGAACAAATTCCGAACCATCGATCTTCATTCATCGCGGTGGTATAGAAGAATTATTTTACGAGCTACGAGAAAAGCTATATGAAAAAAATCTCTACGCTGTAGCCTTTAGCATTCTCGGGGAATGACCTGCCGACCTAATATAGCAATATGGAGCTATGATTTATTTAAAAATATCAAGTAGCTTGATCTCGTTTTTGCAGGCAATTACTTATAATTATTTATGATGTGGAGCACTTTTGAAACTGGTAAGGTCATCTCTGTCCCACTTTATGCTTCAGAAATATCTTCGTTAAAAAATAGTCAACGAAATGGCAGAATGTTTTAAGAAGGATCGAAGCATGATGAGTTCTAAGAAAAGAGTCGAACAATTCTGTACACACACACACACACACACACACATATATATATATATATATATATATATATATATAGTGGCGAGTCAATGATGGTTAGAGGTAAGTTTCAAGGACTTTGTCGAGTAGAAGAGAAGAAATACACTTCCTGGAGACCCACGAGATTTGACGTCTTTTTCAGTTTGCTACGTTGAGACAACATAATTTTTTTTGGTTCTCTTGTACTCTTGCAATACATGAAGAAGTATTGGACTTAACTGAGGACTGCCCAGTTTCCAAATAGTTTTCTCATTCTATCTTCCACAGCTTTTCTTCGTTTCTACACGATATCACTGTTCCAATCTTTCTTCATTCCCAGTTCTATTTCTCATTCTCCACTTTTTGTTCTTCTTCTTCCTCTCGTTCAACATAATTGACTCTCGTTTAACATAATGATACAATTTTCGGTCAAACGATGGGGGTAGAATCCACGGGAGGCCTTAAATAACCAAAATAGCAGTCTGACGGAGTGACAAGGCGAGATTGAGGCGGCGGAGATTGAAGATATTCGCGAGGGATGATGAACAATGCCTGTTATGCATCTCATCTGCCTGTCTCTTTGCTGGAATACCTGTCAGCCGTTCCTCTCTTCATCGCTTATTTCCATTCAGACGAGTATAATGACCTCTATCATGTTTGTATACAACTCGTCATTATAAAAGATGGAAATGTGCCGTGCATAGAAAAAAATAATGATAAAGGAAGTTAAATAACAAAATTATTATTTAAGATGCGAACGTGTTAATCCTTCAAAAAATACGAAAACAAAGTCGTTGATTTACGACGAGCTATCTTTGCCTGCATTTATCTCGACTCGGTTTATTTCCAATGTCAAGCCGTTTACTTTCCGTCTTCATTCCGCAACCACTCTTCTCCCAAGCTTCTCGTACTTCAGCCACCGTTGAATACGTGTACATACATCATCTTGCGTGCATACTACATTACCTTAAAAAATGGCGCACTCTTTCATTCTACAAAAGTAGCCCAAGTCTACAGTGCTATTTTCTCTGGCATCATGTCCCTTTCAATCACTTTCACAAAGGTCTCCATTTCACATATGCTTGTTTTATTTCAGAATCAACCGTAATAGCTGCCTCGTAATATATCCTGACATGGTTAAAATACCCGGGGCCTTCCGGCGGCCATTTTGACTACTCTAGTTGTCGAGACAAAATGTTTTCAGATGATGGATCACAGGGAACACTCAGAAAAGTACGAAACGTTCGAAGGCCACAAGGCAAACGAGGTCATTTTGAATAAGTGACGCCGAAAGTATCAATAACCGAAGCGACGAATCAAATCTGGACCTCTGATTCTCAAAATAGCTGGGCGTCAAGCCAAATGTGGTAAAAAGAAATCAATGTTTGCGGATGTAACGATGAAAGCTGATCAAGCATGGAAGGTCATATCATGCATCATAAACAGAGGATCGTCATCAAGGTGGCGTTCTTATGGTGACATTTCGGGATGGTCTGGTCTCCTCATAAATACAATAGTACGGGTGGAATAGCATCAGGGGAAACTATATTGGAGTACTTTTTCCAAAAAATAAGAGATGTTGGATAAAACGGATTTTTGTGAAGTTCTGGTGGCTCTGGTAGGTAACTGCTTCGGCCATTGCCCAGGCGTACGGGAATATTTGTCGACCCCTAGGGAGGGGGATGTGGGTAGGTCGTGGCAAAACTCGTAGAGTGGTTTGACGCGTGTGAAAACTTTTGACCACTGAATAAAAAGTGGAAATACCGGTGGGCAATAAGTTTTACAACGAACCTGCCAGGGCATATGGTAACCCCGGTCTCTGTCCTGACTGTTTACGGAAACTGGCTCGACAGCTTCCGTGACTGCTGTAGTATGGCAGACAACATCGTTGGTCTCTCTTTCTTTCTCCCTTTCCCCACCCCTCTTTCCTCTACGACATGACACGTTCTTCTACATTGTGCAGCTCCATGTGCACATTAAAATTAATGTCTCGTATGACGTTATGGTCGAAAGAGAGCAAAGGTGAGGAAATACCATGTGAGGAAAGAAGGGAAAAAGGCGAACGTAGCGTGGTCACGCAATGGCAACGAGATCCGCTTTCGTACCAATCCTCCATTTTGCATTGCTCTTCCTCCCTCTTTCGCTCCCTCTCTCTTTCACTATCTGCCTTCTATCTGTATTATTTTGTGGCAGAGTTTAATCAGCAGAGAACTATTATCGTGTACCACGTGCGCAGACTTTTCTGGCCACCATTACGAGGTGCGCAGAGCACGAATACTCGAAGGTTTTATGTATTTAATGTCATTATCAGTTCAGAGCCCATTTTCTCCATTCACTCCTACATCCATTATCTACTACATGATCCAATATGTTAATTAAGCTTTCGTATTGGATTTTATGATTCAATGTGGCTAAGTATGCATCTACAAGGTTGGAAAAGGGTTTAATATGTTAATCGATGAAAAGAAATAAAATGAAAAACTATTAATCATTTTACAGCTCAACAGGAACGTAACCTCGTTAATGTACGAAAGTTCAATATTATTTTGATGACTGATGACGTGGCACTAAAGTGATACGTCAATGTTACCGTGCCTCCGGAAGAATGGAAACTGAGGCGATAGAAAATCTCGTGTAACATGCTCGAAAGCGCGAATTTTCCATGCGATACTTCGGGAACGTACGCCACGGTTTTCCTGTTCATGCAAATATTGGCAATAAATCGTATCCAACCGTGAATTCGTTACTTCCGGTTGGTCGCTTTGCAGCAAGCCAGAAGCACGAGGAGGGAGACAGAAACAGAGAGAGAGAGAAAAAGCGAGAGAGAAGAGAGAAAAGAATAAAAAGTGGAGAAAAAGGGAATGAGAAAGTGGGTGGATGGGACAGGAGAGCCACCAACTCTTCTCAACCCGAAGAAGAAGAAAGAGTTGCCCGCAGAATACGTAGAGAAGAATATCCTCGTGTGCCCCTACGGAGATTTTGCTCATATACATACTCGAACAACCAGCCGGTTTTGCATACGCGCATATGTACGAAAATTTCTATCTATAGGAATGCGGAATTCGAACGTGAGAGAAGGGAGAGGAGTAAGAGTGAAAAATCCGTGGGAGACTGAAGGAGCTAGCTGTTGAAAGGGCGGCGTGTCTCGAAGACGTATTTTATGAGGGCGAGGCAGTGTCTGTTTCCTTTTTGGCGCGTTGCGAACTTCCACTTTGGACAACCAGTGGATAAGAAGAGGACGAGAAATAGTCAAAAGTGGATGGGGAAGAGTGAGGATCTTCCTTCGCATCGGCTAGGAGGGTTAAGCAAAGATCCCAAGAACGGCAACTCTGCTGCTCTATCTCTGATATCGATGCCTCGATCACGTCACACAAATCTATAACCTCTAACCCCAACCAAGCCAAACCCCCGAAAACCACCTCTTCCCCGTCCCCGCGTTTGGCACGGATTTAAAAGCACCCTGCCGGAGACACCGACTTATATGCCAAGTTTCGATTATCCTCCGAGTCTCACTTCCAAAGCTTTATTACACTCGGAAGTCTCCCTTATTTATCCTTTTTTTCCTACCACTTTTTTCTCCCGCACATTCTTTTTAGGCCAAATATTGCAGCTGCGGGAATTCACACTCACAACGGAACATATAAATTCCAAAAGCTACAGATAAATCTCGTCGTCCTTTGTAAACAATTTATGTAATTTCGTGTTTTTAACAATGCGCAAATAAAAAACTACAATGTAAAGAGTAAAAAACAAAAATAGAGAGAAAAAGTTAGGACGAAGAGTATTAAGCATTTGGCGCACGTAGCTCGAATGTTTACCGAGCCCTTTGTGTACCATCACACTTGAAGCCGAGACTCGAGATCGCTTAGCAAATCTACTTCGTCCCCCTGCACACGAACGTGAAGTAGCACGATTAATGGACTCATAAAGTTAGCCTTGAAAATTGTAGTAATTAAAAGCATTCTACGACATCAGGATTAAGTTTGCTACGTTCTAGAGTTCATACTCAAGCTTTGAAAGGCGTGTACGATCACGATGTGAGGGAAACGAGATAAAAAGAATTTCGCACCGACGGTGAGAAAAAATTCGAGGAATTCCGACTCAATGTATACCCAGAGAAAAAAAAAATTACCCAAGCGGTAAAAGATATACGTTGATGGAAATTTTTTCTCAGAGTATACTGGTGCTTCCTCGTTAAACTGCTGAACACGTTCATCGTCAGATTCTACAAAGCGATGTTCTTGTTACACTAAATTCTGAATTATTTTAATTTCCTTAATATTCTATTTAATTAAGAAGGGATTCTACGAAAAATGTTATAGCATCGTAAAAAAAAAAAAACAGGATGAAGGCAGACGAACGTTTTTTGCTGAGGTAGCCACTGAACTCAATGAACTTGAGCAATCTGGTTTCGAAAGCTTTCGCTTCTCAAACGCTTCCGGACTAACGAACTTCGGTGTCAATTCAATTTATTATTTTATACCACCAGCTTGACAGGATAGGTTTGTATAGAGCTTCATGGCACATGCACTCACGTTGGACATGGGGATTGATCATGACATGACGCAGGCGTCAATTTACTATACAGCAAGAGTATTGTATGAGGGTTCTTTTTTCTTTTGCTAAGCATGAGCATCGAAAGGGGTGGCGGAGCAACGTACGCCATTTTTCCGACAATCCTTTCCCCCCGATGCTACGCATACCTGGCAGCCATCAGACGCTCCTGTTGCTTTTCGTTCTATCGTAAGCTTGGTCCAGAAAAGATGGGACAGGCTTGATTTAAAAACTGAAGAAGTACGTTAATGATGAGCACAAAAAAATGGTGTAAAATGGTGTAATGACACCTAGCGCCGGGTGTCATTAAGTTTTTTGAGATTTAATATCACGCCAACAAGTAAGTAGTGCTAGCCGCAATGCAATTTTACGTAAAAATACCTCTGTCCCAACCCTGCTGGCGTGCCATCATTCCTGAAGCTATCCTACTCCATTTACCAGGGTTCCTTCAATCCTTCGTCCCGGTGCATCGTAAAAAGTGAATGCGGAGCATGGGAACACACGTAGAGACGTGAACGTGGGGCCACAGTGTGATAGTGATGGACATAGCATCGAGATAAACTTAAAAAAAAAAAGATGCCCATGTCAGCGTTAGTCACGCGCCAATGCGAGTCACTCAATGTAGCCATTTCGCTGAAAAGATGCTTCCTGCTTTTTCGCCTTGCACTTGATGCTTGCACGTCAACTGACATACGGACAATGCGAGTATATTCGGATGAATAACGCCCCAAGCACTAAGATATAAATCTAATTATCTAAGGGAAGAAATGGAAGGTTAACGTTGATGACACTTGTGGATTAGGTGCCACATCCGAGGACATAATTCTCCGGTTTACAAAGAGGAATGCCATAATGCTTTTAATCTTGGGCCTGTCCCGTGCTTCTGATTTATACGTTCATTGTATTAAGGAACCTACACCTGCAACCAGGTCCAAAGGTACCGTTCTTCGGGTGCTCTAGAATAGCGAACGTTTATTGCTACCAGCGTCGTTGCAACATAGCAAAGCCCTCGAATAACCCTTCCGACGTTCAACCTAGACTCCCGACACCTTCTAGATATGTGTACGTGTCTCCCGCGGAGGCCAAAAGTTCGCTGGCCTCGAGGAAGCTTCCCACCTCCTGGAGACCAGGCAACCGTTTCCTTGGGTGGATGGACACGTGCGGTGTGTGGAACGCGATCGTTTCGTTCCTATAAAGCCCGTTGCCTAGTCGTAACTTTTTGGAGGGGAAAGCTCTTCATGTATTATGAGGAAACTCCTTGCCATCGAAGCAAGATGGCCTGGTGACCTCATTAGTACACGGCCGAAATGACTTCTCCATTTTACATTTATGTGGCAGACGATCCTCGAGCTCGAATAATTTATCGTCTATTATTTTCATGCATCGATGATGATGAGGAGACATCGGTTATACCAGTCATCTCAAAAGTTGGAACACATTGGATTGGATTGAACACAAATTTATAATATCCTATGAACTCTGAATCGTAAAGGAAAATGTCTATGGACTTTTCGTTTCGAAATTACGCGTAGTGAGTTTATTCAACAACTGGGATGTAACTTCTGAAGGTTCCTGTACACAAGTGCCAGAGTGGCGGAGCGATTGGGCTGAAGTTCGAGACTGAACGCTTTCCGATAGGTCGTAAAGATGAGAATGCTGAAGAGTTTAGAGTATTTAAGAGCCACAGGGTCGTAAAAGCGATATGGATGAGAGGGGCTCGACAAATATATAGCAACATTAATTCTTCAAAGTTTTCCAACGGCTCCGGCAAAGCATTACTTTGTGGACGAATTGAATACTCGAGTTATAAGCGTCGCGAAAATATTGGTAATACTCGGACGATGTTTAAGAGAAGAGTTGAGCAAAAATAAACGATGCAAAAATATGGTGTTTTCGCTGATACCCTAGGCTCTTTCATCGCTTCTTGTACATCTACTGCCTTTGCTCAAATACTTATTTCACCTTCTTATTCGTTACCTTACTTATAGAAGCATCTTTCGTCAACGTTAAATCGCCTAATTTTCAATATGAGATCTTTGGTGCGAGTCAGCCATGCGACAGAAGCTTCTACCGTGCCAAAGTTTGGATACTGTGCGTAAACTCCGCTCGGAGAAAATACATATTAACCTTCACAGGATTTTCCTTCCTTAACTGGAAGGTTGGCGAACGGGTTGAAGGTGATGGTAAAAGAGAGAGAGAGAGAGAGAGAGAGAGAGAGAGAGAGAGAGAGAGAGAGAGAGAGAGAGCTATGTAGGTAGTGTGCCAATATACTTTGAGACAGGAAGGCGAGAAGAGATGCACGTGCTTGCCGGGTCACGATGGGGAATACTGCGGAAGGGAGTTATTTACCTCCCGCTACCCTTCCGGTGCCTCCTTCTCAACACCGTTCAAAGCTTGATGTCACCTCTTCTCAACGACCAGGCGCGCTGGACGGCTTTGCACTTCTCGATCTTAAAGAGGTCTACGACCTAACGGCACCTTCGTTAGTTGAGCCTGACATATCCAGCAACCATCTGGAGCCTGGTGAAAGAGGATGCTCCTCGGCGTTTTAGTCCAGTATCTGCTTTATTCCAGCAATGAGTGAGTAAGATAACGCCAAGGTACAGGATTGTGATTCGTCTATTTTCGTTTGTGTGCGCATGTGTTTGTAAATGTATGAGTGTGTGTACATTTTCGCCTCGCTCACCAGGATACTAGCTGTTTGCCACTGTTTGTAATCAGTCGTGCAGTTCGTTTGAGAAAGTACACACGGCTCTCTCTTCCGCCTCACCCATTTTGGTGCAACTCTCCCTCGCCCGACAGGGTCAGGAAAGATGGAAGTTACCGCTCCAGAAAGTGTACACATCAACCATTCACCCGATGCAATGTATGGTGACGATATTACCTCGAGGAGTACCTGTTAAGCGCATTAGTCAATGAAAAAATCCATTTCCTTATTTTCATTGTTCGAAAACGTTATCCTGCACACGCACTAAAATGTCCGTTGTACTCGAGCTTTTTCAGACATTCGTGAAATAGTTTAGATTATTTTTGGCTTTTATGGATTCATTTAGATATAGCTCTATAGACATAACTGACACAATAGACCTATAATGCGGACGGGGTCCACCATCTTTTTTTCCATGCATTAAGTCGCTGTGGCACATTAAGATTCACTTTACGACTCCAGTTTTATTTTGTACACGGGAAGCGGACGCTGGTTCTCTCGTTTGGTGATGGTGAAAGTGCCAGAGGGGTGAAAGGTGGAAAATAGGTTTTACCAGAGAGTCAGTCAGCATGCTCCGCATTCACAAGTTTACTCGTCGGAGCTTCTATACAAACATAACTATGTTGAAGAGAGCTGTGGGGCGTTTCAACCCTCCAACTCCTTCACTCTCTCTCCCTCTGTCTCTCACCTCGTGATTCATCCTCCCTTTTCCTCTTGCCCTGCCATTAGTGTACACATCGCGTGCACTGTCGATTTTAATGGGAGCCCCAAACGAAATGCACCTATCGGCTGTCACCCTCTCTTCGCAATCAAGGAGATATCTCTTTAATGGCGGTACCAAAACCTCACCAACACCAAATTGCATCGTGTGAAAATCCGGGTTGATAGAAACCCTTTGATTCGTTTGCCCCTCACACTGTACACCGAATTAATTTATTCAGAACCCCATAATTAATGAGGGAACAGTTCTGCAATAGATAGCCGGCCATCTTCGAGATATTCTTTAAATGAACTTGAAGTACTCGAGTTTTTTCGTCGCGGTACAGAAATCTTTGAGGTCATGTGACAAAGCACAAAGTGTCCTGAAATTGGGCGTCCAACCGTAGACTGTACTACAGCCTCGTAAATTTCATCGTCCCGGAAGTACGAACATATTACGTTCGTTTGGTTAGTGTGTTACCTCTCTCTCTCTCTCTCTCTCTCTCTCTCTCTCTCTCTCTCTCTCTCTCTCTCTCTCTCTCTCTCTCTCTCTCTCTCTCTCTCTCTCCCCCCCCCTCTCCCCCCCTCTCTCTCTCTCTCCCCCACTCCCCCCCCCCTCTCTCTCTCTCTCTCTACTATCGAGTGTGTGTGGTTTACCAGAGCATCGTTGGCGTAGTATTATTGGAGGAACAAGACTGGATTCAGGCTACCGGTTGCCAGAATGAATTCACAGGAAGCTAAACCAGGCGTGATTTGTATAGAATATAAACATAGGGTGTCCTGTTAAAGGCTGCTCAAACTCATTAGCTCTCGAGGCTCGTAAGTTCTTCAAGTTCACCCAGGGTCTTTGATCCAACGATTGCAAATTCAAGATACAAACAATTACTTATAACAAAGATAACAGAATAAGTAAATTTTCAATTATGAAAACTAATATGTCAAAAATGACAGAACGTATCAGGCCTTTATCAATTTCCAATTGAACTCCACTGTAAAAATAGCTCACTTTTAATTATTTCTTCTAGCGAACAAGAGTTAATCCGAAAATAGTAATTATTAATACTCGTTCAACAAATAATGTTAATGCAAACGCTTAGGGGTAGGAATTAATGACTCCAATAAGATTCCCTTAGGACACCCAGTATATAAACCACAATTATTACAGAAGCAGCGAACCGACCCGAGACATAGAGAGTGGCAACTAGTATAATATTCTGGACCTCTGATGCTACATTCGGCGTTAATATTTGAGGGAGAAAGCGTTGTGATTAACGTGTAGAAAGTGGCAACAAATTAGCAAGAAAGCTTCAGGAAAAGCCTGATAAGAACGGTGGCGTAGTGGGTCACACTCATAAGCCAAAGCAAGCACGAATGAACCAACTTAAACCCAACGAAACTCGAAATGCTTTATGGAAATCCAAATCCTGTAAAAAACTGAAATTAGCCCAAACAAACCCACTTGCATCTCAATGAACCAGAACGAACCCAAATAAACCCAAAATGCATGCACAGACATGCACCCACATACCCAAAAGATATAAGTATCTTGGTTGGACTGAAGGAAATGAGAGGATGGCCAGCAAGAGGCATACTAACGGGTGGAAAATGGAGGGTGGGTCAAGGCTTCGAAAGCTTCATCCGTTGCCGGGCATCGGAAACCCGAGGTTTCTCTGTGGTTTAGTTTAGAAGGCAGTTTGCTCTATGTTTATATGTGTGCGGTTGCTAACAGTCCCCAACGAGAGAGGCTCGACTTGTGTAGCTTCAACCGCATTTCTAGCAACAACAACCCCCTCAGCAACAACCTCCATGCTTCGTAGTTTCTGTGTTTATAATCTCTTCATACCTTTTACCCCTCACTTTCTCAACTTTCCTGTGAAAAAACATCGATTCGTGGTTCATGTAAAACCAGACGAATGTGATATTTTTCAAAAACTTGTCAGAAGTCTAAGATACTTTCAAATTTTAGGATTAACTGTATTTGTTATTGTCTGTAAAATTTTGAAGCAATAATATTCATGCCAATTTTCTTTCCGATGCTCCGTTGACGAGATGTTAATTATTTAATGACAGGGAATTCAGTGTACTTTAAAGAGAAATCGCGAAGTCAAGGAAAAGCGCCACGCCCATCGAATTGTGGTAGTACATATATGCTCATAGAATTGTCGCTCTACGTTCAAAACTCCTACATGTGTTTATTGAGAAAGCAGATTGGCTCTTGTACTCATTTCATTAATGTCTCGCCAACAGAGCATCGGAGATGTAATTTAGCTATAGACTTATTTTTTCAAAATTTACAGATTTAACTATTCTCTGAAGCTTAAATAACTATGAGTTTGTAGCTGCATTTAGTCCACTTTTCAAATTCTTGGTGTTGTAACTTTGTTCACCTTCGTTTGTTTATGATTTAATTACTCTTTTCTGCTTATTTACATTGTATTTTCCATTTTCACTCGATTACAGAGTCAAATAAAGTATAAACATAAACCTATCTCTCCGAAAACGATACGTGCTCGGAATAACGATTGTTAACTCAGAATGACGTTGTCTAATTTACCAAGGATTATGGTCGAACTCCAAGCACTGAGGGTTGCTTATACATGTCCAACTATATGTGTGCTCAAAGTCCCCCTGGCCAAGAATGACTCTCTTCTCCCTTTGCGATCCTACCCCCTTAACCAGGAACTAGACAAACCAACATTAGTCTTCGTTATAAACTCCTTCGAGATCCATGATACACGTTACCTGATCGTACATGCCACTCCGAAATTTCTACCCTTTCTCCACAACCCTATATCTCACGGTCTCTCTCTCTCTCTCTCTCTCTCTCTCTCTCTCTCTCCCTTCCATATATTCGCAAGGATGCGGATCTCCAACCAAAACTTCGAACCAAGGATATTATACAATATCTATACCTGTATAGGCGACCCCCTCTTCATTTTCTAACCCCCTCTGTAGTAGATATTTCGATAGAACAAATCAATGGATCATCCCATTAAGAAGCAACGTTTTCATCTCCGATTCCATCATTTTGTTTTACTTTAACGAGGTTTCAACAATCCGTAAATTTTTTTTTCCTTTTCGTTAACCCGCAATTTTATATAGAATTGTGTTTCTAATTACTCGAACATTAAAACAAAAACATGAGTATTTATTTCATACGAACATCCCAGTTTTCGTTAACAAGAATGTACGTTTTTGCAATAATTGAACAAATTAAAAAAAAAATTACTAAACGAGTTGCAAGTTAAAATAGAAGATTACTAATGACTTTTGAAAATTCATAACGGAATTTAAATCAAAGCTTCAATTTCACCAGCCATCAAACATTTCTACTAAGAAGTTATAGCGTTTATGTCGTATGTATTAAAAAAAAATTCGTTTGAGTATTATCCGGCGATTACTTCTTGACGATTAATCCCCGCAACGAGGAGAGCTCGTCTCAGAGCACTATAACCAGAGCATTAGCGCAATATCTATATAGGAGACTTTAGTGGGGTTTGTTCTTTCTGTGTCTCCCTTCGTTCGTTCTTCTCTGCCGAAGCTCGCATTTTCTCGTACTCCTCGTTGATGACGACGTCGACGGAGAGGAGAATGGAAAAGCACACGCTATCCAACTTTGTCGTGGGTTGGCGCTCATTCACGTATATAGTACGAGAAGAGGAAAACGAGAGAGCGGAGGATCGGGTACGATAACATGAATTAAAGAGGAAGCCTCAATCGTTCCAGGATCGCGAAGCACTTTTTCCCGCAGAGGATGTCGACGGATGTTAGTATTATTCAATACACTGCTTTTTCAAAATACCTGCAGGAGTCTTGGGGAATACGCAGATCGCAATATTCCGTAATGAAAAGTTATTTGCCATTTTGATCTTCGATGCACCATTCGTAAGATAATTATAAAAAGAGTGAACGCCAATGCGGTGCCCAAGTGAGTAAGTAGGCGGTACGAAATATGGAGTGGGGAGTAAACAGCGCAGCGGATTAGCTGTGAATGAACAATCAATATCTCATAAATGCTGTATCGGAGAGAAGAATGGCTAAGTACTTCTCTTCTCAAAATTTTAAGCTCTATTAGCCTACAAATTTTGAGAATGATTCTTCGTTAATTATTAGACTATATTTTTCTTTAATTTTCATCGCTCAACAACCAAGAACTTATACGTGTGTCTTCACAACTATGAAACCCCTCAACTGTTATTTTTACGAATTACGAAAAAATAAAAAAATCTTATCTTACGATGAAGCCTGAATAATTTAATTAATTGAAGCCTATGCGCTGATCTCGAATACTGGAAAATTTGAAAATATTAAAAAAAGTTTTCAGCAATATTTACCGACCTATTGAAAAGATCATCATGTAAATAGTGTATATGTAGGGCGAAATTGCAATAAAATAAAAGAGCTAGAAAAAAAAACATATGACAAAATAATACCTATTAAAGAGCATAAGCTCTATAAGCTTATCTAAAGAGAAGTGGGGGAAGAGCTTGTGGCAGATGGTCCAGGCTTGGGAGTGGACAAGCTCCGAGAGCGTGAAGTTAAGGTCGATTAAGAGGATTAAATGACAAGCGTGGCAATATGGCAAGGACTGGATAAAACGTATGCTGGTCAACACAAAGAGATAGAGAGGGTGACCCACGCGAGGACTAACAGCAGTCTAAGCTTTTTGCTCTACATATATACCTGCCTGTTCATGAACTTCACACTTATTTCAATTAAATTGAAAAACATGAAAAATAACTAAAACTAATCAGCAATAAATGAAAAATAAATATAATGCCGATGAAAAATCATAGAAAAATTCACTACAATAAGAAATCGCAATGAATCTAGTGGATTGATTTTATTTATCAACTTAAATAATCTATCACAAGTCACAACCGACGTAAAATTTTATTTCTTTTAAATACTCTTTCAACCAGGAAACTTGACCGCTTTAGAATTTTCATAAAATCAAATAACTCCTTACATCTAGGTCATTCATCCTGACACGCGCCATACACACAAATGCCTCGAACATTCGATTGTTCCCTTCGGGCCTAGGCGCATCGGTCATAAAACCTAGACCGTAGCAACAGCCCTCACACTAACACCCAGAAGTTAACCACATCTACTCCGCCTACGTTAATTCCAAAGATGAAAAAAGGTGTAAGAACACTTCCGTTTTACTCGAGCTCTTGAGTATTTTCATTCATAAAACGACGACCCGATGAGTCAAAGTAAACTTTGCATTTAAGTCATTCATCCCGACACGCGCCATACACATAGATATCCCGAATACTCGAGTTCTCACAAACACAACTAAATATGCAAGCGAGTGTGTCTTCCGATCCAAAGCGCCTCGGCAATAGATCTGGACCCTAGCAACAGCCTACATACCAACAATAGATGACGACCACATCGGTTTCCCCTACGCTAGCTTCTAAGAAACAAAGGCTCAAAAACACAAATCCCTACCATTTGCCCTAAATCTGGCCCTATAAAAAGGCGAGGTTTTCCACGGGGCATCGCATTCCGTTCCGTACCTATGTCGCGTTTATACTGTTAGCAATAGTTCGGTTGTCATTCGGTTAGCCGTCTTATATATTTTATCTCTGGTCGAACTCCGAGTCTTCTGTAGAAGAGAGCGAGGCGAGTCCAGAAGTCAAAGTTTTAACGTATAAAATTCAAGATTCGGACTTAGAATATTTTCCGGTTTATTTCATTTAATTCGGATTTGGACTTAGAATATTTTCAATCATTTCGCGTAACTCAACAAAGAACAAGTAAGTTACGACCAATCAAAGATTTCCAAAGACACCTCTCCGGTAAAGTACTTAATATTTTATTATACCAAGTTTGTATTCACCAATTGTATTTTACTAACATTATATTTTGTACTACGAATATATAGAGAATCCTAGATCTCTCTACCTATTCTTATTGTATTTTTACTAACATTTTATTTTCATTAAAGAGTGTATAAAGAATCCTAGATCTCTTTATTCACAACCTTTAACACCCTTTCCTCAGTCGCAACTAGACAAAGCAAGACTTCTCGAGGTCTATCAGTGTGCGCCCACCATACTCCTAGGAGTATATCTATATAAACGCTCTGCGTATAATACTGCATGGAAAAGTCTATGGGACATAGCGTTTGCCGCTCGACGCTCAAACACCCAAACCTTTCCTTCACGCCCCTCCGGACGTGACACACAATAGAAAAAGAATAATAAAAAGCCAAGTACAAAGTACCCCGTAATGTACCGTCTTAATTAGTTCAAAGACAGTATCAAGAACATCGATAATTCAGTTTTTCGAGCACCAGAGTTCCTCGATATAGTTCTAGAATATTTGACCCTTTTTTTATTCTACTCTTTACATTGCCAGTCGATTATCGAGAGAATAATTTAATTTAGTTCGTAAGGAGTGGCGGCAAGTTGAGGTCTCCAGCAGCAAAAGCTAGGCTACGAAGCCCAGCCTGAGAAGAGCTTTAACACGAATAAGCGAGTGGTGACGCCACTTGGTGTTCTTCTGTAAAACATACCCTCGCTTTTAGTCAAAGGAGCCAGCGAACAAGCAACAACACACACCTTTAGACGTTTCAGCTTTGATAACCGTGAGGTCCTGGTTTGTAGAGCATTAAACCATCAAAGCGTCACCCCCGTACCTCCCGCCATCCCTCTTTTTTTCATTCCCGTCATCATTTTCTTCTCTCGCTAACGAAGAGAAAGCTTCGAACAACCTTATCTTTTCCCGCACCCTAACCAAATACGAAACTGCACATTTTGCGTCTCTGCCATCAAACCACCCACCAAAGGTTCAACAACCGTGGCCATTTATTGAAAAAACAGATTATCGAATGCCTCGTTTTAAGGACACCCCGTTTCAAAATCCCGAAATATGCAAAACAACCCCAAAAAGCCTTGAGAGTCTTTGTAAATATTTAAAATAGAATTTCAGTTTTTGTCAAGTTTTAAAATATAATTAAAAGACTTTCACAAGAATGTCGGCACTCATTTTCGAACTAGTAAAGATGGGAATTTATGGGAGTGATTTAAAATTAATACTGGTAGACTGATTTTAAAAATACATAAGTTAGAAATATTTTAATAGTCAAAAGTTTAAAAAAAATGACATAATCAAAGGTTAAGAAAGATCTTTTTTTTATTATCGATTGACATTTATTTATGTTACCAATCATTGAATTTTCATTCTAATGTTATGTCAAAACAAAATTTTTTTTCTCCATGTGAACGAAACAAAATGGTGGTTGGGAGAAAAAAAAATACAAAAAACAGTAGGGAGAAATGAGAAAAAGTACATTTTAAAGTGCTCCTTATCTTCACAATTATAATCACCTTATTTTGCCAGAGAATACTCCGAGTCACTTCAACATTAGCGAGAAAATTTTTTTATCTCGAACAACCCCTGTTGGAAAACAACAATTGGAAAAAATTGTCTGGAAAGACAATAAAATTCTATCTTGTGGTCTCCCTTAATTTTATTTAATGAAAATGCGAAAATATACGATTATTGATTATATTAATAATTCAGATAAATTCCAATCAATAATCCAGCTTAAGCAAGAAAAATGTAAGTGAATAATATTGTGGAAGAATAAATAATCGATAGGAAAGAAAATATTTATTATTTTCACATTTATGATCTCTTAGCGTTGGCAGCCGTATTATATCAACATATAAATTCTTAACATAAATAAACAAAAAATCAATAAATAAAAATATCTCAAAAAATGTGAAAAAGAAAACAATAAAAATAAAAAATAAAAATTTCTAAACCATAAAGCGTTATTTAAAAATTCACATAAATAAAATGAAGTAGAAAAAGTGGCTAAACAGAGAACCAAAGAAACAAAATGAGCGGACAAAGGCAAGAAACGTAAAAGAAGAGTTAAAAAAAGTAACAACACGTCCAAGTCCACTAAAAGTCTTCGTCTTTTGCACTCGTTGCGTTTTCACGATAATGAGCAGTCGTGGAATGCACTCAAGGTAGACTTGGAAGTGTACCTTGAAAAGCCAAAGGCCGGGGGTGGCGTGGGTGCGAGGCTGGGAGAGGAAGAGGGTAGGTTTGCATCAGCTTCGGACCAATGTATGTATATTCTTTTCTTACGTGTCTGTTCTCTTTTTACTTGCCTCGTCAAACTTCTTTTTCGCTAGGTGGAGTTTCCGACTGCCTCGAGAAAATTCGTTTCTTTTTATTTTTTACTTTTTTGCTCTCTTATTATCTCTTTCTCTCTTTTGGGGGATCTAAGAGAGAAAATACAAGAGGTAGGGAAAAAGCTTAACCTCTCTACTCTGACTTTTCTTTTTATTAATATATATATATATATATATATATATATATATGCATGCGTTGAATCGTTATATATATATATGTAGTGGTAAGAATACACGTATACCTGTGTAATTTCTACGTACACATTTTTCCATACTTTCCTATGCGTATAAAAAAAATATTTATATATTTAATTTTCTATACATATAGTATGGTCCAAACCAGCTTCGTTTTCTCGTCAAGTGGCAGAGCCACGAGGAGTGCATACGTTGGCAATATAAGTACACTCTTGCTGGGTGCACTCTGTTCTCTCCTCGTACTCTTACACGAAATATATATATGTGTGTCTAAAAAACTATATATATATTTGTGCAAAAATTCTTTTTTTTTACATAGACCGGGCAAAAAATGTTTAGCCTTGCGTACATTTACTACATTTGACTTTTACAAATTCGACGCTCAAATGAAACGAAGCTAAGTAAAAGGAGGAGAATACGGGATATATATAAATGTACCACATTTCCTCGATGCACCATATTGCGCCACCGAATCCTCTTATTGGCAACGGAAAAAAGGAGGAAAAAGGAATAACTGATTGTTTAATGTGAAATTGTTATACGAGACTTTATACTTCAATTTTCAATGCTTTGATATGCTGATATTTATGGAGGTATAATTATAGTTCAATTATTAAAGTTCAACGTTGAATTTAGCATGATAAAACTCTCTATGCAGACGATTCGGACCAGATACAAAGCAAATGTGTTAGAAGTAATACCAGCTTAACCAACACCAATTCCAGCTTATATATTGTCAAACAATCCGAGGATTAGCGAGTATCACTCCCACCATTAATGTCCAAAATGCTTGGACTACCCGTCAGTGCTGAAATGCTGTTGCTTCCGCTCTCCGGATTCAACTCCTTCTCCACCCTCCACATTAAGAGGCATCCAACAGACAACCCCTTACCAAGACCAACTATTAACTGCATCTAATTACAAACTCCAATGCAACGTAGATGTCTAATTAATGGCTCAGAGATTTATGCACAGATGCACATGAGTTAGATCGTCTTGCGTAAGCACCTGTTTCTCTTCATCCTTACTTCACTTTCACATCCTTAAGAAAGCCCTTTAGATCTTAAGATCAAAATTGACACTGTTTGTTGCAAGAAAAATAATGTGGGGCCCACCTCAAATATCTTCGAATGTAACGATTCAACCAACCTCATTGAAAGTATGTGCCTAGGGTTAATCACAAGGTTGAAGGGAACTTCAATTTCCCTCGTATAATTAAACCTACATTACGATTAATCTCAAAGGGATCCTTCGAGTTCCACACACCCATTTCGAGCTATAATTTTAGATGCTGTGGCTTATTCCGACCATCACTGGTCCTGGATGTGTCGTTGACATTTACGATTTATCAGATGATGACTCCGCTCGAGTAGTGCATTAGAATCAAACGTATTTGATTCTAATTCACTGCGACTGCTCACCGCTCTCGGAGCTTAACTTATGAAAGACAGCTTCCAAAAATTATTAATTATTTGTGAGTAATCTTCTCTGTCTCGTTTGAACAAAACTTCATATTTATTTTGTAAATTAATATTAAAAAAATATTGTTAATAAGGTTGAATATTAATATTTTGGCACAAAGTGAACAAAATAGTTAGATCATGAAATTCCGGAGAAACAAATCCTTAACCGTTGTCTTTTCCGATACGCGATTGACGAAATAGTAACTAGTTACCGCAGGAAGACTCAGCGACTCATTGGATTCGCTGACACTTAATATTTAATATTTCGTGAACGATACAATAGAGAGAAAAATTGTTGAGGAATTTTCTCTTCAGAATTTCAGAAAAAACGTAATTAGTCGCAGAGTCATTGGTATTTACAAAAAATAAATGAACTAAAGGTAGTTAAAAATATTTATTTTTTTATTTTATTGTTCCTACGTATACACTTGCGGGTTTTTACGAGCCCATCCCCATACTTTAACCCCACTATTCCCCCACTTTTCTAATTTCCATGTTCCTGAGAGACCCCCCAAGAGTGTTGCCCACGGCCACTCTTTCCCAATGCACTACTGTATCGCATTTGTACGAGGGCCAAGGGAAACTGTGGAGAACCCGGCCGATACAGGCGGCTATATTTTTACTGAGTTTCAATTGATTAGCATCATCAAAAACTCAAAAAAACTGCCTCCTGCTCAGCGATTGATACGCGCTTTGGAGATCGCCAGAGCTACGCACCGACCGTACACCCATCGCTGTCGGTAATTAAAAAATAATAAAATGAAACAAAGAATTCGAAAATAGCTTATTCATCGTGTAAATACTTGAGTCCTCCTTTCCTTTCTGTTTGTGGATTCCAAATAGTCGTGCAAGTTAGCATTATTCTGGAATGTTGTATCGCAGCGAAATTCACGTACTCTTGAGCAATTTCATAAAAATTCCACGCAGTAAATCCCACCCGTACGAAAATCTTTTGCACACGAATCTCGAAACTAGTGCAAACTTCACAGGATTCGAAATACTCGGGGTACACCCTCTACTGATGCTCCATAAGCTGGACAAAGTTTCAAGTTATACGAGGGAAAATCCCCTTCCTTCCGCAACCCAGCCTCCTGTATTCCAGAGATTTATATAAGGCGAATCATTTCTTACACCCTGCGACGACTAGGAAATAAGTAAAGGAACAGAAAGTGAGACGAGACGAGAAGTTTGTTGAATATAATCACTTCAAGTCGTTTTGAAAACAACTCTGGAAATTCCGTGGGCTCAAATTCGCCTCGTTGAATACGAAGTGTACGCTTTTGAGATAAAAATGAAAATAAGATATAACACAATTTCAACGATAACCGGTGTTGACCTTAAAACTTGAGGTTATTTGCATAACGATTAAAAAAAAGAGAACATAAACATTTCTACCCGACATCCCTCGATATTTTACATTATATCATGCGGGAAACGGATAATGAAATTAATTTTTTTTTCCGCCAGCACATTACATGAAATAGCACGAGTTCTGGGCTACTGTAAAATACAAAAGCATCCTCGCGGGTCCCCTAAATAATATTTCATCCCGAGCTAATAATGTGTGTGGTTATCTTCTGTTACGTTTCATCGCTGTGGTACAACATTTTCGATGCAACGCCACCCTTCATCTCACTCTAGCTTTTGCCACAACGGTGGTTCTAAACGATGCGATAATTATCCTAATTATAAGCATAATTGAAAAGATACTCGTGTCGTTGTTAGCCGGAGCGAGGGACGTGTGGTTTATATCCAAACCGATGGGAGATTTCGTTCGATTTTACTTTGCTATATTCACACACGTCGATGTATACGGGGTTTCTCAAATTTGAAAAGCAAGATTTACAAGGTGAATAGATCCCACACTTCTGAAGCAAAAAGTCTTAAACCATTATTCTCTCCGATGCACCGATCATAAAATATGAATTAATTATTGAAGAACCAATCATGTGCATCGTTCTAGAAAGCGCGTAGTGGTGAGGGAGAGCACCACGCCCCGCTGGGCGGAGCGAATTAGCTAGCTCGTTATAACACTGCACGAGCACCCCCCACTCTCTGTCAACACATCCAGATTAGCTTTTACTATTTAATTAAAATATCTCACAAGCGATGAATGGGATCAAAAAATGGCTAAAGACTTTTCTCTTCAGAATTTCTCGATCTTATCAACAATGTGTAATACATAAAAATAATGACATTTGTCAAGTTTGAAACCCCGATATCTAGGGAACGAAAACAAATATGCCCCATATTTCGTAAACCTTCTATCTCCCAAAGTTGAAGTTATATCTTTTAGAATTTGCACACCCTGTACATCGGAGTTACTGTACGATCAGATAATACGTAGGTATCCGCATATAAATGGACGACTACTTGTTCGGGCACATTAAATCGATGTGAAAACAAAATTTAAAGCGGATGTAATTGCGTTCTACCGTGGAATTCTCCAACAGTAGACGCAACTTCCGCGTACATTGTTGGCAATGTTTGCTCGCGTACTATGAGATTTTGCGGTTGAAAATATACTCTATACGTATATACCATGAGCACATAAAAATGTGTTTGTGTACGACGAGAAGCCGTGTTAAATTTTGCCCCTTTCGCTGGACGAGCGATTAATTAAATTTCCGGTCTCGTTGTGTCGCGACGAATCGGCAGCCGCGCCTAATTGACTCATAGATTACAGCATGTTTCTCTCTCTCTCTCACACTCACTCTCTCTTACTCTCTCACGTCGCATCTCTTCTTCTCTCACGTCCGAGCATGGCTCTCATTATCTATCCATCCGTTGAGACTCCAGTTTGACAATCAACACCCGGTAATTTTGGCCCATTCGCGACGCATCCGAAACCCTTTTTATTCCAATTTCAAAAGTTCACCATTGAAATATGAGTGAATGTAAAATAAAGAAGACTCGACTGGAAATATTTCAAGTTTTTTTTCACGGTTTTTCCAGTGGATACTATTTCACGTTTGGGGTAATTGGTTTTTTCACATATTGAAATATGATATGTATTTAAATAGTTTTTTATTAATGATAATGAGTTTTCAATATTTCGTCTAAAATATGCATCGAAATGACATTCATTTAAAAACTTTATGCGTCAAAGGGTTAATTCAACCCTTACACAACTCTTTTGTAAAGCCGAACACCTCGTTATTATATATCGCACTTAAAAAGCATTTTTCTTGTCGTTTCAGCTACTTTGATGCTCCGTGACGTCTTTTTTCTATCCTTACAAAGACCTCTATACATCGACTACCAATAACCCTGTTAGACGAAGTACAAAGGAGAATTTTTTTTCGACCTCGCACCCTAGATGCAACAAAATAGGAAGATGTGGAAAAGCTTTCTTAAAGGTTCCTTCATCTGATTTATTTTATCGAAGCAATCTGATACGTGGAATTTTCCTTAGGTGTCATTTATATAAAGAATTGAAAATCATCTTTCGCTACGTCTTTTTTTACTATTTTTCCTTGAAATTTATATTTTTCATATAATTTCAATATTTTCTGATTAAATTTTTAAACATTTTAAAAAAATGTCTTCGATACATTTTTAATACATGTAATGTTGATACAAATTTAATATTTTTGCAATATAACTTTCATGCCGTTTTAATACACTTCTAGAATATTTAAAATACATTTTTATTGCCTTAGACTGATTCCTATTGGAAGAAGGAAATATGAAAGAGGAGTGATGAAACTCGCATCTGAAAATGCAATTTAACGACTACCCTCGTAGAAGAGCTCGTGGTCGGAAAGAACAAACGTTTCCCTCGACTATCAACAGCAGTAAAGGAAATCCACCCCCCACTCTATTCTTTCGATGTCTGCCTTACTCCCTCTGTGCCCCGCGAAATAATGTCGTTTATCCGAGAGTCACGATTGAGCCATTTCCATAGCATTTGTATAAACACGAAAAAAACCACTCCTATAAACGTTAAGGGGTTGTTGAAATCGGAGACGAGAATATAAAAGTCACATCGATATTCCTGTCGAATTCTAATAACTAGTTATTTCAAGAACAATCGAAATATGTCTGCACGGACGCAATGAAGAATAGAAACATTGACGTTGTATTTAAGTTTTCTTGAATAAAGAGAAAAAAAGAATATGAAAGTAAAAGTTTAATTAAAGTTCTCCGATTAAGAATAGTTGTTTATTTGAAGTCTCGTGGTAAACAAAATGCTAATTCCATTTTTGTAATTAACCTATTTGATCTTAAATTTTAATATTTCATTAGGGAGAGCGGTTGGTCCGGTAGATAAGGACTTGGGCTCGCACGTCGCGGGTCCCGGGTTCGAATCCTGGCCAAAACATCAATGAAATTTGATTTCAACATTTTTTGAAGTGTTTCTGTTGTAATCCCGGGTGGTTCGGATTCCACCTTCATAAATCTATGCCCAAAACACCTCTCTATGATGCATGAGCGGTTGGTGTACGGCTTTGGTGGCCTCCCGTGGACGGTTCTCATCGTACGGATGGTGGCCTTCTAGTCGTGCACCGGCTAGCTCATTGCATCACAGCTGAAGAAGTGCCTGCCTAAGCGCCTCTGGTGGTCGTGCTTGAGCGTGCTCGTATTGCCACCTGGGGAAATTAGTCAGGTACCTGCCGTATCGGCAACGTTTTCTACAGTTTCCATTTGCTCTCGGTAAGTGCGATACAGTGAAGGAATAAGTCGACTGCAACCACACATACGGGGGAATGGGTGGAACAGTGAAGGAATAGTCGAAAAGGGTGAGGAGGCTAAAGGGAAGGGACCCTGGATCGTGGAAGTAACAATCGCGGGGGCGATTGGTTACAAACCCCAATATTAATATTTAATTTTCAAAAAATTACAGCGAACATAGAACGTTACTGTAATTCTCTTAAAATCATATCAAAAGCACTTTGTTCCTCCCCAATCGTAATATCAATAAAGAAGTGAGAAAAAGAAATGTAAAAAGTGTAGGAAGTCTCTCTTTCTCTCTCTCTCTCTCTCTCTCTCTCTCTCTCTCTCTCTCTCTCCTCCCTTAATTAAGGACATCTACACGATACTAGAATCGATATAATAATAAAGTGCCCTCTCGAAATGCGGTAAATTTTACGAGGCACTCCAAGATAATTACAGACATTCGCAAATTTTATTTCGTACTCCCAGTGATATTAATTCGAACGCTAATATGGCTTCGGGCTAGCACTTATTTATTCACAATTTTCTATCGATTTAATTAACTTAACACCAGAGTTCGACAGAAACAAAATTAATTCTTCTTCTCCAATTTTTTTCAAACGATTTTATTCATGAAACTGTTCATTCACAATCATTTCACCTTTTTATCAAATATACCAGAATTAGAAAAAAAAATATTATCTTTCTGGAGTATTTTGTTGTTGAAAAAAAAGTTGATAACTTTTTAGCATTATTATTGTACTGAAAATCAATGTGTATAACACCTCAAGATATCGGAATTTTTGTGATCTCTTTTTCAAAATACTACTTGCTGAAATTTAATAAAATAAAACGTTTGTCCTTAATTGTTAAACGAAAAAAAATCTGCGTTTGAAGGCACCGAGATTAGGATCCTCAAAGGTGATTCTAGATAGAGGAATATCTGGTTCACACGTAGCCTCGAAGCATTGAACCAACGCACGTGGAAATACAACGACTCGAGTGTATTTCCTAAACATGTGAACAAAAAGGTGTGTTTGATGTTGTTTTATCCTGAACCCTTTTCTGCATAGAGAGTTCTGCCCTCTTGTGCATAGAGATAGAAAATGGGTACGTGTGGTTTGCAGAAAGTAGAGGTCATACCTATTTGATGATAGAGAGCAAAGAGATGTAGAAAGTCCAAGGTGATTGGAGCCAGATATTTACCGCAGACTGTAACCGCATTGACCCCCACCTCATCTAACTTTCGATGTGCTCCGTCGATCTCGATATACAATCCACATGGTCTTTACTCCAACCTCTAGCAAACAAAATGTCAGACAACTCGAGTTTTCGAAGTATCGGGTCACGTGATTTACGCCCATGCATTTTCAAAGTACATATTTGACGTGGGCCATGTTCTCGGATGATATTTTAGATATTTAAGTGTGGCCAGTCCAAACACACCGATGGCAGGCCAGAAATTAGTCGTCCAAGATTCAAGAACCTTCAAATCACCTCTGACATACTCTGGCACTGACGTACCGTATCGTTAATAAATTCTCTAGACCTTGATGACGTTAACGACGATGTAGTTGACAGAACAAACCGCTTCAACATTGACTTTTTAACCTCAGCATATCAATTTCTCTTCGCTGAGTTCATTTCAGATGTGGAACTGGAGTATTTTGCAGACTAGACTGATGTGATTTATTAATAGGTTAAAGGTCACTCCAGTACCGAAATACTGGGAAAAAACAAAAATAAAGTCTGGTTTAATCGATCGTCGTTGAGTCTCTTCACGAAATGTTCATAAATTAATTTTCTTTAGTGCATAAAAGTCATCCCCTGCCTCATGCCTGACGAACAGCTGCGAAATCTCTTTTTAAAAAAGAAGAGTAAAGCTGATGGTTGTGGATGTGGAAGGTTAAGATTTTCGTAAGTACGAGTAAAAATTCCAGGACACAGAAGGGCACGGGGAGGGTAGAAAATCCTCTCGAGCATTTTACGGCTGAAGGTTGGAGTAAAAAGAGCTTCGTATTATTATAGTATACGTGTGCCAACAACGGGGTAAAAAGGGAGGAGAAGGGTTGGCTCTGTCACATTGCAGACAAAATTAAGTTTTATCTTGGTTAACGATCGAGACTTGACGACAGTTTATCGTTCGTAAAAACTTGTTTTTATCATACACACGTATACAGATGGTTTCAAAATTTGTGACTCGAGGAAATAGTTAGATCGGGAAATTCTTGAGAAAAATGTCCTTAGCCATTTTTCTCTCTGAGCCAGCGGCAATGAGTTATGAATGAATTAGTGCAGTAGCCAATCGGGTATAAGTGGATGGGCGTGACGCGCTTCCTCCATTCTGCGCTTCTCAACAACGCTCCCCATTGACCGTCGGTAATTAGTCACTTTCTCAGAAACGATGTACAGGAAAGAAAACCAACAAAGGACTTTTCTCTTCAGAATTTCCCGCTCTACGTACTTTACAAGCCTCGTGAGCAATGATTTTTGAATAAGGCTGTATAAACCGAGAAACAGGGTAATTCGTGCAAAGAAATGAAGAGAAAGGGAGAGGAAGGGAAGATGTGAAGAATAAGAGTCTGTTGATTCAGGAAGTGGAAGCAGGAATGAAGGAAGAATAAACAAGACAACGATGTATAGAGAAAGAGAAGAAAATTCGAGAGAAGGATTGAAAGGAAAGTAGCGGGTGTGTGGAAGGGGAGGAGGGAAAGGAGGCAAAATGTAGGTTTTTTTCTTAGGAAAATACGACTCTAGTTGTGTGTACGTGCGCGCATACATGACAAAAGATGTTTTACAAGAATGGCTCTGTACGAGAGTAACCTATAGGATTGAAAATGGCGTCCTCCGGCCTGTAAATTGAAGCACGTCTCTCCAACGGAATATTTCGTTTGTCAAGGATTCCCGGGTGTATCTGAGCCCAGGACTGAGATAAATCTCTACTACAACAACCTTCTATATCGAGTTCTTATAAAATTCTCTTTTATCTACTGATTTACCTCTCATCTCAATGATTCTATATCGAATCTTCCCCCCTAAAGCATTTTGCATCCCGGAAAACTAGTAAATTTTCAATACCAAATAACAGTCGTAAAAATATAATATCCCAATTATTTTTATTTCTCTCTCAACTAACAATTAATAATAACAAAATGGAGTGTCGCATTAACCACTGAAATTTACGGTTAGATGTCCAGTCTCAGTAATTTATTCATGGTTTCCACAGCTTATTCGAAAATATTCGTCTGGGTCACGTTTTTATTGGGGGAGGAAAAAAAACAAGACTGGGTGTTTCGAAGCAAAATATCGTTGGATCAAAAAAAAGGAGAAACATCGTCCTTGACCGGAAACGGCGAAACGTTAAGAAAATTTATATTGTTTCTCACTTATTATTTATCGCTCACTATTTATTTATTTATTATTTTACGTTTATTTTATTCCATTGATGAAAAATTGAATGAATAATCTTCACTATACTTCCCACATATATTTTTCTCGCAGCCTGTAACGATGAGAATAACGAAGCGAAAAATCATAGAATTTATAGTAGTTGTAGTAGAATATATTACATTAAAACGAATCTTGAGTACCTACCTGTTTCGTAATTGGTGCACGAAGTGAGCTATTCTCCCCTATACATATATATTATCCCTTCCGTTTCACTCTTATACATTTCGTCTCAATATTGAAGATTGAAGTACCCTTACGGTGTTTCGGTACGTGCCAGCCAAGTTCTTCACTATAAATATATGTATACACTTAAGTATGTGTATATATTTCACGAGAAGTGAAGAAAGCACGCTTTAATAGCTCCGCACAAAAACGATAAAATAATACAATTATGGAATACCATAAATGTAGGAAGCTACGGAGAATTAAGATGGTGCCCATTTAAATACACACCGTCGTTCAACGCCAACGGAACTTTCAAAAACTTCCCCATAACCTTATTCCATTGTTACATACCTTTATTCAATTTTGCAAATGAAACTTGTTTTACTAACATTTTTATTCATATTTCCTTTAATTTTATTGTTGAATTAATGCTCGTTGTACATCTTTTTCACCAAAAACTCATTTATTTCTTGCCAAATTTTTTTTCAATTCATACTACGTGGAACTTCATTTTTCAACCAATTATCATACTTTTTATTACTTATTTATTTATTCTGTTCACCATTTTTTATCTTTATTTTTTGTTTTTAGTTCGTTCATAATTAATATTCGAAATACACTTCAGGTTTTTGATACTTTTAAATCATAGGCACTTTATTGGACTTTTGATTTAGTGATTATTAAGTAAAAACGAAAGAAGTAAAGATTGAATTGATAATAAAAAAAAAAAAAATAGACTGTATAGCGTAGGAATACAGCGAAGGGCCTTTTTTATTCTGGGAACAACGTCATACGAAGTCACCATGCAATTACGTCGTATATATCTTATTCGCGCAGCGGTTTATCGGCTAATCCTGCTCCAGTGGATTTATGTATACATATACATACATACCTAATATAATATCATATGTATATATGTATATAGATAAATATATATTATATAGAACAAAGCAATTTCGTGGTAATGACGTGGAAGAAGGGACGAGCGAGAGTTAAAGTGAGATGTAAGAAAATTGGGATGATTTAGTGGAGCCCCGATCCTTATACAGGGTGCCCTAGTAAAAAATAACACAACTACAAAAGTTTTTGAATTAAAAAAAAAAGATAATTCCGCCATTGGAGCAGAAAAACATGCTGATAATTTTTATAGTGAATTACCTCCGGTCTGAGGAGGATTATTTCTGTTTTTTTTTACGAAATCAACGGTTCAACCTCGCCCCGTCCTCTTTTTTCCACGGCGTTTGCTCAAAGAGATTTTCAGAAGAGAATTTCGTGTACGAGGAATGTTTTTCCTGCGGAAAAGCCACGTCTACTTTAGTTCTTGAGACACGGAAAGACAGAGAAAGAGAAAAAGAGAGAGACCACTCTAAAACACATGTATATGCGTTGAAGCTTTTTTCCCTCTATTCCCCTGCAACCCCTTTTCTTGTACAGCATTCGCGGAGTAGAAAAGAAGAAACGAGGAGAGAAGAGCAGGGAAAAAATCGCTTTGTTGGAAAGCCTCGATTCGCAGCTTTCACCACGTTTGTTTATCCCCCCTCCCCCTCTCCCTCATCACCCTTTTGAGAATTTGCTTTTCACAGCGCACTCTATAACGCCCCGGCGTTTCTCTCATGGTGGGAATAAAATAACCTTCTAAGGGGGAGCTCTAAGGATTTTCTAGAAAATGAAATGTACGCTGCGTTTATATTTTCATGCAATAAACAAATTAGTCCTTTGGCAAAGCTGCCGAAAGAATAAAATGCTCTCTGTACTTTCTAGTCACATGGAATTTCATTATTTCCTAACCATATATCGAATCTCACTTTTATTATCACCACGCCCGATAATTTTATATAAATTCGACATTTCGTGACAATTCCAATCAGGCAACATGAAGTTCGATTCATTTGAATGGGAGAAGGATTAAAAAAAAAAAATACCTAAAAGCAAACGTGGAATTTTGTGGTGGTCGAATAGATTGTGAAATCGCGATAAAACGCGTGAATTTTTGGGGATGGGTAGGCATTGGAAAGAGACACGGAAATAAAAATGAGAGAGAAAAATCGCCACACCGCGAACTCCGGCCAATAGAATTGTTCCCAATGTCGACCTATTTGTGTACACTCAAATTGAGTCTCTTTTGCCTGGGCACGACTCCACCCCCTTTATTATATTTACCCCATCGATATTCCCCTCCTCCACCGCCCTTTTGCATATATGTGTGTGTGTGTGTGTGTGTGTGTGTGTGTGTGTGTGTGTGTGTGTGCGCGCGCGCGTGTGTGTGTGTGTGTAGAGAAACGCGTGGCAAATTGGAACTTTCGAACTCGCGGGAAAACGGTAATTAAATATAAAAAATTAAGCCTTGAGGCAAATCGAACTACTGTGGTTTTTTAGTCACGAGCAGATCTGACGGAGACTTCCGTTCTGCATTCTACCCCAAGAGAGCTTTAACGAATAGCCCGTGGTTTGCAATGGTCCAGGTCTCGTTCATCTTTAACCGAACCAGCCTCCCTCAGTTTCTATGGTTTTTTACTCTCGTTTATTTTTTTTTCCTTTCATTCTCCCTCATTCATTCACGATAAAATCGTTTGTAACTTAAATCCTTGCGAACCGAAGAGGACTCTCTTACCCTTCGTCCATTTCTCACCCTCCAACAGACTCTCTTCAACTAATTTTGCTCCGATGAACCGAAAAACTTGATGGATACAAAATTTCGCGAATCTCAAATTCGCCAATAATAATAAAGTGGTTCGCTAAAGACTCGAAGTGGCTCAAAAATAATGAGACTCGTGGCTAAAAATTAGTGAGATTAAATCTAGCCATAAAATTTGCAAAAAATTTCGATGTAGCTACAGAATATTGAGATTCAATTTCCTTACAAAATGATGAGACTCGCTGTGGCAATGAAATATAATTAGACTCGAAATTACGAAATAAACAACAAAATTATTTTCACATTGTCTGTCCGAGCAGTTTGCCGGTTGAAAAATTTCATTCATTTGTTTTGTCTATTCCGGGAAAGGGAAGCAATTGTAAAAACATATTTTTCGCTATGCCTGATGGTGTGTGGGGACACCTGTGCTTGGCCATACTCGATAGAATTAAAAATGACAAAGCTCGGATGTCGTACACACACTAACAGTCTCACACCCACGTGCATATCAACGAGAGTTCTATAGGCGGAAATTTCACTGCTAATAATTATTTCGAGCAATTAGGTTAGTTGGACGCGCATGGATAGCGAGTGAAAAACAGCAATAAAGTCGAGCCTATTTTCCACACCGGCTACGTCAATTTTCATTTTTTCACTCTATATTCTTTATATTCTTTTTTTTATTTTATTTTTAATATTGCAATTTTTCTGTTCACCAGCGATGTCATTGAACGATATTATATTTGATAGTTCGTATATGAACAGTTCAACCATAACAAAAAATAATTCATACGTTCAATATTTTTTTCCTATTTTAGAAATAGTCTTTATAACTGATTTAATTAAAATAATAATAATATATAGCAAATATTGTTATTGCAATGGTAAAGATCGTCATTATTATTTCTTTTTTTATTACTTTCTTTATTGATTGATAATTTATCAATTTATTGACTGATGCAGATAATCCTTCATTTATTTATTCCTTTACTGATTTATTTATTTATGAAAACTTCTCTATCTTCAGTCACTAGTAATAAAAAATTTACCACTTCTGTCGAGAAAAGTATTATTATTCCTCAACAAAAACGCCTATACTCACCTCTCTCTCTCTCTCTCTCTCTCTCTCTCTCACTCACACACTCTTGTTCTTCGATTCTCGTTGTTGAGAGTCCTTCTTAAAGCACTTGGAAGTGTATTAGGTACAATGAGTCTCAGGCGGCCTTTTAATCGAGTTTTCGAATCAGGATCAATTGGATGTATGAACCGTATCCGACGGCGAGAAGAACAGTTCATAGAGGAGAAGAGAGAGAGAGAGAGAGAGAGAGAGAGAGAGAGAGAGAGAGAGAGAGAGAGAGAGAAATGCTGCAACAATGAGATGAGAACGAGCATCGACCCAAGAGGCGAAGATATCGCTCGATCGAGATTAAGGTTTTCGCCATTCAATTCTGAATTCCCGATCTTGAAACAAGGAACATTCAAAGTTCCGTTTTTTTTTCTTCTTTTTTTGTCATTTATTCATCAGTTCGTTTCGTCTTCGAGATAAAACATGGAAAAATAGGAGTGATTTTTATTTTTATTGCTAATTTTGGAACGACAATTATTTAATAATTATTCATATTAACTTATTACATTAATTTTCACTTTCTTTGATTTTATTTTCGTTCGATATATTTTTTGCAGAACATTAATCAATCATCATTTCCTTTTTACTTCACTTCATTCCGATTTCTAAATTATAGAATTTTTCACTTTTTGTTTTAAGATCAGTTAATACATTGAAAGAGCATTTTTTTGAAAAAGAAATAAAAAAGTAGACCGAGCGTAAAGAGGCACGAAGGATACCGGTGGCGAATGACAAAAACTTCCATTTTATTCGCAGCTCTCTTATCCGTGGGCAAATATTTAATTTAACTTCGAAATAGCATTCATTGTTCGGAAAAGAGCTACGACGCGATGACGCTGGACTACTAACTAATTTTCGCGAGTAACTTTTCGAGAACCCATCCCCCATACCCTTTTTCCCAACCCTTAGCACCTACGGGGAGGTTCTTCGTTTACTTATACCATGTTCTTGTGATTTGTTTGATATCCTCAGTGTCTATGAAGAGGAGAAGCAAGAACATCAAAAAAGGAAGAATCACGGGAACGTAAATTTATTTAGGGTGATTGTGTAATTAACCCCTTTTTTATTTTTCAATTCTTTACATGCAGAAACGATTTGAATATGCAATTTACAGAATATTCGTAAAGAGAATTATCATAGACTTAATTATGTAACCAAAATTTTTAATTTAAATGATATTAATGATATTCACTGAAATCATACCCATTTTTTATATTTACGAGTTCAAAAAAAATTACAATTTCAATAATAATTTTCATTATTATTCAGCAAATTCAATTAGCATCAAATAAAGATCATTTTTACAATAATAATCTACGCTTTAGATTGAACACAAAATGCAACACCAATTGTCAACAGTCAAAAGAGAAATCTGATATCGCAATACACGTGATTCGCTATCGGCTCTCACGCTTATTCGTCGTTATCCGTCCAATCCGGATTATTGAAAGAGACAGCGAGAGAGTCAAAGTTGCCGCGTGAGCGTACTCATCCGGAGTACGTGATTACGTGTAATTCAACGAAACAAAACGTAAAATACGGGATACACGTTGAAATAGGTTTTCAGCAAGTTATCTACCCCGTCCAACATTCGATACATTCTGTGTTCGCATTTCTACGGGGTGTCCCGAAAGTGAAGGTCAAAACCATTAAAATTACATCAGGGACAAAATTCTGAGTCGAAAAGTGTTCAGAACTTTCGCGATCCAACTGACCGTTCTCGAATTATTAATAAATAAAGTCAATTAGTGTATACAGGGTGTCCCAAAAATGAAGCTTGATGCGAGTGAAAATAGATCAGGGACAGAATCCTGAGCCGAAAAGTATTAAGAACTTTTGCGATCCGACTAATCGTTCTCTAGTTAATTATTAAATTAAACATTATTCACAGGGTGGCCGAAGAATGAAGCTTAATAACAGTAAATTTAGATTGCGGATCGAATTCTGAGATAAAAACTACGTACAAATTTCGTCATCCAACCAACACTTCCTGAATTATCGTTTAATTATGTAATGTTCATTATACAGGATGTCCAAAATGTATCGCCACCGAATTAGATTTCAATCTCCAGCAACACTGTACACGTTCGACTAGCTGAATGAGAAATCTGACGCACACAAATGCCTCGGAGAGTCGATGGAACTCTGTACCTGTTGCAAATTTGTGACGCGAGAGGGCAAAGGTTGAATGGCTCCGATGAGTGAACCTAGATCGTGGCTGTCTAATGGACTTTCCACGTCGAACTCTCCTGCCTGTTACATGGGCGATACATGCTCGGTATTCACAACCCAAATGCGAATTTATTCGAGACCTTTAGCCACATCACAAACCCGTTTGTTGTCCATCCATCCGAACGGTACATCCTATATTTACTACGTATGTACTCTTCCCGTACAACGTGTTCCTGTGACCATACCTTTTAGCCGGTGTACTTTATAGATAGTAAAACTACTGATAAGTGGATACGAATACTCGTTACTGTAACTTCGTGAACGAGGAATCGTGTGCTCGATCTATCATCAGGTAATCGCATCGCGTGCACCTTCATAACCTAATAATATTTCTCTATATCTATGTATATTTGTATTGAAAATATGACGATCGATAACTCGCATAATCGTCATTATGTTATTCATGTTCCTTCACCAAGCATCAGGTACGTGCAGACTCTCGATACGAATTCTACCGTTTACGATTCCACGACTAACTCCATCGCCCATTAGTATAATTTTCGCTTAGTCGTATTTGAAAACTTAAACTATTATTTTTTAAGATTATAATATATTAAAATTACTCTTGGATACATTTTTTTTAATAAATAAAAATCATAACATTTTTGAAAAATGGTCTACCCATTGTAGTTCAATGCTTTCAGACATTTTTTCGTATAATTGAACAATGTACTGAACAAAATGCATTGTATTCTACGCCTCTTGCTCGAGATCAACTGTGTAGTATCCCTACTTTCTACCGATCTGACCACAATTTTATAGCATATAAAACAAAAAAAAATAAAGTTTTTGAATCGATCGTCATATGCGTCAAGCCTCATTCTTTCGCTTTGTGCCGATTAAACCACATTCGCTGTCAGGTTAAAAAATAATTTTTGATCGTCGAAAATTGCCTCGCAAGAGAGTTTACACCAGTTCTTCTGATGAAGAGTTTTCTTCGGAAGATTCTCAGAAGGAACGCAATCGAGAAACAAGTATCGAAGCAAGAATCAAAAGACTGGAAAAAGAAAATAAAAGGAGGAAGCGCAGGAAAAATAAACGTCATCATAGGAGAGACAGCAGAGATTCTGATGAATCTCCATCTGCAAAAAAGATTTGCAGTAAGTGTTTTTTCGTTGTTAATTCATTTCTTTTTGTTTTTTTTTTTCATTTTTAGACCGAAACGATTCAGATGATGTTATGGTACAACAGTAAAAAAACAGGGCGCTAACCTTCGTTTTTCATGATACTGTAATGAAATGCTTTTATAAAAAAAAAAAAAAAAAAAAATGAGTGAACATTCAATAGAAGAGTGACGGGCTCTGACCTTTCACCAATTATGTTGTGGAAAAAATTCGTATTGAGATAAATCAAATGATATAAATCTTGCGTTGTGATGCAAACATACAGAGGCACTAACCTCTTAAAAAACATAACCAATTGTTTACCAGGGGCACTAACCCAACTGGTAAACATTGCTCCTGCTATTGACATTGATAAGACTAACTTATGAATGTCGATATGGGTTAATAGGTTCGCAAGATGAAATTGCCAAAGTACAGAGTCCCAGTATCAACGATATTGAACAGGAAGATATGATTGACTTCCAAGGGCGGTCTGATAATACACAGACGCAACAGTGTGTGAATGACGCACAGGGACATTCAAAAGAGGTATCGGAGGAAATTTTAAGCCCTGAATTAATCGAATTAATAGGAAAACGTTTATGTGAGGAGCGAGTACTGGCTCCTGCAGTACATATTAATATTGCAAAACGTTGGGATGGCATAATTAAACAAGGATTGCTAATCGATCAAAGAGAGGAGTTAATTAAAAAATATCCGCCTCCAAATAATTGTACTCTGATTGATCCCCCAAAATGAAATAAAGAAATCAAGATAGCTTTACAAGACACAGTTGTCAAACGAGATGAGCATATTCGTAAAAAACAAGAAAAAATTACTGCTTGTTTGGCTGCCGTAGGGAAAGCTATGTCGGATATGCTCAGAGCAGAAAAGTCTGAAATACACCCGTGTTTGGGGAATTTGAGTGATATAAGCAGTCTGTTAACGGATTTACTTCATGATGAATCTATGATATTGCTAATACCATGTTATTGCTAATACCCATTTAACCTTAAGAGACACGCTCAACTCCACAAGTTGTGATGACTTTTTATTTGGGAAAAATTTGGATGAAGTTTTAAAGTCAGCAAAGTCGATTGAAAATACTTGCAAGGATATCAGAGTTACTTCAAAGTCAGTACAGAATTTCAAACAATCAAAAAACTGGAAACCCCCGCCCCTTCAACAACAAACCAAGGAATATCAGAGGACGTCGGGCGGGTCGAAACAAAGGAATCCAATGTTTCGCAAAACAGCACGGCATTACCCGCAACAAAAATCATGACAGAAAAAAGATCAGAATTATTCGAAACGGCGTTACTAGAGCCGGTAGGTAAAATTGCTGGACGGCTTCGTTTCTTTGAAGAACAATGGAGATCTATTTCTTCAGATCCTATTATTTTATCATGGATAAAGGGTTATGCAATCCCTTTTAAGGAACGGGTCACTCAAAATAAAGCCCTAGCAGAACCAAAATGTTCAAAAGATGAAAAATTTAAGATTTCCACAATAATTAATGATCTGCTTGAGAAAGGAGCAATTGAACATTGTCAGTCTTCTAAAGATCAGTTCATATCAATTATTTTCTTAGTTCCAAAACCGGATGGTTCAAGCAGATGTATTTTAAATCTCAAAAAATTAAATGTGTTTGTTCCCACCGAACATTTTAAACTTGAGGATGGGAGAACAGCTGCCAAATTAATCAATCCATTAAGTTATTTTGCTACACTTGATCTAAAAGATGTTTATTATCTTGTTTCAATTAAAAAATCACATAGAAAATATTTACGTTTTAGATTTGAAAACAAATATTGTGAATTTACATGTTTGCTATTCGGTTTAGCAACTGCTCCTTACGTGTTTACGAAAATAATGAAACCCGTAAAGACATTTTTAAGAAAACAGGGTTTTCTTTCTGTCATCTATATCGATGATATTCTTTTATTCGAAGAATCTTATGAGCAGTGTGACTTTAATATAAAAATGACCAGGTCATTTTTTATAAAAAGTAGGTTTGGTTATCAACGAAAAGAAAAGTCAATGTAAACCGTCAAAGAAATATACATTTTTGGGATTTATATACGATTCTTCCTCCATGACAATAAGTTTGCCTGAGAACAAGAAGATTTCTTTAGAATTACAGATCAATAAATTAATGGGAAATAAAACATAGAAAATAAGAGAATTCGCAAAATTAATAGGAACAATGATATCTTGTTGTCCAGCTATAAATTATGCAGTAGCATACACTAAAGCCTGCGAAAGACATAAATTTTTGGCTCTAAGAAAAAATGGAGGTAATTATGACGGGGCAATAATTATAAATGCACATGTAATCAAGGAACTACAATGGTGAACACATGTTGGTTTGAGAAGCAATAATCCTATTAGGTCTATGGAATTTGAATTGGAAATTTTTTCAGACGCTTCAATGTTGGGATGGGGGGTTTTTATAAAAATACCCTAGAAAAATCTCAAGGACATTGGTCAGAACAAGAATGTTTGTACCACATCAATTTTTTGGAATTAATGGCAGCGTTCTTCGGTTTAAAATGTTTTGCTCGTAATTTGAAAGGTGTTCAAATTTTGATGCGTATTGATAACACTGTGGCTATATCATACATAAATAGGATGGGCGGTGTACAGTTTGAAAATTTGAATAAATTAACTAGGGAAATTTGGAAATGGTGTGAAGATCGAGATATTTGGCTTTTCGCCTCTTATATATCTTCAAAAATGAATTCAGAAGCAGATGCAGAATCACGAAAACTCAAACAAAATACAGAATTTTAATTATCTGATATAACTTTCAAGGAAATATCAAGTACTTTCGGTAAACCTGAAATAGATTTCTTTGCTTCTCGATTGAATGCCAAATGCGAGACTTGCGTCTCATGGTACAGAGAACCGGATGCTCTCACCGTGGATGCATTTACTTTATCGTGGAAATTTTATTTCTTTTTATGCTTTCCCACCTTTTTCGGTGATTTTGAAAGTTTTACAAAAAATTAAAAAGGAAAAATCTCAAGGGATTGTGGTGGTTCCAAACTGGTCGTTACAAGCCTGGTTTCCCATGTTTCGTTCCATGTTAATATCAAAAATAGTTCAGATTAAACCTGATTTAAGGGACAACACCACTGTGACGGCTTCAAAAAATCGATTTTTTGAAAACCATTTTAAAAAATCTAAAATACTTTTAAGATTGAAATGCCGTTGGACCCAGGTCGAAAAAATAATTATTTTCGTAGATATCGAATATTTTGTGGAGCGGTGCAGCGGTCCGCGACGCTCGGGGTCCCGCGCAGCTGGGCGCTGGTGACGGCGATTCTAAAACGTTTCTAGGCATATCGAATAGCGATCCATACGACGGTTTCGAGATAAAAAAAAAGAGTGCATCGATCATGTCCAAAAACGTATGGGGACGCGCCTCCGCGAAATCGTGAAAAAAAAGGATTGTCTGGCAGAGGAAAGCTCACCGGAAAAATGATTGACGAGTTGAGCACATATTACGGCTTGGCTATTCGGAGGAACAGCGATGATGTTGACAAAATGAGGAAGGCAATTTGGGCAACTATCAAACGTAAAATATCCACAGACAGTGAGCCACAACATGACGATTGCCCGGAAGGAGCCGAGTCGTGGTGTTCGTGGTAGCGCGCGGTCGCAAATGGTGATATTTCTAAATATTGCCATAAACCGCCTCTTCCTCAAGAAATATTGGAGGCAATTCAGCCAATCTTCGAAAATTTGAGCAGGGACGATTTGCTGCAGCGTTGTTTGGGCGGCTATACGCAAAACAATAACGAAAGCTACAATAAATCAGTTTGGGCAATAGTCCCCAAGTGCCAGTCCGGAAGCAAAAAAATCATTGATATTGCAACTGATATCGCGGTATTAGTGTTCAATGATGGCCTGAGAAGTCTCATGAAAGTACTGGAGACGTTGGGGATAACCATCGGCCCAAATTGTTTCAACTTTTGCGTTGAGACCGACGCAGCGCGGATCCAGCTCGCGGAGCGCTCGCTCACAGACGCTGCAAAAGAAGCGAGAAAAGCCTTAACAAGTTCGAGGAAAGAATCAGGAGACAACGATTTGCTTCTTGAAGGCCAGCTATATGGTGCCGGCATCGCTGATTCAAGGTAAATAATTTTTTTTTCAATTTATAACATAACTTAACTAACAAACCTAAAACTTTGAACGCGTTTTTCTCAAAACCACTTTTTTGAGTGCAGCACGCAGCAGAATTCGAGCAATTTTTATCCGATCGACTTCAAATTTTTACTGTATCAATAAAAGTAGATTATCTAGAGAAGTACATAGGATTTTTTCAATATCTCAATAATTATAAAAGTTATAGCCTATTTTCGACGAGAAATTTTGCTCAAAAATCATTCTTTAATTTCAAAGGCGTGCCTATTTTTTAAAAATCAATATTTTTCCAAATACCTATGTACTTCTCTTCAAAATATCATATTATTAACGAAAACACTCGGTATTTTTTTTCAGATCGACGTTGAAGAGAGTTCTGCTGCGTGCCGCGAACCACTGTGGAGATGACAGCAGCTGACGTGAGAGCTTCCCCAGCGCCACCATGCGGCGTGAAAAATGTGAAAAAAATGTATTTGATACATTAATAAACAAGGAGCAAAACCCAAAAAAATTTTTTCGAATATCTCTTTTTTCCCCACAAAAAAAAATTCTTGAAAAATGTGAAAAAAATAGGGGGTCACAGTGGTGTTGTCCGTTAAACAATATAATTCATGCTGATAGGGGAGCGATAAAATTTTGGAAGAGTGTTACCCTGGTAGCAGGTGTCTTGTACGGAGGGAATACGCAATGAAAGGCTTGCCAGAAAAATCAGCGGATTTCATTTTGGCATCTTTATCCGAACCTTCATGGAAGCAGTATGATTCTGCATTAAAAAAGTGGTACACATACTGCAATGAATAGAATATCAACCCATATGAAGAGTGCATTTCTGCGGTACTATCTTTTTTGACTGAAGTTTTCGAAAAAGGTGCATCTTACGGTGTGTTGAATTCACATAGATCAGCAATATCACTACTCATAGGACCAGATGTGGCTCAAGATTATAAAATGAAGAGATTTTTCAGAGATGTATTTCGTTTGCGACCATCGCAGCCGAAATATAATTCCACTTGGGATCCAAAGATCGTGTTGGATTACATAGCAACTCTTTCTTCAAATGAAAACATGACAATCAAACAATTATTGATGAAACTTATAACATTATTAGCTCTTATCACAGGTCACAGAATGCAGACTTTTTCTCTTATAAGGACCGAAAATATTAAAGAAAAAGAGAATTTGATAGAAATAAAAATCCCCGATCGAATTAAAACGACGGGCAAGGGTAGAAGTCAACTACTGCTGATATTACCATTTTATTCAGAAAATGATAAGTTATGCGTTGCATCAGCATTACAGAGTTATATGAAAAGAGTTCAATGTTATCGAGAAACCCTTTCATTTTTATTCATTTCATTTAAAGGTCTGTTTAAATCAGTTTCTGCACAATCATTAGCTCGATGGGTTAAAAACATGCTGCATGAAAGTGGATTAGACACTGATATATTTACCGCTCATTCGACACGCCATGCATCTACGTCGACGGCAAAAAGAAAAGGAATAGATATTGATACTCTGAGAAAAACCGCTGGATGGACTGAAAAATCATAGATTTTTTCAAAGTTTTATGATTTACCTTTGTCAATTCCTAGTGATTCATTCGCCAGATCAATTTTAGAATGTTGAGTTAGTCATGTTTGTAATAAATATCTGTCAGTTGTAGGATTGTCCTTTTCAAAGCATAACAAATAAAATGTTGAAATCATCAGAACAAAATATGCTGAAATGAATTGAAAAGATCAATAATATTACCATTAATATGATAATATGAATGAATTGTGTAAAAACACATTTTTCTTTAATTAACAGCCGTAACAAGCGTCGAACATCCACACAGTTGATCTCGAGGAAGAGGCGCACCCACATCAACACCCTCCCTTTAAAAATATCCTCGTTCGAGGATTCCACTCCTCGACCCGTTGATATTGTTACGTCAAGGCTTTAAAGAATGAGGCTTGGCGCATATGACGATCGATTCAACAACTTTTTGTTTTATATGCTATAAAATTGTGGTCAGATCGGTAGAAAGTAGGGGTACTACACAGTTGATCATCTCGGAAGAGGCACTTCATACAATTACGATCGAACTTCACTAACAGGTAAGTTCGTTTAATCGGTAAATTATTGATAAAATTTATTTTTGGGTATCGATATATTATTTTATTTAAAAATTTTATTCGTTAACGAACATTATGTTCTTTTTGTTGTTAATCATGATGCTTATTTCTACATAACTTTTTTTTCAATAAAGATGATTAAATATCTATCAAATAATGAGAAATTTGATTAAATAGAAGAAATACTAGAATTCGAAGTGGAAAATCGAAGATCCATACGTTTGATATACTTTTTTGTACAATCCTCGAAAATACATGTTTTATCTGTAGAAAAATACACGTACAGCTGTGATCCTCGGGGTCGAAACGAGCTCGATCCTTCTTCGGAAAAGAAAAATATGTTATTGCACCCTCGCAACACACTTAACAGAAAGTACCACTGACTATCATCTGAGTGCTTTGCGGAACAATTGGCACGTGAAATTCTGAGCTCTCGATCGAGAATACCGGAGGGCTTGAAAAAACGGACGTACGAAAAGAAAATGTCTACTCAAAAATGTGTCGATCTATTAGAGATAATTGAAATGATCGAATGGAAAAGAGAACACGATTTTATTATTTTAAATCCTTACCTCTAAAACCGAAAAAATATTATTATTTTTTTTTTACGAAATAAATATTAATTGTAACACTTTATATAAAAATTAAATTTGTTTAAAAAATTATGATTAATTACATTTGAATGAATATCAACTAATTACTAATAAGTGAATGAACACTATGGCATTTTAAAAGAAAATTCCATCTTGGTGTCCATTTTGGTCTAAATTACTCTTCAACGCGTTAGTTAATGAGGAAAACGAGAGTAAAATGGACGAGAGATTCTAGAGGACTGGAGATTTATTTACACCGAGATACGGAAATGTTTTCAGTCTCTCAATAAATGCTTGGACTGTAAATCAGTGCCAGTTACCATATACACGCGTTTATGTACATAAATATATATACACATATAATACTTTAGCTGGAACACGAAAGGGTTTTTTTGTGGTTAACCACGCGAAAGTTTCGCGTGTTAGCCCTCGCATCAGTAAGACGTCGAGGGAGAAAAGTATCAAGAGTCCCAAATTATTTAAACACTGTTTTTATTAGGTCACATGTCGAAATATTTTAATTACCACATTTTGTATAATTTCATAATATTTGTTGTGTGGGTTGAAACAATGAAATTTATTATGTGTGAAATTATTATCAACACGGTTCACATTAATTAAAAAAATGAGAGAAGACTGACATAAGTTAAAAAAAAGTATTATGACATTAATATTTTTAAAAATCTGATTAAAAATTGCGAAAAATAATTTTTTCAAATTGTGTCCGTGGAGAGAATTATAATCAGAGTAAATGTTAATTATTTTATGTGTTTTATAGTAGCACGAAAAGAGAAAAACATTAAAGAATGAGTATTAAAAAAAATCAATGCGTCCCTTTCGCGTCGGACAAGTATGAAAGATTAATAAAAAAAATGAATATTTTATCTCGAACTTTCTTCAATGTTATCTTATTCTAACAAGTTTTCAAAGTTAAATTTTCCTATTCACTCTCATAAAACTCCGAATGAGCTCTTAAGTAATCACGACGCTCCAGTTTTCAATCTGATAATTATATCATGCTCGTATGTTTTTTTATACATGTTTATATACCTCCGAACACAGTCCCATAGTTATTATATGCTTTTTTAGTATAAATACGAGATTTATACGTTAATAATCATTCTGAAACTTAACGCACCTAAATATTATGGAGAAAAAGATTTGATTACGTTTGGTTCGCAAATCTCAAAGTTCATTCAACTTTTTTACGAAAATTTTCGTGATAACTTTACATATTATTATCATTGATTGTTTATTCATTTATTTACTAAGTTATCTTTTTAATTTTTATGAAAACTCTCAGTTCTATACAAGTATACAAATGAAATTACGATCCTGGAGAGAGTGTAGATTATTGGAGTTAAAAAAATGAGAAAACGCTGCAAAAACAGCAAAAGATCGCAACAATTTAAAAATAAAAAATAGAATTGTGAGAGGTTGGGATTGGAGAAGACTGATCGATCGTGAGAGAGAACTTGACTTTCGCTATGAAATTTCGTGTGGTCAGCAATTGGGCAACGAGCATGAATTCCAAGAGAAACCTATGAAAAAGTAGAGATGGACTGGGCGATCGTGTAGTTTTTTTTTTCTAAAAATAATTGAAGATTATGTTTATAGTCAAAACGACTATCGAATGGGTTGAAATAATTCGAAGATATAACTGTGAAATATAAAGAGTAAAGTTGAAATAGTTGCAGGAATAGGTGCAGGGAAGTGGGGGGTCGTTGGCGCGAATACCCTACGAGCTTTCGTACCAAAAGCTTTTCGCTTCGTCATCCCGAACTCTCTAGCGTTTGGTTTCTTCTTTCTCTTTTTCTCTCTCTTTCTCCCTCTCGTTCCCTATTCCTATCTTTATTTTTATTTTTCTCTCCTCCTCGTTCACTGGGTTTCTGTACTAGTCAGTCGCTCGATAAGTGCATTTCCGATCTTCACTCACACGAGAGTTCAGCTTCGTATATTATACAGCTGTCTCTCTCACAACCTCTCTCTCCCTCTCTCCCTCTCTCCCTCTCTCTCTCTCTCTCTCTCTCTCTCTCTCTCTCTCTCTCTCTCTCTCTCTCTCTTGGTCTCTTCGTCTTGAGTGTGACGGGAGTAAATTCCATTAATAAATATTTGCTTCACCTTGGAACTGCTTGGTGTTTATCATTATTCAAATAATTTCAGTTTGCAGTAGAATAATGTAGTTATTTACCTACGAAAGCGACGTTGAATAAGTTAAAGTGAAAACCTTCCTTAAAGGTCAAGTACGCATCGCCAAGGGCAGTTGGGACCGATGATAGCAAGATGGCGTCTGAAGGAAGGGAGAGTAGCAACAAGTGGATAACGCCAAGTCTATGTAAATTTAACTCAGTTAGGAAAATGGCGGAAGAAGAAAAGATGGCGTTTATGGTGTCTATCGTGAATGCTAGCCTCGTTGAAAAAGTTATGTGGATGCAACGATGAATTTTTTAAACAAAGGGAATTCCAATTGTTCGTGTACGAACACGAACAATCTGAATGGGTCGGAAAATTACTGGTATAGTTTCATGACATGGAGACTAGGGCCCTGCTGTTTTCAACAGCAATTGCGTCGTTCGTTGAAGTTTAGGGGTGCCTAAAACAAGCAGTAGAGGAACATTGGCAAGGTATTGAAACGAGCAACCGACAAGGCAGGAAAGGGTTACGTCCAAATGACCGTACCCACGAACACCCGATTGTACAAGCACGGATTTGTACAGGTTTAAAAAACACGACATACCAAACTCATTAAACTCTCGATGTGTGGGAGAGCGAGGAGAGAAATCCGCGGATGAAGGCCAGTGCGAACGAACAGTCGAGCTTTTGCCCTATCACCTAAACGAAAGCGTTGAACGAAGATCATCCAGGGATGGGAATCGACGGGATATCGGTCTAGAACGGGACACAAAATCAGAGAGTAAAATGAAAATCCCCGAGTGTAGGGGAGAACAGCTGAAAAGAGTTGGATGCGAGAGGAGTTTAACAAACGCAACTGGAACATACGCATTCGCGTTTCAATGGGAACTAAAACCGTTACTGGAATATACAGCCTGTTTTAAAAGTCATGTCGATCGCTTATAGAAATATTTTCATTAGTTAGTGTCAATCAATCCGGTGAACTAAAAAAGAAATACGCGAGGTGGAAAAAGGGACTGTATTCCTATTTACAACAGAGTAATCAATGGGTCTTCTAAATTTTCTACACTTTTGAAACGACCTGTACATTTATAGCTATAGCACAGATGCAGAAACGCCAACGCAGTCACTCTTGCCTCGGCTACACGTTCTATCAATGCGCGCCCCTCAACGCAGCAACCGTCAAGCACGATAAGCTCGGTACTTGATTGCGATTCTCCACTGTCCCGAGGACGATCACCATCCATATATACTTATACGCGTTTCTATGTATGTGTACCGATGTCCTCGTACATCCCTTTGTAAACTCAGGGGTTATATTTGCTGCGACCAATTCCAGGACGCGTGAAGCCACGGGCCACTTGAGTTGCAAATATCCAGGACCCCTTCCGTGTCACCGTAGATTGTATAGCTATGGTAGACCAGGAGATCGTAGTACAGTTTGAAAATGGATTGACTGAGAGAGCGATAGAATGGAATATACGGAAAAATAGGGCGAGAATTTATAAAAAGTGCGAAAAAACCAAAAAACTGTGAAAAGTCCGTTAATTAATGGGGAACAGCAATTAATGAACATGCATATCATTATTAGATTTAAGTTTAGAGACACCGAATTTCTCAACCACATCATGGTGACCGGCAACTTATTCATTCACCAAAGTTATGAACTTCTCACAAGTTACAGAGGGTTGGAAGCCCCAAATTATAATTTTGCCATTAAAGCTACCCTAATTCGTGAAAATCCTCAGCCAGAAGGGTTGCAAACGTTTCCACTAAATCCGGATTACGATCAGTATTGTAGAAGGACATAGCGCCAAAATCTGGCCAGCTTCTCTCAACCGGCTCGTTAAAGAGTGTAAGACCGAAACAAACTTGTAAATGATCCTACTCCACAGCTTTAAAGTGGTCTTTGGAACCTGGTTGAGATTCACAGGGATTTTGGTTACGTTGAACATTGACCAAATTTTTAACTGCGTTTGTGAGTCCTTAAATCATGATAGTTTTCTTTTCTCACCACTGATTTGGCTCATCAAGTCTCTTCAGTATCGCCGGCAGTTTAAAAGTTACTGAGTCAATTATTCAACCTTAATACTGTTGGCTGATGTGCCGTGAGCAAAAAAAATTTTACGCAACCCTCCCGTGTTCACGACACGTGTAACACTCTTGCTTTCAACGAAGTCCAATCAGCAAAGTGCCTAAGGACGATGAGAGCAATAAAAGTTAGGACGAATGAAGCTCGTGGCGAGGAGCGAGTACGAAAAGTTATGGATTGGGTAAAACGTCGCGACGGACTTGTACTCTCGTGCGAGCAAAAGAAAAAGCCCAAGAGCGAGAATCTATTGGAGAATGGTACAAAGTTAGAAGAGGTGCCCAAAGACATCATCAATGCCCGAAGACACCATCGATGCCATACACAAAAAGATATTGGTTGAAAGGGGCACACGTATACATATAGGTCAACAGAAGAAACTGTAGGGTAGCGCGTGTTCGTCTTCCCACGCTTGCCGGAGGCATATCCAACTTTGCGCGGTTAAACACCCAAAGTCCTCAGGGATGCATCAAAAAAACGCCTGGAGAACGGTTTCATCACTTTGCACTGATCTGCAGCGAGGATCTTCCACCAAGAAACAAAAGATAAGTGATTAGGACTTAACATTGATGTTGGATTGATTAACACGAATGAAAATCCTGATCCCACCCAAATTAACACTTCAGCCCCAACTTGCTGAGCACTTCCTCTGAAGTTCCTAAAATCCACAGGGAAAATGGCAATTTTCGACGACCCCAGGAAAAATCGTGGACAACTTATATTTGGCTACCAGGTGTTCACACAGATTATATACAGTTTTAGCATCAACATGCAAACACAGTGTCGTCACTCACCGATGGTCGGTGGAGTGTCAGTCCGAGCTAGTCCAACGACGGTGAAAAGGCCAAAAATAATGGCCCCAAGTGTGGTAATTCTCGAGGACAATAACAACGTGACAACAACAACACGAACAACTGAACCTGCACCGTTGCAAACGGTGGTATCACGCTCACCGATCATCGTCGTGAAACTGGAGTGTAACGCGAGGGTGCAAGACCGGCATCCCGACTGAGGAATCGCGCTCAGCCAAGAGACCAGTCAACCGACACTCGACAATCTCTCTCTCAAACACCTACACACATACACTCCCACAATAGTCTATGTTGGAAACGAGAAAGAGCGAGAAGCGAGAGGAACATGCCTGTGTGTACAGCCGTGCGCACTACTGTCTCGCGCAGCCGCGCTCTTCCCAGCCCCGACAGCGTGGACTCCCGTGAACTCCTGTACCGGAGAATACTCATGGACATATACGTGAAGGATAATAGTTCCAGAAGAATGAGAAAGATAGGAATGTTCCAATATTTCTTAATCCAATGGTTGCCATCTGAAAACTTACTGAACAAAGCGAAGAGTATCAGTGAGTTGGAACACTGGTGAAAAGATGACTTGGAAAGGAGTCAGATTTTAATTTAATTTAAACTCGAACGAACCGAAACAAACTGAACTAGTTCTTAATTTTGTGGCCAGCCAGTTGAAAATTGATACCTCAAAGGTTTGAATCAATCCTTATTCGGATTAGAAGTTAACATCCATCTGCTGGAAGATACGATCATACAACTTTATTCAACTTGAGTTGAACAAATCGATATTGTGGTGATTTGAATATTAATCAATCGTGGCGTATTAGGAACCTCCAGATTTTGTATCTCCTTTTATTTCGATTAAAACTACGTAGAGTGAAATAAACGTTTCCAGTGATAAAGTGACCTGGAGGGTAAGTGAACTGTACAGAACTGGTTTCTTGTACATTTCGTTATCACCTAAATAGTCCATTGCAAGGAGTCAATAACAAACACATAGGAACGCCCTCTCCAGCAAGTTTCCGTAATTAGCCCAACACAAACCCACAGACTCAATAAATGGACTCCCAGGGACACAAAAGGGATCGGGTTCGGAATCTGGTTAATAGTTGCTTGCAAGTGATCGCTTCAAAGAACCTTTCTACATTAGAGGATTCTATTCAATTGTGCATTACGTCCCATCGAATATTTCAATGTGGAAATACCACAATCATTTTCAAGATCGAATCTGATTGATGCTAATTGGTAAAAGCTTTTGCAACAACAATCTCTTCACAGAGGAAACATTCGATGAGAGGAAAATTAATTTTTCCAAGTGCAACTCTGTGCTCTCCTTGCGAATAGATTGATAATGTGATTGACCCTAATCTCCTTGATATTTTAGGGGAACTAGGAGCTTCATTTTTTCCGTCGGATCATGGAATGAATTCGTTATTCCCTGCACGTTTGTACCCTATATGGGCTTTCATAATCCTTCTCAGCAATTACAGCAAATCTTTGGAATTTCGCAGGGAAATAAATAGTCACGTACTTCTCACTCTCCGTCTTCATTACAACAATAAGTTATACTGATAACCGCTTGCGGAATCCACAATAGTGATTTTGTTGTCGTAAAAAATTATTTTCAATTAATTTGGCCCTTTTCATGAAGTTATGATCGGCATATTAGATATATTTTTAGCACAAAGATTCTCTTGTCATTCTTGCATCCCATTGTGTATGTTTTTTTACAATTTTTCCATCCTTTTCGATATGATCACCCTCAAAAAATAATCTAAAAATGAATCCAAAAATCCACAACCTTCCTAACCCTTTAGGTTACAAGAAAATGTCTTCCGCAAACATTATCCTGACCGCAACGAAACTTCTCATATTCAAAACATTAGTCGGACGGTTACACCTAATTTGTTTCTTCTTCGGACACTTAGGTGAGGGTTTCAGCATGACCTCAGTACTCGGAGGATCCGCAATCTTCAGACCGACAAAATTCCGGCCGCAAAAGCCGGACAGCAAAGCTCCGGGACGCATAGCTTCCTCGTGCACAGTTTAACTCCGGACAGAGCACAGCCGCCACCGTTTTATTACAAGGGCATGTATATATTCTGTATATAGGTATATATGTGAAGAAATGGGAGCCAGTTGAAGTGAGGGAGGACCATGAGCTCCGAGGCTGACTGTCGCACGGATGACAGATAGCACGCGGGGTCCAGCAGGTTCCTCTCGCACGGCGAAAGTGAATTAAAAATAAGGAAGTCCATTCTCTGGCTGGCAGCGCATTTCTACAATGCAGCGAAAATAAACCTTGCTGTATATATATTCATGCAAATATATATGTATGTATATAATGTAACCAGCAGTAGCTAAATCGACCTATTTAATTTCCCACGTTACCCTCGATCTATCATAATATTTTTCATGCAAGCTGAACACCCCTTTCTCTCTAACCTTTTCACGCGTCGTCTCTCCTCCGTGTGTGATTTTGCGACACGCAATTATTCCATTAAATGCTCCGACCCCGCATTCATATTTTTATTCATTTTTTAATGCATTCTTTATTTATTAAGCGTTATGTTTTTTTGTTCATTCTCAATTTGCACTAGCACATTCATATCGCACTTTTCCATCCTTGGTGCTACATTTTGTACATATATTTTTATTAAATATAGATTTATTTGCAGGGGTTGAATGAAAATATACTGCACGTGAACTACACAACGCTTAGCGCGGTCAATGTGTTTTATGCACGAGCCAGCAGTTTTGATCGAAACCTCTCTCGGAATCGGAAAAACAAACAAATTATCGCATGATTCGTGATAAAGAGGCTTGTTTTTGATGTTGCGAGAAAACGAAATAAATAAATTCCACACGACAGACCAATCGTGTGGAATTGTTTGCAGATGTGAATTTTTTTAAAGTCTCTTCAACGATAGATTGCCTTTGATACAAAATAAAGTTAATGAATGAAATTTCTACATTTATTGGGAGATATCCCTCTGGTTTACCTCGCCATTCAATTAATTTCGGGATAGAATTTTTGGTAAAGTAAAAACGAACTATTCATGCTCGGACATCGAATCAGCTTTTGGAAACTGACTCGATATAGTATCTGATTCCAATGTGTCTTGAACTAAATTTCTAAACTAAAATCTAGGTGAAAAATTGTTACAGAGAAAGTGAAGATAACCGATTGAAAAAAAATTACCCTGAGAATGTTTAAAATGAGAAAAATTGGAGGAAAAGCCGGAAAGGGACAGTGAAAGGCACAACGGTGTAGACACAACCCTCCTCCTCTACATGTCCGATTAAGGCGCCCGTGGCGCGTTTCGGGTCGCCGGTTAACTGTGAATAAATAACATGGAAACACCCCCCAATAAAGGGATACATATATAGGTTTGCGTTATTACCAGCCCTATAAACATATAAGTACATGAAAGGTAACGTATACACGTAGAATATAGACGGTAGAGCTCCAGGCGTGAATTACATTTTAGTTGGTAGAGTCAGCGAGCATATGGAAAGAAGGAAACGTGTATATACAATCCTTTCCCTACCTCTTTCTCTTTATCTCTCTCTAGTTGTCATTGCAAAGCACGGGAGTAACAACAACGTTAAGAGGCTAGAGGCCAGATAGGTTCTTGTTGGTCTCGTGGCGAAGGCGTGCCCGAGACTCGACGGCGCCACAAGACGCACTGCCGAGTGAGCGCCACGAGCACCAGCATTTGTAGCTTCCGTGCAGTCCTCCCAAACACACCAGTAAACGTATATGCCCACACCTATGGAGCGAACTATACCGGGTGGAGGGACTCCAATACCCCTAAAATCGACCCTAAACCCTGCTTGTCATCCAAGGTAATAAATATGATGGTAACTCTCGTAAAATCCAAGATATGCCAGCTGGAGTCATCATATATCGTTGATTAATCCATAAAAAGCCAAAAGGGTTTCGTCATACAGCTCCGGGGGATTTACTAAGCAAATTGTCTCAAACAAAAGATCTTTTATTGTCATTATTGCAAATATATCAAAAAAATATGTACCTTTGTCTCGTCACCCGATATTCAATGCTATTAGTGCATTTCAGCAAAGTTTGTAGCAAGTATAAATATGACTGGGAATCTGAGAGTTGATTCATTTGTTGTTTCAGGTTTTCAGGATTTGAGTAAATATTATCATTTTTTGTAGCAATGCTTCCGCGAGGTTTTCAGTTTTTAAAGAAGTTTGATTTTTTGACTGTTGAATGCCCTTAAATAAACTACACTTCAAAATCCGCCACCCTGTAGATTTACTACGCGGGCGCGAATCTTCCAGACGACACGAGCCGCATCGTCGGTTTGCAAGACCCTCCGTTTCCATCCGGCACTTCCTATACCATCATCTTCCACCTACCTCCTACCCAACACATTTCCCTTTGCCATACAATCTAACCTTCCGCTCCCATCAACCCTGCTCCTCCTTCTTCTATTCTGTAAGACGTCTGCTTCATCCTTCCATTCACTACTTGACCGATCTACATAGCTGTACACACTCCGGACCATGAAGAATGTGAATACGTGAAACGAAGTGCTGAAGAAGGTCAGAAGCTTTGGATCGTTGGATTGTCGGACTATGATCCGAATCTTAGATCTTTAACGACGCTAATCTTTCCACGTGCGCATTCTATTCGCTGCAGACTTTTATAGGAACGTCATTAATTTCAGGGAAGAGTTGAATCTCACGAAATTGAAATTAATTCTGCGTTTCCTAGAACGTCGCTTTACTCTTAATGACTGAAGACATCTTTTAATGATTGATGGATCCAAAATATTAAGAATTGAATTTTGGGAATAATATCAGAATTCGGAATTCCACCTTCTACGAATCGGAGACTAAATTAAAAACGTTTCTCAGTGATAAGACTCAATTTTAATTCTTATTTTGAAAGGTTGGTTAGAAACATCCATATCTTCAGTTGTAGATGACTTTGACACTTTGGGGATTATTGTCGGTTGCCAGGCAAGTGGTTATTGAAAGACAGCTTGGATAAAGAGATTTTTTCCCCACAATTCAATTCACAGTACATTGAATGTAAGGATAGGAAAGGACTGCCAATAAGTGGCGTTTGCTTTGGCTATCTCGTTGTCAGAACAGTTGAACCGCTGGATCAAGACATATGCCACGAACCGGTGGGACGTGGCTTTCCGAAAATCCATTGCAGTCTACTGTTCCCTGTCGATTATTTCAAGGAAAAATAAGTCACCGCAAACGTCTATTGTTCCTTGGAATAGAGCAAAGCGGAAAGTAAGAGAAAGAAGAAAAATGATACACCGGATGAAGTGTCGCAGTCAGCTAACCCCCAGACCTCGCGGTCTCAGCTAACACAGTATCCTTTCAATGGAACGGACTATTGCCGGGATAAAATGGCAGCAAATCCTATCCCTCCTAGGAGCATATTACTGCCATTGCGAAACTCATTCTACGGGAAAAGCTGTCTCCGGATATCACTGCGGTCGCCAACGCCAAGGATTCATCGTTTCACCACCATATACTATAACCCCAGGACTAAATATAACGGGTGTTCGAATCAATATTACCCTATTAAGGCACTAACTTTATGGTCAGGTATAGCAAAAATTTGAGGATATAAAGAAAGAGAACTGAATCGAAAAATGGCCATGCTTCCAAAACTTTAGTCTTTTGCTTCATAAAAAAGCTTTACTTAAAAAATACTGCATCGGAATGTGTGACACCCTGTACATGCGAAGGCGATTCGTTCTTCGCACTCGATTGTGCCGAAGTGACGCCACAATCTATTAACACCGGATTATTTCGTCAATAAACAGAAATACGGTGTCTGCTATCACATGGTATTATTCCTCTTTTTTCCTTCCTCTCGAAATGGCAAGGGAATTTGAATAAGTTCCAAATAAACTAAATTGACGTTGACATTTCAAAGGAATTTTCCTCGTGTTAAGAACAAGTGACAAGTAACATTAATGTTAAAAAATACACTGTTAACGGAGAAGTCGAGTGACAAAAAATACAAAATGGTTGAACTATGAAGTTTGAGTTCCACACGGACCTGCTTTGATTCATTGCTCGACAAACCAATGCTGGAAAAGTTTACGCTAGGTTAGTTATGAGGACGAGTAACATATAACCTTTGAAATCTCGTTACAGTCTGTTTCTCCACAATTGCAACTTCAACACTGCCAGGGCGTCTTCAAAATCTTATTAATTTGTAGCCACACGTAAGAACGGGGATGGGAAGGGGAAAGAAGAAAGTGGGCGATGGGTCGGAAGGTTTAATTCACGTTCCAACGTGTAGTCCGTTAATCTTGTGACTTTGAGTGCAATTGAATCTATTGTATTATTGAGAATAGCAAAGAAGTAAAGGGTGCAAAATGGCACGGTGCTTCTTTGGTAAAGCGGAGGTACGCAAAGTTTGTATCAAATTAACACGGATGAAACTTTGACTCTCGTCGCGAGCTTGAAGAAACAGTACCCCGAAGATTGTTTTACTTAAGGTCTCTCACCGAAGTTTCCTTGAACGTTTTGCAACGATGTACCACGTGACTCAATATAACCGATCTGTTTACAGATCTGTTTACCATCAAATCCCAATTGTGCGAAGCAAATTTATTTGCCATCCCTCAAATTATTCGATGTTAATTATCGATCTTTCGAAATTCAGAACTTCAATAAATATTAGTTAATTTTTACAAAATATCAATTCAATGAAGGGTCAAAATAAATTGATTCATAAACAAATAAGCGGATATAATGAAAAAATAACAGTGGATATTTTTTTTAATAAATAAAGAAAGAAAGAAAGAATTAAAGGCTTTCACGTTAAGAATCATTACAGCCAAGGAAGCCTTCATGAATACCGATACAAATAGTGGTGACAATTTATAGATGTTTCTGAATAAATGGGTGTAAGTTCTACAAAAGATAAGGATAAAAAAAGGATTTGAAAAAAAAAAAAAATACGTACATCAAGAGATCACCACGGATACATTAGACAAAATGCCTCTCCGGGATATGCTTCATTTCAATATTATATCGGAAATGGACCATTGAAACGTAGTTCGGTCGATGAAGGAAATATTTTTATACTCCTGGCTTTTTCCATTTACTCTCTCAATATAGGCGATGTTGTATTAAGCATATATTACTTACTTGAAGAAAATTCAGATATTGAAAATACTGTGCTCACTACAATTCGTCTGCCTGGATCGAAATCCAAGCTTCGCCAAATTCTTTCCAGGCTTTTTTGGAAATGAAAAAAATATGTACATTCATTTCTTTTCACCACGTGATGTGAAATTAAAGGTTGGCATCTCTATTTATTCACTAACTTGATCACCTCAATTTAAATATCGTTATTTTGCAAATTTAACTTTAATTATTTTTTTTTCATTTATTGAATTTAATGAGTGTAGTTAATTATTACTTTGTTTTATTTCCTTTTATAGTTTTTTTACTTTGATTTTTCATTTGAAAGGATAAAAAAAATTCGAAATGAAATCGAAGTTATCTTCTCCTAAGATATATTAACTTGCCAAGTAGGGAAATCCAAAACGTGGTCAGACTATCTAGCCAATCGTAAACTTTCAACGATCTTGCTACACTTTTTTATACTGAATATTTTTTCATTTTTTTTCACTTTAACCCCTCAGATCCTTTTACTCGTACTTTCTTTTGAATGTAATTCGATGAGTTTTTCTGGTAAATTGCTCCGTACTCCCGATGCTTTATGAGGCTGATCACAGAATTAGAGTAATTTACTCAACGCTCGAAGGTTTTCTTGGTTAAGTGAGAGGTAATAAGAAAGAAAAAAAAAAGAAAGAGAGAAAAAAATACAAAGGAAGAAGGGTGGAGAATGAGAGAAAAGAAGGTTAAGTAAAGGGGAGAATGAGAGAAAGAAAAACGAGTGCAAAGAAAGACAAAAAAGAGGAAAATGCAAAAGAAGGGAAGATTGAATAGAATAGAAAGAGAGAAGAGAGTTAAAAAGAGCGAATTTACCATGTTCGTGAATCTAATGTGTGTCAAAAAATACCCTCGTCTGTGTAGAACGTTAATGAATTTTTTGCTTTTTTTCCTCTTCCTCACCTTCTTCGTCTTTCTCTTCTTTCCCAAATTGTGAAGTTATGAAGCGGGAAAATTACATATTATCGGAGCCACAAAGAGAAAAGCTACGAAAGAAACGAGCGAGGAAATGGGAAAGGAAAACGCAGGATTTCTGACGCTAATAGCGCAAAAATTACATCGGCAATTCCATGTCGAATTTACTAGGCTATTTATAATAATTTATCGAAGAGAAAAAAAATAACACGAATTTGGAAAGTTTTTCAGAAATTTTCAACCTTTGTTAAAAAAAGATAATGAATTATTTAGCTGTAATTTTGATTAAAGAAAAAATTACAAATATTTTTCAACGAATCTTGACGCGAGTAACAACGTAAAATTGTTTGAAAAAAAAAAGTATTTGCAAGCACTCTCGAACTCATCGCATGAAAGGGTTTTTGGATCGACCGAGTTGACTAGAATCAGGAGAATGGAAATACCCATAGTGTTTATCCGTGTGCATTTCATGTATGAAATTCTTCCGATACCTCGGGAGGTATCGATGTGTCACATAAAGAAAAGGGTACACATCTGGCATTTGCATGTTAGTGGAGAATATTTTCCGGTCAATACAATCACCAGCGGGCTCTCTCTCATTTCGACTAAGCTCTCGCTTTGGATAATCCAGTCCATTTTCTCTCTCGCTCTCCCTCCCTCTCTTTCTCTTTCTCTTCCTGTCTCTCTTCCTTCTCTTCTTCTCGCCCCTTTCTACTTCCACCCCATTCCTTCATTCCCTTCTGCAACCCTTTAAAATGCTCTCTTCTCTGTTTGTCTCCTCCATTTTCTTTCTCTCCCTTCTTGTCTTTCTTTTTCTTTTATTTCTCATTCTCCTTTTTTCTCCCTTTCTCTTTCTTTTCGTCTCTGGCTCTCTACTCTCCAGAGTACCAAAGCTTTTCGTATTGAAAGGGAAATGCAAATGATAACTTATCCTCAAATAATATCCATCCGTTAATCTCGCGTAAACGAGCTGCTGAGCTTGGAAATAGAATTTTGTACTCAAACAGTGAATAAAATGAAAAATCGCTGATTTCGCATTGTTACGGGAAAATTCAACCTCAACAACGTTCAAAAATGAACAAAAAAAACAAAAAGTTTAAAAAATATAAGCGCCAGTCCGTATTCCACAATCCAACTCAATTCGAGGCACTACTATTGCGAGGCAAAATTTTGTTCAACTCATCAAGTTTTCCTCAAATTCTTCTTCGAAATTGTTGGCTTATATCTTATATTTTTTATTCTTTATATCATAATGAGCAAAAATTTCCGGCCTTCTTTTGTATTTCGTTTTCATAACAGGTAAAAAAACTTTATGATATAACTTTTTAATCAACCAACCAAAGCAATTGGTCTGTACGATTTTTTTTTATTCAACATGCTTCACTCAAATTTAAACCAACTTTAAAAAATGCCTCCAAGCCATTCGATACCCTTGTAAACTTCCCAATCGTGTGCAAGACCGTGAAAAAAATTGTAATTAATTCGAGAAAAGTAGTAACATTGTGACTAAGTAAGTTCTCCTTCTTCATTTAGCTTCTTCGGACGTTTTCGGATATGGCTTTTCATTATATCACGATGACGGAGTGAGAAAGTACAATTTAAGTTATCCGAAGAGGCCGGCTGCCGTTACAATCCTCCTTCTTTCTCTTACTCTCTCTCTCTCTCTGTCTCTCTTTTTTCCTTATCTCTGTCCCTCGTTCGTTGAGGAACTCGCGCACTAACTCTTATCATATTAATGGAAAACTGCTGGGGAAAACGAAAACGACCGGAACTAGAGTTGACGACACAATCACATTCCAGCAATGAGGATAGGATGTGCATATAAATATATACATATAGAATACGTACATACGTACAATATACATATAGGCATAATTCATTAGAGAGCGAAACTGACAGTAGAGGAGAGAGCGAGAGAGAAAAACGAAGCGAATGAAATTTTGAAACTTTCGTCTACCCTCGCAGTATCCATTATGTTGAAATTTTATCCGAAATTGGAGAGCGGAATGTATACTACGGACAACGACGACACGGTAGAAAATTAAACCTCGAATCGTGGTGACGTCACGTTGCAGTCGATTGGAAGGAAAATTATTTTCAACAACTCTGAACGCGCAATAACGAGAAGCGAAAATTTGTCTGACTATTTTGCACTGTAACTACTGATTTGCTAAAATTTCACTGTACACCACATTATTACTTTACATTATTATTTTTGTGCTTCCGGTGATATAGAAGAGATCAAGTTCAGAGTAACACGCGCGTTTTCATATAGTTTTCGTTATTTTTGGGTTCACAAACGTCTCTGATGACTTTTTTGTATCGCTTGGCTGGAATGAAAAACCTTGTATTTAACTTTGCAACTCGACCTCGAGTTTTACAAAAGCGACTCCTGTGTTATTTATAAAAATTGACCTGACAATAACATTGTTTTAATTGTTTTTGTGCTTTTTTTAGAATCGAGTCTATCCGATTTACGGGAGGAAGGATCGAAAATTTTGGTTCACTCACTGGTACGCATTTCTATTTTCCTGTTTTATAGAGCGAAGAGTGAAGAATAATCCCGGCAATGCATCAACGAACGCAGTGCACATAGGCGCGAATATGTAACTGAATGGCGTGTACAGTGAAAGGTTGACAAAAGTTCAAATAAATCCCGTGGGAGAACGAGAACTTCCTGTTCCCTTTTGGGGTACAGTAGAAGGGGTGAATGTGGGAGGACAGCGAGGGTGCCGAGGGAGAAGGACGGGGAGAACAGTTGTTGTACTGCAGGTAGTGAGTTTGACACGTGTCACCAGAATTCCGATGCGTTTCTGTAATTCACCGAGCACAGGGCTTACTGCTCGCACATGGGAGAATTTTATTTATAGCTTCATGGAAATAGTACCGAAATCGATGAAGTGCAGTCAATAATGCACTTCAACCGTTTCTTCAATCTCCTGCTACATTTTCCGTGCGACTCCACTCTGCAAGGATCAAATATTATAAAAACCTCCTTTTCTTCATGGACATATTCCCGGCATTTCAATCCTTCCTCAAACTCGTCGCTATTTCGTTCCATTCACGTCCCGTTAAGTGTCTCGAAGAAGCATTGAAAAAATAATTTAGAGAATTCAGTTTTATGATTTATGATGAAACGTATTCGTTAACGGAACAAAATATGGAATGTGCAATTTTAACCGTGGGAGAATTTCTTGGATTCGTAGATAAAAAAATATTGCACTGTAAATAAAAATCTTAATTAATTAATCAACGAATGTTTCGAATATTGAAATCAATACGATCGTTATTTTTAATAAGTCTGCGATCATCAGTCTGTTAATGATATAATAAAGTAGCCAGAAAGAACCAAATAAGTGTTGTGAAAGTGTGCACACATGAGGAATTTGATCAAAAGGCAGCCTCAGCTGAACACCAAGATTGCTCGAGGACTCAGTACACGGTGAGGTGGCAGTCAGGTAAGCAAAATAGCAGAGTAGTTCGTAGGGCTGTTGAGTGTGTTGTGCAAAGGTGGAAAAAGCATAAGAGAGGTGGGGGAGAAAGTGAGACGTGAAAAAAGAAAAGATAGAGCGGCTGCGTGGTTCTCTCCGAATCTGGCGAAACGAAAACTACCCGCAGTGTCGAGTATCATTATGCAATTTTTGCTCCCTTGAATCTCTGAGATGCAATTAGTGCTCACGTCACCCGATTCAGCGTCGAGGAATTCAAATCCTACCACTCCCCGAGATTTCACTGTGTTGTAACTGTGTAGTGTTGAATGTACTTATTTTTGTGTGCAACGAAATTGTCATCCCTCGACACTTTGCATTATTCATAACAAACCGAGCCCCTTCTCCTCCCTTGTATGTATTTTCCCCATAGAGATGTTCAATTTCAGTACTCGCATAAAACTCACTATTTCTCGTGTTACGTTTCTCAGAATCTCTACATAATTAAATGACAATAGGCCAACCATTTGTTCCAGCCATTGACAGCCCTACTCAAAATTTTACTACTTTTTCATTCGAATCTCTCCATATTTATTGTGTAATTCACTGCTTACCTATAATTAATTTAATGAATGCCATTAATTAATTGAGATGCCTATGATTTTATATTATTGAATTATCCATCAATATACTCTAGATTGTTACAAACATAATTAAATTAATATGATCAATAAATATAGTGAATATTACTATTATAGTTACCTTTGCCAATTTCCGTTTCTTTCGCATATTCACCTGCTACCTTAATTGCAATTGATGGCGAGGGAACTAATTAACGGGACAGACCTAGTTAGAATTTTCGAAAAATCGATTTTTTTTTTATTTCATTTTCAAAAAGTAGAATCTCTTACGAACATTTTCCGCCCAGGTAAATGTAAATCGGACCATTATTCGCCGAAATACAAGACTTTGTAGCACGTCGTGTCTGAGCCATGCAAACCGTACTCAAAACTTTAAATGCGTTTTTCTCGAAACCATGTTTTTGAAGTCGGTGATCACTGTAGCTCGAGAACGGCTTTACCGATCGGGTTGAAATTTATATCACTTCTTCTATACATGGTAGTCCTCCATATGAACGAAGGATTTTTTTTTTGGATAATTATTTTTATTTTTAATAGCAAAAAATGGAACTGATATTTTGGTCAAAAAAACACTTTTGACTTTTAACGGCCGCCATTTTGTGAAAAATGGAAATTTTTCAAAACCCTTCGTTCAACCGGAGCATTATATCATTAACTAAAAATCCCCTCCGTTTTTTTTGTTTCAGATGAGCCGTTGCAGCGTGAGCTTGATCACCGCAAACCGTGTTTTTTTTTGCAGCGTCCTCGGCAATTGACGGTCACCAGCTTATTTCGATATGTATTGCGTTGAAAAAATTGCAACATATACATTACATATGTATCTTTTAAACGGAAGAACTTTTGTTGTGAATTATTTTATCGTTTGACCAAAAAAAAATCGGAAAAAAGGCCTTTTTTTTGACGTTCCAACTAGGTCTGTCCCGTTAATCACTCTATCGAATGAAAATTATGACAGAGATCGATCTTCGAAGAGCGAAACAAAATGAATTTTTAACTTATTGTATGTTTAATTAATTTATTCGTGATATATTTGTTTTTATTGCAATTTTAGTAGATTTCATTTATTTATTATTAAATCTCTATTGAAGTTAATGATAGTTATTAACTTCGGTAAAAAGAACAACATATTTGGTTGTATCGTTTGCTAGCTGAGTATCATCTCACAGTACTTTTCTACGAAGAATGAAATCCGATAATATAAATTCTGATAGATAGAATAGAGGTTGCATTTGAAAATAACACTTATAAACAATGGTATAAACGCAACTAGTGAAGCATAACGAAAGGGCTCTCAGGGAGCTGGTAAATGCAATCGCGCTACTGACTACTTTAACCAACACACGTATCAAGAGCCGCGATAGCGGCTCGACGCCAAGTATTAAAAAAAGGCAGTGCGAGCCCTGCCACACTCTTATATACTCGAATATGATGGTTTTCGAACTTTTTTTTCTTTCAAACCTCTCTCACGGAGCAACGGGTTGAGTAACAAATCTGAATGTAAAGGTCCATTTTTTTCTTTTTTTTCTTTCCATTGGTCTTTATAACAAGTCGATCCATCCACCCAATCCCGAGATATGATAATTTTATGCATTAAGGGCTAAAACCACTGTAATGTCCTCAAAAAATGCCTTTTTCCGACAATTTTTTTCGGGTGGAGGGAGAGGTAATAGAATAATAATATTCGGAGGAGTTATTAAGCATATATTTAACTGTACAACAAAAAATTATAATTGAAAAATATTTAAAAATGGCGACACCAGAACCATTCCCGCGAGGCTTGTTGAATTCGAGGCCCTCTGCGGTACGCAGTGTAACTGGTGCAATTGTTGATCTGGAAAAAAAAAACACTTAATCTCGACACTCATGGCTAGTGAAGTACGTAAGGGATTTTTAAAATATTCATTTTTGTATTATTGAAGAGTGTTTGAATGAAGAGGTTCAATATTCGACAGAAAAAAGGGGTAATTATTTGTTGATAAAAAATGTTTAAATGAACTTATCGCAAATTCCGTACGTATTTCACTTCGAAATGTTATTTTTAAGATATTGTCGAAAATTCAAATGAAAAGAATGAAAATTGTTGGAGTTATGCTGCGTGCCGTTTTAAAAAATCGTGTTTCGAGAAAAATGCGTTTAACGTTTTGAAACGTGGTACTGAAATGACCGACACATTCGGGGAAGAGCCCGAAATGTCAATGAAATTTTTTTTTTCAGATATAAACATTTTGCCTCATATTCAAGAATGTTCAAAGTACATTTTAAGCCAATAAAAAAAAATCGATTTTTTGAAAATTCAACAGTGGTTTTACCCGTTAAAATCAAATGTTTCGATATAATTTGTTTCTTGAAGACAAATAGGCGTAACTGGTGCTTTTTTCGCTTGTAAGTGTGCATTGAAAACAATTTCAACGCAGTACTTCGCGAGTACTATTTTGTTAAAGAATTCCAGTGAACTCGGAAATCCTGCGTTGAAATTGTTTTTTTTCAATTCAATTATTTTGTTTAAAAATTATTTTTGTTTCACTTTTTTCTGCTTAAAACTTGTATGCTCTTTTTTCCGAATGGAATTGTAATTTTTCGCTGTCAATAATGTATTCAACAACTCCCGAACTATTAACGCCTTACATACGTCCAGCAGCGCCTAAACGCGCTAAAAGAAAAACTGTTTTTAGAAGAGATAGCAATAGAAATTAATAAAAATAATTTTTACACATTATTTATTAGTATTTAAACTTTATAAAAAAATGTATTTCATTTTTTTTTCAAAAATTACAACATAAAAAATCACGTTTCCCGAAGCACTATGAAAAAAAAGTTGCTCCATGGTCTGCATCATTTCTTCTTGAAATGCTGATGGATCTGCAAAACGTAAAAAAATTCTTGTAAAATAAAGTTGTAGTTATAGTCTGTCGAGCCGGATTTTTGAAATTCGAAAAATTTTGGCAATTTACGGCAGTTTAAAAAAAAGTGTGCATTTTGTGTCATAAATGTCACACTTTAATTATGTTTATAAAATTTTTTAATCACAACATCAAAAATCCGACTCGACAGACTATAGAGAAAACAATTTCGAATATTAAAAAAAAGCATCAAAAAATATTAAAAACTGTATGAGTTATCATGCAGACCGTGCCAGAAAAAGTAGTTTTGAGAAAAATGCATTTAAAGTTTCAAGTGCGTTTCGCTCGAGCATCTACCTGCGCGCATCAGATTCTCGTTGGGCAGTCACGTTTTCTATAATAACTTTCGATCTATGGGGAATTTGTACAATCGACTTACACAGAAATACACCTAAAACTATAGAGAATAATAATCTGTAAAAAAAAATCGATTTTTTGAAAATTCTGGTCGTATGTAAGGCCTTAATAGATTCAATGTATTTGATGAATTTTTGTGTTAAATTCTTTTTGCGTAAACGACACACACCAACAGCTTAGGACGCAATTTTTTAATGCTTGGCGTTCTTTCTTTACTTTTGAAAAGTAATAGGAATTAGGTGCTTTTTATGTGCCAATTGTGTACATATATATTATCAGGTATCTCAAAGATCCCATTTACAATTGAAAGGATAAGTAAATTACAAAATTCTGAAGCGAAAAGTCTTCAGCTATTTTTTTCTATGACGTATATTTTATGAGAAATTAATTAATTAGTGTCAGCCAATCTGGAGCGCCGATAAGGAGGAGTGGAAGTGGTGAACGTTGAGCAATAGTGTGGGAGCCTATTCGCTGCGACTCAAGGGGCGGAGAGTAGTTACCTATTCGAATTGCTTAGTTGAGTAGTCGCTTAGATTCACCACGCGAGCGGATTGGCTGTCACTAATTGTTTAATAACTTTTTAATGATGCATCGTACGAAAAAATGGCCAAAAACTTATTTCCTGCAAATGTCATAATCTAATCATCATGACGATTTGAAATTCAATTTTGGAATTGCCTTGTGTATATTATAGAATAAAGCGAGCGACAGAGTATAACGCTTGTACACAGATCGACAAATTCACTGGTTTACATGCTAGCAGCACAGCCAATGACGTAACCCGATACAAAGCCCCGTTGGGCTGTTTGGCCCTATGAAATTCCGTTGGAAATTGGTTTTCTCCCCCAGCTTTCATACAAATATCCCTTATGTACGTGTATATAACGTATATACGATTGATATTCCCTATCACAGGCAATTTACACGCGAACACCACAACCTTCATTCAAAAATAAATATGTGATTGCAAATATTTCGTTCTATTTTATTGAGAGCTACGTTTTTCTAGAAAAATTTTTTTTTTTCCACGTACCAAAAAACAATATTTTTTTTTTTTCCAAATGAATTTATAGCATCAGGTTTTATATGTTATCCGTGAATAAAGCCAATTTACCATAGTCCTGCGTTACGGGTAAAGTTTATAATACCTCTCGTTTCGTCGGAATTTATTTATTTATTTTTCTCGAATTTTGTTATTTTTTTTTCCGTGATTTATTTGTTTTCTGCAATTTTATTAGTGCTACACAATTGGTTTATTCTATTTTGTAATCCAATATTGATTGTTTTCCTTCAAGTGGATAAAGTAAGTTTTAGTCAGACATGGTTTCCCATTAACCCTTCGTCACACGCGCTATGAGCGAAACGCTACATTTTTTACTTTTTCGTTAATCAACAAAAATTGCTGAATGATACACTTATGACAATTTAGCTATTCCTGTATTATTATTAGTAGAACGCAATAAAACAGAAAATAATACGATAATTTTCAATTTATATTTTACAAATAATATTTAATACGACTAAATGCAAGAAATGCGGCGTTTCCCCGCTAGAGCGCGTGTAGAGTCGTCCATATGATTTTACGTTCGACGTTGCCATATCTCCTACTGAGCATTTGAGCACTAATGGCGCGCGCAAGCGCGTAAGAACTGATATGGCTACACTGTAAGGTTCAAAAACATTGCGGCGATTCCCCGCGACGCGTGTAACGACGTTTGAAATTCTAGCGCGTGTGACGAAGGGTTAAATTGTCAATGTTACGGATATACGAATCTCATAAAATTAGTTTCCAAATGACAAAGTAAAGGAGTTAACGTGAAATGTCATTTATTGTAATTTTATGAGCATTCAATGTTTGTACGTAAACGGATTATAGATGACTATATAGGACGAAGGTCAATATGAATAGACGAAATGAATAGACGAACGAACTCGGAAATTCCATACAAATTAATTGGGATAGAAACCCTCTCCTCTAATTTTATCCCTTTTTCAAATTTCCTGTTTTCCTTTTTATTTATTTTTATTTTTCGTCAGGTTTTTTCAAGTACCATTAATTTACAAGCTTCGATCTCGTTTCTCAATGAGTGGGATCAAAAGCTTTTTTTTTAGCATGGTATTAAAAAGACGTATGGTATCAAAGGTGAATTCATGAAGTTTAGGGAAAAGCTCGAGCGACCTCCCAGCGCTTATATATGAAATATTCAATTTTCTTAGTCTCTCTATCTTTATTTCGATAACTCTCTCTCCTTCCCTCTTCTTTTATCAGTTATCTTTTATCTATACATGTGAGAAAAAAATATCTTCCATCAAATCGTTGAAGATTACGATCTGAAAACTATGTAGCTAGATTTAATATAGTTATGATGTTATTTTCAACTATATGTTTTAACAATTGTGCCAAATAATCAAACGGCATACAGATCGCAAAATTGTAAAGAGAAACATCCTTAGAAATTTTTTTCACCGATGAGTCATTGCTCGAAAACGAAACAATGAAAGGTGCACCAATGCTGTGAAGAACTTACGCGAAAGGGGCGGAGCAAGAATGCTCTCCGCTCCTCTCTCTATTGGTGAAACACTAATAAATTAATATCTATGCAACGGTGGGTCGTACAGAAAAATAGCTAAAGACTTTTCTCTTTAGAATTCCACGCTCTATTTATTCCACGAGTTCTGGATCGACGTTTAAAAGTACTCAATGAAAAAACAACTGCAAACGTAGACAAAGCTTCGATTATGAAGTACGATATTTTTACTAATTGGAGCCATTGATTGAAATGTAATCAAGAATAAACATTTTTAGACGAAGCGTTATAACAAACGATGGATATTTCTTTGTACAAATCTATCTCACTCGTTTGCCAATTCGTTCTTTATTAGTCTTCGTTTCGAAGCTGAGAATGCCCGTAGGGATCGGATTAGAGTAGAGGAGAGAAGCGTTGACCCTTGAACGATTCGCACATAGCGGATGAAACTATGTCGGGGCTTGAGGGAGGGACATAACACTGAGCTTTTTATCCAGACGCCTGGATACGTGCATCGTTCTGACAAAAGAACGTATTTCAAATCAAATTTTTTTTGTCCCCATAGAATTGGAATGTACAACGGAGGGAATGATTTTAATTGAAACATTATATATAGATGGATTAAGCAACGACGCTCAACGGTATCTCGTAATAGATTTTAGTGTTTGTCTTTTTTTACAATAAAATACAAAACGGAGACAAATACAAGATAAAAATATAAACAAATGATTGTTGGAACAGAGGAGCTAAAAAAATGAAAAAAAAAAACACGTTCAAAATACCGCTGACAATTGAAAAATATATGTATAATTTCAATCTTACCTCGACACGATCTGACACAGAGCGTATTTATTCATACAAATATAACGCGAGTCAAGTGAATCGAAAATACGATAGAGAGAATTTCTCGAGTGCATATACAGTAGAAAATCGTGTGAAGCTTGTAGAGAAAGCACAGTGTACAAAAATCCAGGGTCGAGGAGCATCACAGAGATAAAGAGAAAGAGATGCTATGTGTCTGTATGTGCATGAGAAACAGAGAAAGAGAGGGAATCGGGAAGCCGCAAACTCGGAGTGTTCGAACGAGAGCGTTAGACTCCAGTATTCCACTACCGATATAGACCGGTCAGGCGTATGCATCCTCACCGCTTCAACCACCCAAAGCGGGTCAACGAGCAGTAAAAGCCACGACGACATCGTATGAAATATACATATATATGAATCCGTATTCATGTCTGTGTAAATCTATCTTTATCACAGTATTAAATGTCTATATCGTTGGATTTTGATTTTCCAGCTCCAAAAATATAATTTTTTTTAATTTCTTTGTATAAAAATTGGTGATTAATCAGCAATTTTGATCTAGTAATGTCATGCAACAATTTTTTTTCTGTTCATTTTTCATTTCGATATTTAAAAAAAAAATTATTTTTAAGTCGGATGTTTATTTTAAATATAAAAAATTAAAGCTTTTGAATTCAATGAATATACTGGTCTTCTATTAAATGTGGAAAAATCCTTAATTTTTAATATTTTTCGAAACAACTGATTTTTTTTTATATAAAAATTATTTATTTATATTTTAATATAAATTATATTATTTAATTTATATTTTAATATAAAAATGTCAGAAATATTTCTAATTTTGTTTTTAGTTAAAAAAAAAAATTGAAAAATCAGGTTTTTGATATTTCTTTACTATAATGCAGCTTTGATTTCATTAGTGCGAATATTTTAAACCGAAAGTTCGCGATATAGTCCACTTTGAGCGAAAAAGAGTGAGTTGATTTTTTGATGGCATTTCTTTTTTCAGATTTATGGCTGAATTGATTGCGAATTAATTAAAGTAATGAACGATTTTTTATTAAATAATGTCAAGCAGCATTTGTTCTTATTTTTTGCTTTTTAATTTGAAAATGATTTGGAAATTCTACATTTATATCGATATCTCAAAAATAAAAAAAGAGACATCGAATGTCGAAAACCTCGAAATTAAATTGGTATTATTTGGATTTTGGAAGAATGGTCAATTTTCAAAAACTATTTGAAACAGCTTATTTTTTATACAATTCGATCTAAAAATATAAATCGTGAATTTCGTGATGACAATTTTGCATAAAAAAAACTCCGAAAAATCGGTTTTCGATATTTTTTTACCACAATGTAGCTTCGCTTTTATAAATTCGAATATTCCGAACCAAAAGTTGGCCAAATAACCCATTGTACGAAAAAAATAATGTGGTTTGGTTTAGCGGTGCCAATTTTTTCGAATTTATGGGCCAATGTTTGTTAGCGATGTTCACAAATGAGGGTGTCGTTTGAGTCGAGCGTCAGTTCCCTATTTTTTGTCGACCAATTCTCTTTGTCTTTCTCTTTCGTGTTCTTTCTGTCATGACCAGCACTCGACCCTGATAGGAAAGTCAAATTCAAAGAGCGCTTTGGCATTCTGTGTCGCGAAGCATATCGCACCTGCTTCCTTTTCTACGAAGAGTTCGAATACCTGTATATTTATGAGAGGCTTCCTCTCTCGCTCTCGCATAGGATTTAACTCGATTCCTGCAACCCCGCAGCAGCCACTGGCTCGGGCTTCGTTCTGGGTTTTAGTGCGCTTTCGCCGCAAAGTCGTTTTCACCAAGATGAAGTCACATTTCTCATTCCTTTTCTTTTATAAATTCCCTTACCATTTTACCAATGGAAGTTCAAATGCGTACTGGATATTTATACACAGAATATCCCAGGTTGAATGGTCAATAATGTAAATTTTACTTCAAAACCATATTCTTATTCTATATACAACTACAGAAAAAGTTTTTGTATTAATTTCTATCCTTTTGTAGAATATAGAGAAATGTAGAAGTTACAAGTGATTTATCATCGCTGAATATCTGCCATTAGACACTGATGGGCCACGTGAATTATATACGCTCTGTTCAATCACGCTGTGTTTACCTCATCATCCGGATTAACGTTTCGTTCAACGAATAACAAGAATAAGCCCCGTGAACAGTGTGACGAGAATTTATGATCAAGCAGCGGTTTTATCGTTAACCCCTGCCCGCGAGACTCATGCACCAATTCCCCAATGCTTTGACGGACATTGGGCTTGACTCGTATTTATTTATTCACGCGACAAAATTCTATTATACAAACGTAATTGACATTATGGTAGTTCTCCAATAGTCGATGAGTCCCAACACTACAGTGGACACCCTTGTTTCTCGTTTTTCCCAAAATTAATGAGACAGTAAATTACAGAACGAGATTTATTCGCAATTCGAAAAATCGTTCCTTTAAAATGAAGAATAAAAAAACAACACACACACTTTTTAAAGTTCGAAAAACCGAAAAAAATGTTTCGAAAACTCTCATCATGAAAAACCAAATGAGTATATCGAAAAAAAATTAATTTTGCGAAAGTAAATGAGGTCCGATTTTAATCGAAATAAGTAGAGAAAATTATAGACATTTGACTATAGTAGGAAAAAAGTATGCATTTTTTTTTTATTTTCGCAGATAATTTGTAAAAATAAAAAGAAAATCAAATATAAGCGAATTCGTTTTAAATATCGTACTAAAAATATCGTTTTTTCACGAAACAAATTTTTTCGTGTTTGACGAGAATTTACACTATGAATAATAATGATAAACGATGGAAAAGCGTTGCACGGGAGAGTCCAGTCTGACAGTTCAGGATTGCACTCAAAAAACCGTAATACTGACTTTTCTCTTTGCACCTGTCTCTGTCTGTCTCTCTGCTATCTGGGAAAACCCTCGTTGTTCGACTCACCCCAAGCGAATCTCTCAAGCAGTATGCCAGCACCGGACTCTCTCCGTAGTTTTCTTGTTTCTAATTATTTTTATGCTCCTCTACGTTTTACTGCAACGTACGTATCTCGTTCGTTGCGAAGCGTATAAAACTCGAAACGTTCTCATTATAATATAGGCGAAGATGGTCGAACTTGATGAGACTCATATCGCGCGTGCTTTGAGAAGAAAAAAACACATTTTTTAAAGAAATTAACAAAATTACTTTGTTGAATTATTTTAAAAACAGTTTTGAAAATTCTAAACTAAATTTGTTATTTATATCTTCATTTTCACTCTCATATCTGAAAATTGTTTATTTAAATAATAATTATAATTTTGATTCTAATCGAATTTAGATAAACAAATTAAATTTGTTCTTTAAGGCAGTCACCCCGTGTGATATGTTGAAAACATCGAATTTTTTTTGCATAAATTGATTTCTATACATGTGTAGAATATGCTGGTAAAGTGATTTTCTAATATTCGAAATCGTTGGAAAATTACAGCAGTTAGAAGACCAGGTGTTCGGAGCGCTTGATCGAGAGGTCGGCGGGGCAGGGCACCGGATCTTTTGTGACGCTGCCGAACCATACGGAGAAACCTTAGTATCAAAAAAAGAATGCATGGGCCATGTAGAGAAAAGAATGGGGACGCGACTCCGTAATGCAAAAAAAAAGTAATAAAGGAATCGGTGGAAAAGGCGCAGGCAAACTGACTGACAAGATCATCAACGAAATGACGAAGTTCTATGGATAGCAATTCGTCGACATTCAGATTCTGTTGAAGAAATGAAGAAAGAAGTTTGGGCCACTTTCTTTCATAAAAGTTCGTCAGATGAAAATCCTCAGCATCAAAACTGTCCAGAGGGCGAAGACAGCTGGTGCAAATGGCGGCAGGCTGAAGCTAAGGGTGAGCTCAGTCAATTCCATCACGACAAGCCACCTTTAACACCAGCAGTCCAAGTAGCTATCAAGCCTGTGTATGAAGACTTGTCAAGAGATGAACTGTTGACCCGATGCTTAGGAGCAGAGACGCAGAACAATAATGAATCTCTGAATTCATTGATCTGGACTTTCACTCCAAAACATCTTCACTCCGGCGTCAAAATCGTTGAGACAATGGGATGTCCAGTTGGCCACGAAGCACATGCTTACGTGCACCGCCGTGATGAAGCACGTATCGCTCGCTTCGAGCGGCGCGTGAGCGATGTCGTGAAACAAGCCAGGATTGAAGCAAGAGCGCAGCAAGCAGCTTTAAGGGACTTCCAAGAGGAAGAAGAAGGAATTCTCTATGGACCAGGCATAGCAGATTAATGGTGAGTAAAGATTTCATAATTTAAATCGTATTTGAACTTTTAAACGCGTTTTTCCTAAAACTGCGTTTTTATAATTGGCCTCCATGATATCTCAAAAACGGTTTGACCGATTGCTTTGAAATTTTAATGGTAGATTCAGCACATGTATAGTCATCGATTAAACCAAAATAATGTAAAAATTCCAAGCCGTTTTTTTTTGTAACAAAATAATCGAAAAAAATCATTAAATTTGAAAATCATTCTTCAAAAACATGTCAATTATTCAATTTTCAATATTTTCGAATGATTCTAGTTCATTCGATAGCCACAGCTTCACAAATTAAAAAGCCGTTTGGTTTTTTTATTTCAGATAAGCCAATCAGCCGGAATCATGGAGAAAGTCGACAAACTTTTTTTTCATACATATTATTTTATTATACATATTATTTTTCATACATATTAAGACATAGGTGCCTTTGGAGTGGTGCAACACACATTGTGATGAAGATTTTGGTCTGAAAATATTCTGACTTACTGTTGAAATATCGATAAATATATAGTAAAAAGTTCAAATGTATATATTTTTATTGTTCGTCAAAAAAAATCCCAAAAAAAGCTAAAAAAACCGGCCGTCTCACGAGGTGACCCGCTTAAATAATTATTATGAACCATTGCAGCTACTGCGCTGTAAAAAAAAATTGAATCGTTTTTACAGTTGACATTAAAAAAAAGAGCGTAGAATGAAAAGCCAATAAACATAAATAGTAGCCGTGATAAAAAGCTCGTGGGACAATAATGATAATAATAAACGGGTTTTGGGACATTTTCCGGCAGCGAGAGTTTTTATCGTTGCATTCATTTCCTCGTTATCTATCAGATTCATATAGATTTAGGCTCTCCCGTTCCGTACACCTTCAAACAATAATATTGTTATTCGTGATATCGCAATATCCGATATTACGGATTACACAAATCAATGGAGGATGTGAAATAATAATAATAATAATAATAATAATAATAATAATAATAATAATAATAATAATAATAATATATGTACCATTTCGATAAATCGAGATAAAAGATCGAGCAAATTATCTCTCTATATATATTTTTTTAAGTGACAAAAACTGGGCTAGTTCCATGCCGATTTGATTTTACATGAGAGCCAGAAATCAACGTACTAAGGTCATCATAATTGGAGAGTTTAAGGTCGAATTCCATTTCTGACGAAGTCAGATTGTTTAAGGGAGGCAATACATTTGGAACCTTGAAAAATTCGAAAATTCTCTTGTTCCATAAAATATTTATAATACATGTCAAAAATATGTCTACATTTTTTTTAAGCGAAATTCGAAATGCTTCTAACGTCATAAGGCCCGTAAAAGTGACTTATATGCTCTTGCTGCACACTTTATTTTAAACTGTACAGAACTGTATTTTAATAATTGACATAACCAATATCTCCAAAACTATTTGATCGATCTCGTTCAGATATTGCTCACATCTGAATAACAATGTCCCATCCTAAATGAATCTATGAGTTTGCAAAAATCGATGTAAAAAAAGTATTTTTTTATTGCAAAATAATGAAAAAAAATTTTGTAAAAATCAAACTTTTTTTTTCAAGTCGTCCCAGTTATGGAATTATCAATTCTTTTTTCATCTCTTGAGGTTCATTGACAATGTATGAATGTTAACAATAACACAAAAATTGGTTGGTTTCTGTCAGGTCATTACAACAAAGGCTGGAAGTTACACTATTTTTTAACTCGCGTCATGACGTTCCGGGAAAACAGCGTCATCGCTCCGCCATTATGTAAAAAAATTGTAAAAACAAAAATATGTCGTAGTAGTCAAGACTCATAATCATTCATACTCAAAATTTCAGAAACATTGAATGGACAGTTTGCTTTTTAAAAAATCATAAAAATTGAGTTATTTTAACCGGTCTAAAGGTATTGAACCCGTTAAATTTCTCTCAAGATCATTTAGAGCGTATAAAGTTATTTTATATTCAATCTTCAACGTTTATCTAATCGTATCACCACTTTAATATTCCAAATACTCTTGTGTATTGTTGTTTTATGTCGGCTTAATTCAATTATTTTGTCGAGAAGCCCCAGCTGTACAAAAGCCAACATCTAGTACGTTTCCTGCTTGATTGTGGTCCCCAACAGAGCGGAGGATGGAAAGTGAGCCGGGGCGGACAGAGTTCCTTGTTTGTAGGAACGTGTGTAGGTTAAGTTTACAAAGAGCAGTGAGACAGAACGAGTGTGTGGGAGGAGTACAACAGAACTGATAATAGTCTTGCAGGACGAACAGCTCGGAACGTACGCGGAGTTATACTTTGACAAGGATCAACATTCCAATAACCAACATTCTCATCAAGCAATGATGTACCCCCTCACGGAACCAAACATCCAATGGACGTATTTTGTATGTACGTGCATAAGGCCAAAAAACCTCCATGTCACATCCATTGGATGTTCGGTTCTGTGAGGGCCATATGTACTGCAAAAGGTATGTATATGTATACAGGATATCCCGGAAGTCAGTATTAAAACCGAGGCAACGAACAGTTCACGTGATCAAGAAGAGAAAAGTTCTTGGGCATTTTTCTCTCCGATGCGCCGTTTGCAAGATATTGATTAATCAATTAATTAATTAACCAATTGATGAATTCTATGTAAGATTTTCCAGCTGACACAACATAAATTTAGGCGTAGGTAGTTCAAGGAATTCTGAAAAGAAAAGTCTTTGGCCATTTCTCTATACGATGCTTCATGCATGAATTATTAATTAAATTAAAATAACCAAATAATCGTATACAGGGTGTCCCAAAAGTCATAACTGTAAATCCAATGTCCCATTACATTGTGCCATTCTGAACAGAAAACTCCCTCGCGATTTTTCTCGCCAATGCACCGTTCGTGAGATACAGATTCGTTAGTGACAACGAATAAAGTAATAATATCATTAATTCACATCAATCTCAAAAAGAAAATAACTCGTTAGATAATTGTTGGATCAAAAAAATCCCAAGAACTTTTTGACCCAGAATTTCATTTCCAATGTGGGATTGAATTATCGAGCTTTAAGGGGACCGTATGGTCTAGAAATTTGAAAAAATCGATTTTTTTTTTTTCGATATGTCGAAAGTATAGTATCTCAAGAATATACTGTGAAATTTTCATGCGGAAATTCTCAATATTACAGCTTCTACAGCCCATAACGCAGGTAGAGAGCGGTCCGCGCGCTCCTAACGGGTCTAGCGCTAACCGGTAACCTAATCGGAGCGCAGCAGCTGTCCCAATCCTTCTCCGAAAATATATACCTGTATATAGTACATACTATATACCTATATATACTTTTCCCTTCCCCGAAATATACCTATTGTCGAACATTTGTGAGGGAAACGGTCATTTCGCTTTCCCCTGACTTGATCAGTACAACGTTACGTTTTGACGAACCAACATCGAAAATTTTGAAATAAAATATCAGAAAATATGGATAGAAAGCAAGGCCGTGACTCTTCTAGACGACCATCTTCTGTAGGTCGCAAAAGATATTTCAAGGGCAATCGATTCACTATCGAAAATACTAGCTGCGAGTATCGAGCGCCAACCGTAGGAGCACGGACAACTCCAAAGAGGCTCGGACAGCTCGAAGAAATGAAAGGAGTGAGGAAATCTTGAATTATGAACGTTCCGAAGGAATCCTATATGGTGCCGGAATCGCGGATTAACTGTAAGTATTCAAAATTTGCTCAATTTTTGAAAATATCTGTACCTCAAACTTTAAACTCATTTATCTCGAAACGACTTTTTTCGGCACTGCGCAGGTGAAAACAAAAAAACTATTCAACCGAATCACTTGAAATTTGGATATGTTGTTCACAACATGTATGGCTATCGTCGGAACTACAATCATAATTTTATTTAAATAATTTCTTATTGTTTATACTAAAAAACTAGTGAAAAAAAACCCGATTTTACGAATTTTTTTTCAAAAGCGCGCCATTTTGTCAATTTTTAATTTTTTCGATTTGTTCTAGTCCCGACCATAACTGCACTCTTTCTGATTAAGAATCTTCTTGAATTTTGTGTTTCAGATGAGTAGAAGTCTCGGATCGATCTTCACCGTCCGGGTCGGATTTTTCGAGAGGGTCGTCTTCAATGCCAATTATATGATAATAAACACTGTTTTTAAAATTAAAAAAAAATTTTTTTGTATACTTAATAAAGGTAGTAATAAACCCGAAAAGTTAAAACATCGATTTTTAAATTTTTTATGGCAAAAAAAAAATCGTGAAAATAGGTGAAATTTTCGTGCTCTAGACCATACGGTCCCCTTAAATTTAGGACTCTTGGTATAAGAAACTAGTTTCTTTCTCTTGCAAGCCTGACGTACTCGTACCACTGACAGCTTCTTCTTGCACTGCTGCTCTACCTGTGCCTTTACTTCCTGTAATAACATAGTAGCTCAAACCATCAGGATGCCGGAATATAGTTCTAGCCTGTGTCAGGCATGCCTCGCCCCCCCCCCCCCCCCCCTTGCTGCACCTCTTTCCCCTCCATCACCTCAAAGTTACAGCTTCCAAATTGCGTTTGTCAACAACAGTTAATTGCCCTCGGGAATATCGTTCAACTATGAAGTGACTCATAATTAGCCTGATGGAACCCCGAAAATTAAATTATTTGTCGAGTATAAATACGTGGACGAAGACCAAGATGGAGCGAGAGAGAACGATTGAGTATATGTCATATTCGTACATGCATGTTACGGTCTACATGGAACTTTGTCAGCGCTCACGAAGGTGCATCTCATCATTGTAACCTGCGTCTCTCCATTTGATACTAAAGTCTAACATGCTGCACTAACCAAACTCCCACGCAGTCGATTAATTGTCAAAGAAAATCACGATGTCGAACTAGGAAGTTTAGAAATGGAATTCAAAAATTTAGGGTTTGAACTATTTCTTCATACTGTTTTCCGAATAATCGGTAATTATTCTCCTGTATTTGATTCCGATGATATATTGAATTTCGAGATCATTTTTGGTACTATTTTTCTAATAAACTTTTAGGCTTCCTTTAGTGGTTTATTTATTGGACGAAACGAAAGTCAAATTGAGAAGAATTTTGTGTGGAGGGTTTAAAAGCACCAATAAATTTGTTAAGATCCCAGAGACTATGAGATTTAAAAAAATATATATATACAAAATCCATTTACAAACTAGACAATGAAAATTGAAAAAATAATTTCTAGTATGAAAAACTTGGTAAAAGAATTAAATGAATAAAAAAAATATATTATTTGAGAGGAATTCGTGAGAATAGCTCGTCGAGAAATAAATGCAGCGTGATAGAGACTAATGAATTTCGGTAGTTATTTAAAGCATCAACTCGAATCCTAGTCTCGGACGTAAAGTTTCGTTCCTATAAGTTCGTGCAATCAGGCTAAAAGTTTTATTTTTATTTTTTCGTTTTATTTTCATTATTTTTTTCATCACTAGAATTTCATTAATTACGTTTTGCCAGTAGCGCGTGGAATTTCCCAATTCAAACACACCTGTTTGAAAAGTCAAACTTTCTTGCAGCTGATGTAGAAAAAAAAGCACATCTGTGCAGGGAAATTAAATTTTACCTGAGGCAAAAAAAAATCATATCGTAAAGGCTGGCCTAAAATTTACTCAGTCTATTTATTTCCAGGAGAAGGATTGCAAACGAATTTCTTCGGGGCTTATTTGAAAGTTATATTTATTTGATCAAAGGCTCAACGAAATATTGGAAAATAATGCAATCAAACAATATCTCGCGTATACATTGACTAATTGAATTATTACGGAGTTATATGTGCTTTGCGTATACATGAGAAAAAAAACTTTCGTTCCTCCCAAATATCGCAATGTTTTCTCTGATCAAAATAAATTGGCAATCAATATGAAATGCTTCCAAAAAGCCAAATTTTCAATATTGCCAAATATACGTTTTTGTTAAAGTCAAATAGTTGAAAATAAAACACTGATAATGAAAATTGATATTTTCTCTCAAATGGAATTATTTTTGTAAAAACCTGCTGAACTAAATTTAAACCAATTGGACTATGAAAACTCCACATAAGCATATTTGCACTCAAAGTATGCAAAAGTCAAGAGTATCAATTGGAACGACCCTACAATAGATTCGCGATAGTGAACAAGTAGGAGGAGAGGTGGGGATTGGGAGGGGGGGAGAAAACAGCATATAGCATGTAAAAATTCTTATTCGGACATGAAATATTGCCTGGCGATTCGAGCTCGTTTACTCGTTGATACGGAAAAGCTGGATAGAAACTAGCAAAAGAGCCAAGATTCTCTCCCCTCTTTCTCCTTCCCTATTTCCGTTCTTTTTTTTCCTCCTCCCCATCCTCGGCTATTGCTCTTCTTCTTCCACTGTTTCTCCATTTCTCCCTCCTTTTTCTGCATTTTTACTTTTCCCCCCTGACCTGTGCTTTTCCCCTTGCCTTTCATCTCTCTTTTCTGGTCTTTTTTTCTTCGCTCCTTTCTTCATTGCAATCTCACCCTCTCTTCTTCCTCTATCCTTTTCCATCCTCCTCGCCCTTCTCTTTTGCTGTATCTTCCCATCTCTCTCATTTTCCATCTTGGACTCTCTTATTGAGTCGTCTCTTAGCTCTTGACTGGAGAAACCAATGAAATCTTAGATTCCCTCGAGCTCGTTAAACTCGCTCCAACAATCATGTGGTTCAACGCATGCCAACTATACGTACCATCGTGACTTCATCCACAACGAGAGTCT